>CAFUXE010000351.1:615359-651298 GCA_903364295.1 Serranus cabrilla
TATATATATATATATATATATATAACAACATGGCAAGCAACAAATATGTCATCATCTCCCTGGCTGCCTGTATGTCTTCTTGATTGTCATGTGAACAAAATACCTACATGTCATAGAAACATCATACTTATGCTAGAGGTTCCTCCTGGTAGAGCAGAAAAGCTAGTTAGGCGCTGAAGCACTGAGCTGCATATGTTTGTAAAATAATGAGTGACAAGTGATTTTCTTCATTCCGTACATCCTTAAGGCTGTGACACTGTGAGTTAATTTTAATACTTCCCATGTGTTATGTGAAGATAAGTATGTTGATATCTGTTAATTAATAATGGTGTAGCAGAGTAACTTAGCTTAAGTACTGACCTCCCCAGCATAAATGGTTATTTTTAATATAGCATGGTGATTTGTATTCTGTAGGGGCATTAGGGAGCTCAAGTGCTCTTGTTTCCTGTCGTAACATCAGATATACTTTTTTTCCCAGAATGTTAGTATCAGATGCTGAAAAGTAGGGCATCCTGTTCAGAGGTGATCGAAGTACTTCGAGAAAGGTTGTACATTTTCTGTCGGTACACTTGAGGCATGAGCTTGACGTTTCAGTCCGCAGCACAACTGGAGTCTTCCAGGTCAGAGGAGTCAGGGGCACATCAGAACACAGCTAGAAGAAGGTAGAAAACAAAACAGAGAACTTAGCCTAGTCACCAGAGTATTGCAGTTTCTCCCCTTATTTAGTGCACTGCTACTTGTTGCTAAACCTTGGCAATGAGGGGATAACACTTTCATCATTGTGAGCTTTCACATTTTAGTCCTGCCATATGAGATGATGCACTGTTGGTGGGCATTAAAGCAGCTCTTGAGATCTCCATGCCATGCTTTTCGTCCGTTCCACTCGAGATCTCCCTCATTTTAGAAATGAGATGTCTCCGACCATCTGTCAACACAAAGTGCTGGCCTCCCGTGACCAGACAAATCATTCCTAATTCTCCCGCCTCTCCTCGGGACCTGGATCCCAGCCGTTGAGCCTCTAACGAAACAGATCCCCCTAATGAAGGAATATGGCAGAGAAAAGTGCCTCCCATTGATTCTGTTCCCTGGTCAATGCCGCCTCAAGGATAGTGCAGCTGAGCTATACTTAGAATCAAGGATAGGGTTGACGTAATATTTCTGTTCTTATATTGTGTGGAGAATGCTCTGTTAGGGAAGTGCAGTGATGAGACTTAACTGATCCTGACGGAGCAATTTCAACACAAACCAAGCAGCTACAGTAGACAAATGGCAGCAGAATGCAGTAAATATGGCTGTTAAATGGGACTTGGCTGCCACCCTTAGCTTTCGAGCTGATCACAATGTGAAAGCCTTCCCATGAACATGTCTGTCATGTACCAAGCAGTGCATTACAGTGATTATGTTCAGATTAGCAACTTGTTTATTGCTCTCTGAGGCCAACTCTGGTGCCCTCATCTGCCTTCAGTGTTAATCAACAAAAACTGCATGAGACTGCTACTTCTTTAGAAAACTGGCATATTGGAAGCTGGACAGGATAAGTTTATTTTCTTAGCTTACAGCTTATAAAAAAAAAAAAACATTTTGATTAGCTTTCAGATACTGACAGGAGTCTGGCAGTCAGATGTCTATGTTAAAGCCTACTGGGAAACATAGCGCCCCGCTGTAACTTTCCTCCACGCTCCATGTCTGTGTGATTGATATCACGTTTTAATGCACACAGTTTGGGTGTAGCTGGTTTAGTCACGTTGAAATCGATAAGTGCCCATGATTTATTATTGCAACTAGATTTCACTGTCTGAGGGCAAGGGAGGAAGGAGGGAATTCGTCTCAGTCTACCAGCTGATGGTGCTCATTAATATGGATAAAACTGACAAGGAGTCATCTGGGAAGAATGTCATACCACATTAGACAAATAAGTGGCTGAAACCACTGGCTGTAATGAATTGATTTGCTTCACATTGATCCCTCCTGTTCTCCACTGTTAATCACATTTGGGAGTCATGTTCTTCTTCTGAATTCCTGCTGTTGTGAAATATTAAATAATCGAAGTGAATGGAACTTAATTGCATGTTTAACTTTTGCATCATTCAATGTGTTTGTTCTATGTTTAAACTAATTCAGTAAAAAGTAGAATATCCCACTAGTTTGCTTAATGCAAAATGATAATATATTCTTGTGAAGTAAAATCAATATTCATAAAGATGATGAGTTTTCAAAAGTTGGATACCAAAAGGACCAGGAATTTAATGTGTTTTATGCCTCAGCACCAGGAACAGCTGTGGCTGGATATATTATGTCCGTCTGCCTTTCTGTCCCATTTATGTGAACGCAATATCTCAGAAATGCATCGGACAGAATTATACTTCAGATTTGGCAAGAACATCAAAATGGACTTGAGGATGAACTTTATTTTAAAAGGTCAAAGTCACTGTGAACTAACTTTTATCCCATTGTCACAAACGCAACATCTGAAGAACGCTTTCTTGGATTTTTTTCAAATTTGGCACGGATATCGGTTGTGACTCAATGATGAACTGATTAGATTTCAGATTAGATTAGATTTATATTTCCCTTCCAATTCGTGTGAACGCTACTTCTCAGGAACACTTTTCTTCAAATTTGCAACAAGCAGTCACTTAGACTTTATGATTAACTGATTAGATTTTAGTGGTCATGGCCACCACAACTTCACGAAACATGATTTTGAGCATAACTCAAAAATGTATGTTAGTTATGACAGCATTTCACACGATTGTCTAATAAGATCAAATAAGTAAGGTGACATTTTATATCCAAAATGTCAAAGGTCAATTTAAGTGTGATTTTTTGACTATTATTCAACACTGTAAGTCAGAACAGTAGGGGAGATTGTTACCATATTTCACATTTGGTTGGATCCTGAATGGGGGACTCAAATCTTGAGTAATGTCCCAATGTCTTCCATGGTTGTCTGGTGAAGGCATACAACCAAGAGGAGGTAATTCTAGATATCTTTATCCAAAGGGAAACCACCTGAGAAGTCCAACAGCACAACCACTTTTATAACCCCCGCCTCACATGCACACAGTTAAATGTAGTCTTCTACTGGTGGCCACTGAGTGTTAGGAGAGAGGAGAGTGTTTAGCAGCTTTTGTATGAGCTTTTGTGATACATCAAATCATGTACAGTATGTCAAGTATATCAGTGAGACCTACAGTATGTGAGATAAGATACCATGGACCGATGGAATACAGTGCACAGAAAACATCACAAAGCAGTCCGTTAAAAAGTATTTTGGCTCAGTGCAAGTAATCGTTACCAGGCCTCAGACCAAATCAGCCAGTTGGATTGTGGATGTTCCAGATCTACAACAAAACACATCTACAACAATGCTACTTAGCTTGTTTTCGGATAAACTGTCTCTTAAAGGGACAGCTGCCAAATGATCCATATAGAACAGCCTCATATTGTTTCTCCACTCAGTGTGCAACCGTGTTCATAAGGCCACTTTTCTAACCTGTGGATTATCACCACCTTGTCACCCAGAGAAACTCTGTGGCGCTTTTGCTTAGATAATAAATGGAAGTCCGACAGGAGGAAAAACCAAGCAGCTGTTGTAAAACATTTCTGACATACACAATTTAACTTTGGAAAATCAATAAAGCCAATTTAACAGAAAGCTTTTCTTGTTTATCAGAAATGGTTCACCTGAACCAGGCTGTTTTCCCCCTCTCTTTCTCTGTCTCTCCTTTTGGAAGAATATTATCCCATAATAGTAAAAGCTTTGACCTTTCTCCTGGGTACTCACCATCATTTGTGTCCAAATAAACAACTTCCTATGACTGGCACACTGGGTTGTTTCACAGTCTGGAAATTGTAACACTAACTGATGATACTGCCCAACAATCATCAGCTCAGGCTGTTTTATCCGATGTACCATAAACAAGGAAGCAGCCAATCATTTCTAACTACTGGATCATTTGATGCCTTCAAAAAAATAATCAAATGTTTTATTTTAACTTATTTCACAGTGAAATCAGTCACAAGGCCTTAATATGGAGATGAAGACGTCATATATTACATACAAGCTATATATTGATTGCATTTTCATATTTTCACTGGTGCTATAATAATAATATTAAGTGCTAATGGGATACTTGAATGGAAACTATTGGAATTCCCTGCAGTTTGTGATATAAACCACACAGTCATTTTTATGCTGTATCAATGTGTTAGTTCTGCTCCTTGAGATATTTCTACATACTGGGGTCCCTAAACAGACTGTGAATGTGGATATCATTGGAAACATTAATGTGAGATAAGAGTACAGTAGCCAACTAATTTTAGTGTGCTTCTTTAACTTGGCCTCACTGTATACAGGTATCTTGACTATAAGAGCATTTCTGAGCACTTCTACTCGCCATCTATTAGCCCCAAAATATAATTATTGTAGAATTCTTAAAAATGTCACCACCAAATCATACTGTTGACTTTTCTATCCATACTGTTGTCACCAAATGACCTCTTAAACTACTTAACACCTAAAATAATAGTTAAAAGCTTTTCAAGCTTTATAAAATAGGTAATTGAATATAATATCAACTTTTCAAAACAAACAATACAATGTTAGCTATTATACACAGCTGTGTATTCATACGTTAATATCTCTTTATGACTTAAAAATCCCTGTGAATTAAATGACTATCAGTTATTGTGCAACATTACACTGATTACTACATTATTCATCTGTGCAGGAAAGAAGTTACTACTTTGCCTTCAAGGCACTTTTTACAAAGCGATGTGCCTCTGTACTGTGTGCTTTCATTACTTCGCTCAGTGCTGCTACATTCTCTGAGCGTGTTGAGAGAGAAGCTGAAGTACCAGCTCCACACTACTCAAGAGAGAAGATGATGTATAATTGAGGAGGTCAGTATTGAGTTTGACCCATATATTTTGATTCCTGTCTTTGGATTCCTTTGTAGAGGGCAAATCAGTATGTAGACTTCACAGAGTACATTTTATGTGATTTACTACAACAGTAGGGGCCAGTAATGTTGCCATTTTATCACTCATCATATAACCAAACAAGAATGCCTTTACAAGGATACATCTTTTATTTTTGTAAGTATTTGTTTTTATTAAGGAAACAAGCTAGATTGGCTGGTGTCAGTATTACCATGAAACATTTTCAGGGTTGAAAATACCTTTACATGATGTAAAGACTGCCCTGTCAGTCTTATCTCATCATGGAATGTTATTGTGGTCACGTTGCTAAATACATCAGCATCATCAGCATCATGTGAAATAAAGGTCCCAGTGGATATATTTGAGGATTTCTTAAAATGTGATCCTTGGATGACTCATAAAGTATTTTGAAAAATAAAACCTGAAGATTAGCGAAGCCATGTTATCTGATAAACAGTTGCCTTGTAATTCAGACATTGTTTTCAGCAGGATGCTGGTTATTATCCTGCTTGCTGTTATTTCCTTCTGCCTAGCAACATGTCCTAATGCATCTGGATGTGATTAACCTTTGTAGGTTTTCAGCATGAGGGAGGACGGTAACCAAGTCTAAATAATAAGCCCATAAGCCTGACAGGATCTAATTCATTTCTACGTGTATGCTACCTCATAACCTTTAACGCTCACACTCTTACTGTCTTGGCAGTCAGACCAAAGCCTAATGGTTGGCTCGAAGTGCGGTGAGCCATAAGGAATATATAGAATATAATTATCACTTGGTAAAAATGCTAGAGAATATGAAGTTAAGGGTTAAAGACATGCTATAAAAAGAACACTTTCCCCCCAGATGTGATAAAAAGCTGAAAGGTTACATTGATCAGGAGTTTAGAAAAAATGTATTTAATGTCTAGAATCTAAGAAGGAAGTAAATAAGAAAGAAATTCCAGAGACTGAGCATTTTTGTCTTAAGCTTTATACACCAAGGAAGGTTGATAATTTCATTCGAGGATTGGCAACACATTATTTTAGCCCTCATCCCTGTTGCAACCTGTGAACATCATGTGGCTGTCAGGCCCTTATTTATGAATCTCCAGAATAGGTCACTAAATAGAGTTGGTTTAGTCGAATTGCATAAAGGTTGACAGACACTAATTATTTAGACGCATTAACACAGGTTGTGTTCTGATAAACCTTTTGGCCAAAGTTGGCTGGCAACTGGCAGGCAATGAATAAATAGGTATTTTAAAAGGCATGTTCCGATACAAAGACCTGGCAGATGGGTCTTTTGACAAGACCAAAGTAATTTGCAGTTACTGTCAATGAACTGAGTTACCACCAGAGTACATCTAGTTTCAAACTCCATTTGCAAGCCAAGCACACAGCTAATGCAGACACTCCTGTTAGCCCCAAAATATCGACCTTGCAGTGGCACCAATTAACATTTTTGAGGACAAGAGTATGCATAAAATAATTCAGATTGCATCTAATTACTCTACACTTAAAACTAAATATCAGAAATACGCAGCATGACCACAGAAGTAGAGCAGGATGTGGGACAGACTATAACTGCTGCACTCACTGGACACTAATGGGCTATCACAGTTACCTCAAGGTGAAAGGCAGCACATTATTTTGACCAGCAGTTGGAAGTATAGTAACTACAAATAACTGTAGTTCTATGAATATGTGTGCAGCCCTTTAACTACTGTGTTGTTAATTGATTTCTAGTACTACATCTACATATCTTTGCATAAAGCAAACATATTTATCCATGCACGTTGATGAGAATATTAAGTATTTTGAAAATCTCTTTATTTTGAACAGCTAAAACATTTGTGATTAGCTATGGACAATCATGGGATTAATCGCAGTTAAATATTGTAATTAATTGACAGACCTAATTTAAAGCAGTAAGTACCTCCACAGAAAATAATCATAAATCAGTTCCTTCTGTACATACAATATCATGTTTGTTCTGCTGGTACACATTTGGTCAATATTTACAAAAAGCCACAGAGCATAAAGCCCAAACTCCCTTAAGTATGTGAATCATGTTGTTGAACATGAAATCAGGAAGCCAAAGCAACAAATGCTTTTCTGATGTGCGTGTACCTTCCAGCTTATCAGCCTTTCACTGAGGACTCAAGGGGACACATCTAAAGCCTGATCTTTTTTAATCAAATGACTCACATTGTTCTGCAGTTCCTACAATATTTGCTGCCTTTCAAGGGCCTTTCTTCTTTTTTTTAAGAAAGCTTTTCCTTCATGACCTTTTCTCTGAGCCTCATTTTTAATCATAGATCACTTCCATATTTTGCAGTGGGGGCTCATATTGGCTTCTAAAACAAGTCGTCTCAGGACTGGGAGAAAATCAGCCTCCTTGTGGTGTATGTCTAAGGTTACTCAGGAGGGAGTCCTTTCTCTATTGATAGACACACTGAAGTTTTTTAATTGCTTGTTTAAGTCAGGTATACAACCCCTGGATTCTGTAGTCTTGTATCTTCACTTGGGTTCTCCTTTTCACCTTCCCAGCAGGCTTCTTTTACAAAGCCCTAAACATACCCAGTGTCTGTTTTTCGGAGGTTCTTTCGGGCTACCTCTCCCCAGAGCTGATCTCTGATACTGATAGTTAGTGACAAAAACTCTTCACTCCCTCAAAACCAAACACATAAAAAGATACCAGATGCTCCCTCAGGACAAGTTGAAGGTCATGTGACAACCTCACTCAGATATAGTCAGTATTCAGTACTCTGAGAGGCACATGGGTGGGAACTTGCTGATTATCAGAATAGCAGAAACAGAACATGCAATTGTGGGCTATCATGATGGCCGCACCAAGTAGCTAATGGCTAAGTTAAGTCACCTGACAAGCACTGGTGTCTAACCTTCAAGTCAGTGAAGTGAAGAGTGCAGAGGTTCAAACTCAATATAAAAGCTCCTTGAAGAAGGTGAGCCGGGTCACTGTCAGGATCACTGACCAAAACCCCGACAGAGGAAAACAAGGAGCACAACAAGACAGGCATACCTGTGTGTTTGTGTGTGTGTGTGTGTGTACATTTATTCGGACTATTTTGGACCCATTAAGTGCACCAACTGAGCCATGCCAATGTTTCAGTTTATCCCAAATTGGTTTTTCATTGACTTGATAAATGGGAAGAAGAGAATCTGAATAGGTGTGGCAGGTGACAGCTGATACTCAGTGGACAAAATCTGAACACAATTTGCAGGAGATTTTCTTTTCAAATTGTAATTGACAGTTGTGAAAGTGGGGCAAATAATATTGGATATTGAAAGTATCGCACTCTGGACAGAAAATTATGGGTGGCTCCTGAAGTGATTTACTGTTGCCAGGTGGCTCCCAACCAGAAATGAACAGCTACCCCAGAGTATAACTAGTTTAAGTTCAATCTGCAATCTAATTTTAGAATTTCCTGTTTTCTCTTGCAATACAGATTTTGTCTGTCTGCACGTCTTGTCCACAAGTTTGGTGTACAACAAAGGGGTTTAAAGTGATATCATTTTATTTCAAGGCACAATTTGACTCCTCCTTAGTGATTTGGTTTAGACCTATGTTGGTATTCTTCCGCCTATGTATTGCACTTTGTCTTCCCAAATCTATGGCTCATGTGTCAGTGTAAATCTTTCTGCATGTGATTTCATTTGCATACGTCTGTGAGTATGGGTGTTACATTATGTGTCAAAGTATAATTAGCACCTCTGTGTTTTTGACTGAGATGGCAGATGGAGTGAAAAGTTTGCAGAACCTTAAAGGAGCTACAAGGAACTTTCATTTTGTGTTAATTTGGCTTCAGACAAAAGTGAGTGCATCTATACTGCAGCGGGGTTTGACAGTCTGCCCTGCTGCATCCTGGTTTCCTTCATATGGGCCTCCCTTCCCTTCAGCAGGACCCGCAAAATAGCATGTGTGAAGCCGAATCGGAGTCTCTCCATAGCGGGCTTGTTGCTGCCAGAGGCTCTGGAGTCTGAGCTGATGGAGGTTCTGGGAACTTGTGCATGATTTTGTCTGATTTCGTCAGAATCTAACTGGGTGGTACTGTGGCAGGCATTAAGAACAAAATAGCCATTGTCCTCGCTGATGGTCTTTTTTTGCTTGTGTAAGTCATATAGAGGCGTCAGTATTACATTCAGAGTGTAGGAAGAAACTCATAGTACGTTTAACATGAGAGAAAGTAAATAGGCTTATAAGTACACTTTGTCAGTTTGTTGGTTTTGTTTTGTTTCTGTGATTCCCGGGTAGTTTTAATGCTGCTTCATTTCCATGTCAAACAGTTTAAAAGTGTGATAAGTATTATGGAAAAACATGATAGCGCTAACCTGAAATGCACTGATTTAAATCATTTGTCAGAAGATTCTTTTTTTTTTAATCTCAAAGTGTTTATTTATTCCCCTACTTTAGAATCTACAGAGCAGGATAAACGTTCAAGCTGACATTACATGTTGAGCCATTATTCACTTCAGTGCAGTATAAAAAACAAACTTCTACAGACTTAAACTTGTTTGATCCATCACAGTGAACAGACATTCTTTTATTTCTTTTTGACTGGTAATACAGTTAATCAGCAGCTTTTTAGATGCTTTGAAACATGTTTCCTACCTCTTTGCTTTGGAAAACATCTTTGTCAGATTCAAATCCGATAGCTTTCCATCTAGGTTTCTATTGGGTAGCTGTGGTAACAACTGAGCCACCATGCTGTGAATGTTAGTAGTTGGCAAATCAATATTGTTCACTGTTAGTTCCTCTCTACACACAGGGACATAAGAAGTCTGTAAACACTGTAATTATTTTTGTTCTTTATTATTTGTTTATTTGGGGTTCTTCACTTAAATATTCTGCATTTAAAACCATGGAATGCAGATAGACCCCGCCCTTCAAAAGCTGTCAGTTCAACTGTCATCTGTGTCATCTCACTCAGAGACTGTTTGACTACGACAGCATAAAAAAACAACAAGATCAATACCTTTCATTTGGATGGTAAACACAAAATGACAACTAACAATTTCTGCTGTGTGATATTTTAATCTCATCTTATTGATATCATGCAGGTAATTGTCATCAACTTGGTTTAAGTCAACCATATGAACATAATTTTGCATGTGCAAGTTCTGCAAGCACTATATGATTTTTTTTTTTCATCAACCGTTAGAAGAATGAAAGATGGGAGTGAAGTAATTAGGAACTTCCATCTGTCACGTCACCTGAGGAAACAGCCCTTCTGTACGTGTTTAAAGAGGCGAGGATGAATCAAACAAACATCTTGGCTGTGATACAAATGTTTAAGGAAAACTAAGCAAGCCCCGCTTTTAACCTAGCTTTTCATCTGAGAAATAGGCCGATCCACCCAGCACTTTAATGGGCCTCCAGACTTTTGGAAAGACAGAATGAAATTAAGCGCTGAACTTCAATATCATTATTCTATCATTATTATTTGTTCCTTTCAGGAGAAAAACCAATGCGTACGCCTCTAATAGTATACTCACCAGGAGGGGCTAATTATGACACATGGCCCACTTATCTCAGACGGTTTTGTGTTAAACATTCAAAATGAAACTGCAGGATATTTCTATAGCAGCGGATGAATGGCACTCTCCTCAATCTTGGGAAAAAAAAATAGCAGCATTGGCTGGTACAGGATGAGTCCAATTTCAGTATTGGGGCATCATGGTATTAATAGTGAGGCTGCACATTTAACCTTCTACTGGCTGTCCAGTGTCCCTCACTTGGCATTGAGAATAATGAGAACCATGAAAAGCAGACTGTTGACAGCGACCCCTTTGACTCGGCACTAAATTTATAGCTGTCAAGTGGAGACGGCACTCTCAGCTTCTGTGGGGTCAACGCTATCATGGCCATAAAGATTTAATTACAAGTCTGGGAACTGGCAAGTGCACACTATCATGCAGTGTTATATGATGGTTATTGGTCCAGTGCATCTGTACTACATGGATATTTAAAAAAAAATCACATACAGGACATGTATACTGTAATTGCACATAATGCAAGCTGCAGTGGATTACATAATTGATCTTGTCTACAGCAAGGAGAATGTTTACTAATGTGATTTAACCAGGAGGGCATCTGTGACATCCTGTTTAGCTATAACATACCGATCCAGCTTTTTTTGTCCCCATATTTATGTAAATAATGGGCCTATTTAGAGTAAAATAGATGATAAAACAGAAAAAGAACATAGAGCAAGCTTTAGGGTAAGGCTACCCTGTGATTGACAAGGTACCACAGTGCACTGAGTGTTGTATTGTTGTAAAATTGTAACATTTTGGTTACTGAAAAATGTCTCATGTAGTGTGGAGTTGGACTTAAAGACACTCTAAAGAGTCCACCAATATGGCCACGGGCAAAATGCCGAACTCAAGGCATCAAAACTGAGTCTACAAACCAGTGGGTGATGCAACAGGGACTAAGTCCACTTCTTTTATGCAGTAAATTACCTTAAACTCTTACATGACTTTGCTTTTTAGTCTTTTTTTAAAGTACTGTGTTTAGCTCATCTCTCTTCTGATATTTAAATCATGTCCCACTCCAGAATGAATGCTGCAGAGAAAAAGGCTCTGGTGCACTGGTGAAATGTCCACAGTTTCATCACATGGGTTACATAAAGCTGGTAATTTCCCTTTGTTATTCCTGTTAATTTGACTCTTAAAAATATACTAGAATATTGCAGGCTTGAAGGTCATGCTCAGCATCTTATCAAAAAAATCACCTATTCAAGTGTTTTCGCACTGAGACAACTGTTTTACTGCTGGAACTAAAATTATCGTTTAAAACCTTTCCCAGCTACTGGGAGTTCATCTGCTGGGTCAAAACATTTTTCTACAATTCTGGGCTCTACAGTAGATTGATTTGCTCTGAATATATATGCGCATATATATGCATTTATTATTATTTACTAAAAAGTGTCTGTGAGTATAAGCAGCTCAGCAAAACACCAAGCAGGGAAATAGTTATTAAAAGGTCCAAAGATACATGTTGGGTTTTAAGTTAATCTGCTTTATTTTGTGAAAGTGCAAGTGATGTGGGACAAGGTTACATTGGTGTACAACATAATGGTCTTCATGCTATGTGACTTTGTTCATTGCTTTACGATGTCTCTAAACTGAATGAATCATTACACAGCACTTAATGGATTAGTCAGGTCCATCCACACGTTGTGGTACATTGTGTCCCAAAGACAAGCCCTTTATATCACTGTGTGTACTTATGAAGTATGAATAATTAATCAACTTGAAGACTAAAATCATTGAACTGAAAATGTTTAGTCATATATCATTTTAGTAAGGGGGAAAGTAGCATGTTGGTGATTGATGTATGTATGATTATATGTAGTATAGGGCTGCAACTAACGATTATTTTAATAATCGATTAATCGGCGGATTATTTTTTCGATTAATCGATGAATCGGATGAAAAAATACATTTTTAATTTCCACTTTTTTTATTCCAAAATAGAACATTTGGACTGACAGAGCAAATAAGTGCACTAAAACAGGTTGCTGCTTGAATGTCCTGTTACTATAATATTAAATAATAATAATAATAATAATAATACAATGAATCAATAATGACATTCGTTGCCAACGCTTTTAATGATACATTTTTATCAATTTTATCGATTTGTTGTTGCAGCCCTAATGTATCAAATTCTTTTATTAAGTATTATAAAAATTATTTTTTCTGTCTATGTTGTGAGCTCTAATATATTCTTAACATGTATATTCATATATACATATATTCCTTAACAGTTGCATCACCACATATGAGGAGGAAAAAGAAAGAAAAAAACAACAACTGTATTTCTCTGTAGCAGTTTTTAGTTTTATTGAACCAGAGAACAGCAATGAGCAGCTTCATAACCGAGCAGCCCAACATCATTTTTTTTGCAAACTGCCACAGGGCTGAACTTTTAAGTGACCATCCCCTGCTTGTGTGTGTCAGCATGAACCATTACCGGAGCCAGCCCCTCTGTGTGCTGCCTTTATATTACACAGTGTAGCTTCTGAGCCTTATTTCTCCACCTGATGGTGTTCCTGTCTTGCAAAATCCATCCCAAAGACATATTGAAAGAACACACACCACCAGGTAGAAAGCAGATTTTGTTCAGAAATATTTTCAACTTGCACACACTAACCACACAGGACAAGAAGAGTACTGTTGGATGTTATAAACCATAGATAATGACTCAATTGTGGAAGGGGGCACAAATAGTATAGTCATTTTCTGACATGAAATACTTTGGCAAGGTGCCCCAGTAGATTAATACCTTAACAGGAACAAAAGTGCTTGAATTAATCATTGGCTGGGCCTTGTTTGTGCCCTCGTGGATATGGGGCTTGCATTGGAGGAAAATCTATAGCTGTGAGGGAGCGCAGGGTCAATGATGTTGTTCTCCACAAAGTGCATTGCGCTCATTTGTCTGCCTCACGGGTGGCACATTTGCCCAGTAAAATAAAATAGAATGCTTCCTGACCATGGTAGTACATCTGATAAAATTAGCTCTGGAACAAGGGCAGCGCCACCTTCGTAAGCCTTGATAGTGGTCTGTCTTTCCGGCGCACTTTCAAACTTTTTGGGACACTCTGTGCCTTGTTCTAAATCCATTCACTTGTCTTGAGTGAAATGAGCCGTGTCACTTTGGATTGGTGCAGGGCTATCACCCCCGAGTTAGAACCAGCCACACACTACTTCAAAAAGTTTGCAGAGCTTCACAACTTTGATGTTTGATCTGAAGACTAGAAGCAGAGAGAGTTATGTTTTTTTTACACATGAGACTAACGTCTGATCATCCTGCCCTGTAATTTTCTGCTTACGTTTTTGTGGGAAAAGAAACATTTGCTTCACCGGGTCATTGGATGGTGGAAAGTAATCATATTTCTTTGAACAGCGGATCTGTTTTGAAAATAATGAAAAATAGAGGCCTTTTTAATAAAATTGCCAGACAGAAGGGAAAATGCGAAATAGGGAGAAACCTATCTTATTGTTCTCACTGTGACATTCTTTTAATATCCTCGTAGTTAACTCCACACTGCTCTTTGCAGCTTACAGAAAGGTCACGAGGCGTCAGAACTTCCTTGAGATTGATGCATATCCAAATCACTGTGCATACTCTGATTGATTGGTACTCAGAGATAATAGGTCGAAACAGGGATTGCAGTAGAGGCTTCAGGAGATTACTTTTGAGTTTGAGAGGCAGAAAATCTGATGCCGTATACATAATCTTTTTATCAAAAGGATAGATTTCATCCGTCAGACGGCAGGTCAGTTTCATAAACGTACAGCTTTAGATTGGTCTGAAATCTTAAGGTGGAAAACGTCTGTGGTAGAATCTAATCCATTTACTCATGCAATCAACAACATTCTAAAGCTGCACTTTGATTAAAGCTGATTACTTTGGTGTGCTGCATATTTCAATAAAAAAATATTTCAAAGTGCCATTCCACTCCTACTAATTAACACTTGGACCATCAAAAGTAATTTCATTGTTTGGGTTCACAAGCACATCATTAAAGAAATATATTAATATTTGTTCGATGAAGTTACTTGCAATTATTGTAAATAAACCAAGTATCATAGAGCGGGACCAGCTACTTTTTTTTTTTATGTCCAGTGCATATGAGAGACTTACGTTTTTTTGCCCAGAAGCTAAGCATTGTGCTGTTCCAGTGTGCGCTTGTAGCGACTTTATCCATGTCAGAAGCTTTCTTATCTGAACAGCAATATCTTTTTGAAGACATCAAATGAATCCATTCTGATAAATTTAACACTGAATGGCTTCACTCCATCTTTCTGTGTTAATACAGTCTTTTTTGTTGATAGCAGTCCACTCGCCGTCATATGAAGCCTTTTTGCCGACCAGTTTGAGGTTGTGTTTCTTAAATGTCTACAGTCAGAGGCGGGTTTATGACCTAGAATTCATTGTGCAACCATCCTGTCCTCTTTTCCTCCGATCTATGTATATTGTAAGGGAAGTACCCATATAATGACTGGAATAGCATAGCCTTACTGTGATAAATATGATTAACACATTTCGATAGCAACAACATCTCCAACCTAAACAACATAATAGACTATTTGTTAATACCACCCATAATGACACATATGAGCGTTTGTCGAAAGCGGCTTGCGGTAAAGTGGAAGCGTTCTAGAAATAGCACACCTCATTATACACGTTTGCAGTTATCAAAAAGGTTGCAGTTTCTGTGAATTTATGCTACAAACCACTGACTTATGTTTAGAGCAAAAAACTTCCTGGTAAGAAGTTGTAAAAAAACAGTTAAAAAAAGTAAATAAATGTACGTAAATACGATAAGAAGTAGTTACAAGGGTGATGTGATGAATATAACTAATGTAAAAATATTTACGTTAAAAACGTAAGTTACGTAAAAAAGATGTTCTCTTTTGTGTTCACATGTGACATGGACCCAATTCTGCTGGGTGAAAGTCCGCCATGACATCCGCCATTTAAACTCTGTATCACCCTCAATCACCACTACGACCTTAGCAAGATGGCGGCAGAGGACAATCTAATATGTAAATATGAGTCGTATTTTGTTTCCTGTACAAACGCCCTATCTTGTCCCTTTTTTTGGGGGGAGACCAGCGTCATTAATAGTGTAGTAAGGCACATTGATACACAAAATGACCTTATATATTGTACATACTTAAAAGCTATGTGCTTTTGTTGACTTCCGTCAGGGCGTCATTTAAGTTCTAGTGTTGACTTAAGACACTGTATATAAGCAGGACTGTTTAGACTGCAGTGATATTGCACCATTGCATTTCAGATTGCTTTCTTGCTAACTTGCCAACTTTAAAGTGTTAACTTGGAATGAGGTTGGAAAGCAGTGTTCTTACTCTCAGTTTCCAGCTGAGGTAGAAGGTTGTTTTCCACGTATACGTGCACCAACAAATGATTATTCCAAATTGATATCTGTTTGGTATCATGCTATCATGCATCTGTTAATTAAAAACAATTTGGTATGTGTGCAAAACATTTTCCAATCAGAGCATCCGTTAAGATGTTTAAAGATAACACTGGCAACGAGGCAAGTGCAGCCTGTACTGTTTTAGTTTGTCCTTCGTCTGTACTCCATTTAGAATACATCTTGCACACTAGTAGCTGCTGAGAAAATTTAATTAATTAGTGCATTAGAGGTAGTTTATAAAAGGCAAGGATAAGGGAGATAAAGATTGATAAAGATTTGATAAATAAGACAGATAAGAGCAATGGGTAAGGACAAGATTTATAGTATGTATATTTTGAAACGGTAAGTGTGGTTCTTATCTTAGAAACGCAGGGTTCTAAAGTAATCAACAATGATTCACTGCAAGTAAAATTAAAGGGCTTTATCTGCGTGAAATGGTGCAGATTTAATGTGGATAAATGGTCTGCTGAACAGTTGTGTAAGTGATTAGAATTAGTTTAAAGAATGAGAGCACACCAAAGTCATGCACTGTGTATGCAGTGCAAAAATCTCTTAAATTGTTTAACATAGTACAGAACCAGAACAGAATTAAGCTGCCACATTTCGAAACCAACTGTGAATTCTTCCTTATTTATTTATTTTTGAATGTTCCTGCAGTCGGGCTACTTCATTTTCAGCTAACTTATTGGTTTGTTTGAAACCTATTTCCACACTTGGAATGGGTACGCTTGGTAGCAGATGCTTCAATTTCAGACCATAGCAAAACCACACACACACACACACACACACACTGGACTGAAATCATGCCTCCATCAGCTTTGCCTTGTCTGTCGTACAGATATCGATTTACAGGCCAGTTATGAGCTGGCTCTGAAGCCACCTCTGGAGTTTTATAGAAACATGATAAACATCATCAATCTCTTTGTACAGCCTTCAAAAGGTGGCAGATGGTTCATAGCCTTTTAATCAATTGGGATTCAATGGTCCAATATACCACATGTAATGGTGCTTACGCTACTTTGGCCTACTGTGGTGTGAGTTCATGCTGTTTAAGTCGATTCTGTGCACCTGTTAGTTTTAACATCATCCAGAAACACTTTATGTCCATCTAATATTAAATTATACGGCAGTTTGCGCAGTTTGTTCAGTACTTTTGGTTATCAACACATGTCCTGAGTTGAATATGATTGTGAAGTATATGGTGATAGATCTCTAAAGGCTATTCCTTATCATATCATACCATGCTCTATTAGTACAGCCATTTGTCAAATGGCAACATTTGCACGACTATTAGGGATTTGCTTCATTGCCAACAGAATAATCTAACTTTAACATAATCCTACATTATTGTGTGCTTACCCACAAGCAGGGGTGTCTTTTGTGTCTTTCTTAGACAAGAGACCTGTTTGGGAAGGAATGCACACAGAGGTTTCCAGATAGAGATGGCCTAAAAGAGAAAAAAGATTTTAAAGTTACTATTGGAGATACGCTAACGTTTACATTGTTGTAATTTGTCAGAGGGAGATAAACAAACATGTGGCACTGATCAGTGTAACAATGTGACGCGATGTGTTTTCGGTCGTTGATTCGACGTATTCTCCGACGTGTGCTCTCTGTCCCCTGGTGGGAGTCACACCAGTCTGTGTGTGTGCATCGGGGCGGAACTCTGCCTTTTGTGATACAGAGAGCTGAGGAGAATTCTAGACGCACGGCCATGTAAAGACAGAAGGGACATTCCATCGAGTAAATACGATAAATAACTTAAGGCTGTTTGTTTGCTTAATAAAAACACAAGGTGTAGACCTGTTCAACAGGAAAGGAAAGCCTAAATGACTTCTGTTGTGATGTGGCGCTTTAAGAAAAATACAATTAAATCAAATTAACGTGACCCCTCAAGGAGGCCTAATATGGTAGGGGAAATACTGGAGGTAGTAATAACAACAATAATAATGAATTTCAAGTTAACTTAGGATGTTGTGCTTTGGAGTGGAACTCTTCCATTCGCCCATGATAGTACAAATTGCATGTTCTTTTGTGAGAATCCGCTGCTGAATGCATATAGGGGAATCACTGATGTCAGTACCAAATGTCACGGCAATCCAATCCAGTAGTTGTTAAATTCCCTGTGAAGCAGACGTTGGAGTGTATTTAGCTTCTGTCAGGAGACCGGTAGAAAGACGAGCGTGAGATGTCAGGGAAACTTTGTGGACTTGCAATCGGCTTTGCGTCACTGCAGTGTGGGCAGCACATGGCGATGAACGGTGCCAGGCCTCCCAGTATCTCCATACCATAAGCAGCACAGAGCTCCCCACTCGCCTGTACACAATAGTCTGTAACACAGAGTCGGCTGAAAGCTTTCCTAAAATAGACCTCAGCCACATTGATGTGAACATTGCATTACGTACTGCAACCCTAGATTCTATGAATACAGGTGTTTTTGATATCCAAACATGTCTTTCTGTCCCTCTAATCATTGCTCTGTTACTGCTACTGCCATCATGAATACCATCCAAAAACAGCAAAGTATGCCTTAATATCACCTCTGTGGCCAGTTTGTTGCCAAAAGTCCCATTTGATTTGATTATATTCCCAAAGTGCAGGATGAGTCATAAAACAGTTAAAAATGCTCTTCCTGTAAAGCTTAGTAAAATGGTTTCAGCATATATTTGGCTTATATCAAGAAATGAATGCGTTATTACTGGAACACAGGGAAAAAAATACATTAATAAATAATGGGGACTTCAATATGACCAAAATGGTAAACCAACTGAAAAACTAACTAACTGATGAAATGAATCAATTCAGACACGTTTTTTTTCAGGGATTTGTCTTAAGATCTTTAATGTTTCTTAACAAGAAATGATGTGTCTTCCTCCATTGAGATTTTAACTTAATGTATAGCTGTTACATTACACGTGTGTGCTTCCTTCTGGACAGCCCCTGAAATGTTTCACTGAAATAAAGTCTTGCTTGTATATGTATGTTTTCGGGAGTCTTTGACTGCTACATGATAAAGAGGTTTTCATTAAACAAATTAAATAAAGGTACTAGCTGCACAGTAATTAAATGTTAAGTGGAATTATAAATGCATAGTAACCGAACATGTTGCACTTTATGATCAAGATAAATTATAACAGGTACATTTTATATGGAGCTCAGCTTCTCAGGCAGGATGTCAATGACAAGGCTCAAAAGGGGGTCCACTGTCAGATGCCCTGAGGGGTCTTTTAAATCTTGTTCTGGGCCTTTAAACTTAAAACCCTTTTTCCATTTTATTATCCTCTGATCATATACATATATGGGCGCACCTTAAAATGTCATGATCATCTCCTTAAAACAAGCATTTTCAAGGGGTTGTCCTAGGTTAAAACTGTCTATTTGAGAAATAAAGTGAATATCATTCCACAGTGCAAAGTAAAGGATTGAATAATGTTCTCTTTTATTCAGGCAGGGCATGGTCTACACGTCATCCAGTTTGTGTATGGTGGTGTATAATTACATTGCTTTCTTGAATGCAGCAACTTGTGTTGTTTTAATTGTTGTTGCACTCATACAGTATTTTCTAGAATGGCATAATTGCATTTAATTCAGATGTGACTGGACACTTACAACTGCTTTCAGGCTTTCTTTGACACTGCTGTAATTTGCAGTTTCTCGAGGCTCTATCAGTAATTTGAACAGAAGTTTATTGATGCTGTTGGAATCTAACAAAAAGATCTCTTAAAGATTTTTTTATTTTGGGATAAATACAATTTTTTAGGGCCTTTTTTCAAGCCCGGGCCACACAGCCTGCAGGAGCAGTGCATGACAGCTGCCTCGCTGCAGCCGCTCCGGAGCTGACAGCATCGGTGTGCTCTGCTGTGGTGCTGACTGCCGTCTGTCCTATCGATAGCACAGTATTTTCCTGCCATATAAAGACTTGAACACTCTGCTTACACACAGGTGTAATGGGAGTTGCAGTTATATATGTAGCCACTGTAGGTTTGGTCATAAATAATAACAAGGATTAATAGTTTATAGGTTATAGGTAAGTAACATAATACATCATAATAAGGGAAACTTAATTTAAATGTGATTCATAGCAGAAAGACGCTCTGATCATTTCACATAGGAAAAGAAATAGCAGCTTAACTTCAGTGATTATTTCAGAAGCTTGAAGTTTAGTTCTGTTTTTTTTTTTAGTTTATTGTTACTAACTAGTGAAATAAGTCTTTGAATCATTACATCAAAACAATAAATTGTTTAAAAATAATAAATTCATAATAATGATTAAAATGACAATGATTTACAACCATTCATCCATGTGGATGGCAGATGGATGGATGACGATCTCCCAATGGCAAAGACACACCTATAGCTTTTCAAGGGAATAGGAGATGACAATCTGATTGGTTTAATTAATTGTACTTACACCACAACTAAGAATAATTTAGGGGCTAATAGAACCCTTTTGGCCCTTGTACCAGATTGTGTACAATGTAATTAGCAAAAATGAGTTGGACCTGCGCGAAATGCACTTGTGCCAAGCACTTTAAACCATGCGCCATAGATCATCTAAATAGGGCCCAGTGTTGATACATCCCACTCGATGGAGAGTGTAGAACTCTCAGAGCTCTTCCTACTACACACAGTAGATCCTTTGGATTAACAAGCTCCAGAATAATTTAAGAAGCCATTTACTGTGAGGAAGTCAGCTTTCAGTTAGAGATCTCCTCATTAAAGAAACCCCAGAGTATCCGGCAAATTTGGCTGCAGCAGGTCTGGCAGTGAATTGAGATACACAGAGTGACGCTACTGTAGCATGTGAAGACATCAAAGTTAATGAATGATGGAAAGCAGGAAGACACGATATTGGTTGTAAGATCTCAATATCTGTGTTGTCATGTAGCCTTAAAACAACGCGCCTTGAACTAGAAAAGGGTGTCTTTACTTTGTGAAATAATAACGGTTGTGTTAAAGTCTGTCTTGAAAGTGGCTTTTAACCATAAAACACTGTCTTAATTTAGACTCTAGCTTTCTACATTACACAACTACCTTTTGTTAGAGAGCCAACTTTCAACTGAGGACACAGCTCTATGAACACTGAGGCAGAGAACGTCTCCTACATATTCCACCAGTATCAAAGGCTTTTATTGGTACCCAACTACCTACTATAGTGGCATAGAAATACAGGGGAAGAGGGGGCTGTATAGGCGGTTATTTGTTCTTCTTGGAGGTTGATGGAAGGAAGGTGCTTATTTCTTACCTATGAGTGGTCCCATAGGATTGTAGGCTGTGGAGAAGCACTGTATTTTAACTAAAATAACTAAGCTGTAGACATGTTATCATGATCTGGAGAGGATGAATCAAAACCAAAGGATAAACAAAAGGGTGTGCTCCACTCAGGGAAAAGTCATTATTTTACATATTTTATGTTTATGCGTTAAGAATCCATCGCTGGAAGACAGCAACGCCCACACATAATAACATAATAAGTCAAAGTGACATTCGAACTAACGAGAATTTGCGATGTGCTTCAGAGCGTCTGATTTTTTAAAAATCTGAATTGGTCAATCACATAATGACAAAGGACAGTAAAAATTATGACTTGAGCAGGAGAGAAAATCAAGTGACATTGTTACAGTACAACTAAGTCTATAGAGCAACAGAGTAGAAAGTGCTTTGATGAGTCAGGGGGTCTCTTGAGTGAGTGGGCATGGAAAAACAATAATGTCTGTGCTTTATTTGGAGGAAATCATCACAGGACT
Source organism: Serranus cabrilla (assembly GCA_903364295.1). Lineage (NCBI taxonomy): Eukaryota > Metazoa > Chordata > Actinopteri > Perciformes > Serranidae > Serranus > Serranus cabrilla. The sequence goes on from CAFUXE010000351.1 coordinate 637,006, forward strand.
TAAACAACAGCTAAAAATCTTGTGTTTACTGACCACCAGTGGTTTTCTTCTCACCTTGCTGCAATGATGTAGCAGTGTACTCCAGGGTGTGTCATAGCATTGCATGACATCATTGTTGGGTGGGATTACAAGTTGAGGTGAGTCAATTTCAGTTTTTTTCTGTCCAACCATTCCCAGTTTATGCAATTCCATGACCCTAGTCTGCAGGAATATAAATTTTCCAATTGTGAAAATAATTGATTGATTTTTGCCTCAAACTGCATGGAATTAGCATATGTTGTTAGGGGCAGGTTTTGATTATATCACCATTTGACTGTATAAAATATGGATGCAGTCTCTGTGACGTCACCTATACGTTTCCAAAGACCTAAAAAACTCAAGGTGGATGGCTCACTCCAACGCGAGTGCCAGACTCCTCCTAAAACACAGCTAAACAGAGAAGGGGCAGAGGTGGAACAGGGATGAAAAAAATATATAAAAGTGCTTATTTCTGCTGTAAAGTTGCCCATTTTAACATGGGTGTCAATGACGATGGTCTCCCGTTTGGATCAGCCTCAAGTGGCCACTCGATGAACTGCATTTTTTAGCACTCCTACACTGGCGTCGCTTTTCAGCCTTGGAGGTCACTGAGTGGTTTTGATATAATTAACAACGTGTGTAGTAAAAAAGACATGATTGCAAAATTTTTTTCTTTCATAAAGACTTTTTTTAACCTTCTATCTTGACTATTTAATAGGATTGCTAAATCTGTTGAATTCTCTTTTAAACATGCAACTACACTTGAAGAGGTGGCTTTGGCTCAGAAAGGGTCATGCAGTAATTGCAGGCTCACCAGTTTGATCCTTGGCTTCTACATGTCTACATGTTGAAGCATCCTTGAGCAAAAAGCTGAGCCTTAAATTGCTCCCGCGATGGTCAGGCCGGTGCCTTGTGTAGTCGCTGCCGTTCGCGTGAGTGTGTGTGTAAATAGGTGAGTGAATGCTTTGGATAAAAGAGCTGCATGAATTCGATTCAGTTACACTTTGTAATGGAATGTTATCATTATAAAACACATAACAGAGAGAATGTGAGGTCCTGTTCAGCAATAAACAGCAAGAAATAAATCAGATTTATTACAATAACATGGAATATGTCAAACATAGGGGCTATATAGAAGACAACAATGACTATAACATCCCTAGTCCTCACACATCCAATATTTTTTGAGAGGTAAAAAGATTTGTAGAACTGATGCAGTTATATTGATAATATTTTATCAACTTGATAATTAGGATGATTGTCAAATGTTAAATAACAAACATCCATCAGAATTAGTGTGCCATGCCACAGTGTTGTGTTTCTCCCCACCTAAGGTGCTGACTGCCTCCATTAAAGCTGTCACCATGTGCACCAGGACGAACATCTGACTCATATCTGAGACATCTACTATAACCCCATAATGTCTTCATGATTCCATCTGTTGCAGTGACGCACTGGTATCAGTGGCATCCTGCATGTCAGCTTAAAATAGACATTCAACGTAGCTAATTATAAGTAGGTTGAAAACATTCCTTTTTCTCGGCATATTTCCCATTTAAAACATTCATATTTATGGTGCATTTGTCCTTTTCCCAGTTATTACTTGCAGTCAAACATAACATTTTGTAACTTGCGGTTTAGTTTAACAGTAGGCAGCCTTTCTCTTCAGGTATAGTGGCTATCACTCCTCATGCCTTTATTCTGACCAAATCACATTAACTGTTTAGAACAGCAAACAGTACAACAGTAAAGCATAATAGCTTTCACAAATTGGATACATTTTGTGTTGAATCACGATGCTCTGTCAACTCAAAATAGAGCGCAAAATGAATGTTCATCTACATGCAATTCCTATACAGGATTTATGGGAATAATCCAAGATGTAACAGTCTTAACATGCAATGTTAACATTTGAATGTTGTGTGTCTACAGGCTAAATACACATTATTCAATTGTAGCTGAGCTTTTATTGCCACATTTTAAAGGAACTATAAAATTCAACACAGTAAGTGTTATAAATATGTATTTGATTTGTTTGACATGGCCCTGTTTAAATTTAACTTTTTTGATTGTAAAGCCCAATTATTAGTAAAACTTCCTTTATCACCTCCACATGAAAATTAAATCTTAAAACTTCATCCATTATTGTTTTCTTGCTTGTCAGAACAAAACAGAATGTCAGGGACCAGACTTATCTTTAGATCCATCAGCCAACAACTCAGAATAGTTTTCAGCTTAATTAACAGTGTCACTGCTGGCACTTGGTGTCAGTGTTGATTTCTTAATTTGAAGAAAAAGATCAGTTATGACACCAAAGTAAGTTAGCAGGAGTCTGCTAATGAATCCTGGTGGAATATTTTATTGTTACAGTGTTTCTCAGCTTCCTTATTCAGAGCTCTCTGGTGTTGAGCATGATGACAAGAAGATACATGACTCACTTCAAAACATCAATTTATCTGATGTTACTTCCCTTGATGTCACAGATATAAGTGTCTGCGAGATGCTCTCATGAACCACACACACTTAGTAGGTGGGAAATCAAATTTGAAGGGAAAAAAAGAATGTAAAAACTATTAAACCACAAATATTAGTATCTTACGCAGCTGTCATCAAATAATATTTAATGTTGAATGATTTTTCATGCTTACCAGAATGAAAACATGAAATGCAAAGAAAAAAAATACTAAATCATGCATATATGTGTAAATATCTAGTGTAGTAGAGGTACTTCAAACATTAATAAACATTCTCTAAATGTGTCACTGTTGGCCAGCTTAATGCTAATTTTCAACTGCATTCCTTAATAAAACTAAAAGAGAAAGATTATGTCCAATATTAGACAGGACGTGCATAGAGCTGCGTTTATCTTTCATACGTGTATCATTTGTGCTATTACCCTACGATGGTTGGATTTTAGAGGTAGTGCTATGTTTAACCCTTTTCCTTGCTGTGAACAACTAGCTGAAATAGGCTACTGACACTGTAAAAATTAACAAACACAGTTACATTACATCATAAGAAAGAGGCAGTGGACCAGCCCCGAGTAATTCATCCTCATTAAAACTTAATTTGTGGCTCATTTTACAACATATCTACATTGGCCGTGTTACAAAATCAGCTACCAGCTGTGCTGCACTGGATCAACGACTGGTTGTATATTTCTCCTGGTCCGTGGAATGCTTTGGTGCACGTATTTGGTGGGGGATTTGGGTGTACCCACCTTGAAATTGATACCTTTTTCAAAATCTGCATGTTTGCATTATTTAAGACTTATTTTGACCACATTGTGTAAAAGTCCACTATATATCCACTGTTTATTGTCTGAACAGTCAAGATTTTGTCTAATTTGATGCAAAGTTACGGTGGCCTTTGTTAGGTATTATTGCATTAAAAATATTGCATGGAAACCCAATATTACGGTGGCCGGGACCCGCCATTGCTGCAAATAAAATAAACGATGCAAACAAAAAGAAAAGCGGCTGCAAATAAAAAGAAAAGCCGCTGCAAATAAATGATGCAAATAAAAAAAAGCCACAGTGGAAGTGAATTACCAGGGACTATTATTGCTGCTGCATCTATATTTTTTATGTGAGAGAAGAAGAAGAAGACCAAGAGAGAGAGAGAGAGAAATAAGAAGTAACTTTCCTCGAATATGCAGCAAAACAAAGTTACATGTACCGCCGTACGCTCTCACTCCAGAGCAGATTCTGCTACAGAGTCAAGGCGAGCGAACACAAGTCTGAACGAAAACACACCCAAGTGGAAACAACTGATGGCTACATAGTTGCGGCAGCGTATTACTATCATTATTGGCCGGACTATAACTCCTACAGTCACGTAGCGACAGTAAACACTAACCTATTCATTTACTTGTTAATTCGTTTTTCTTCTTATTTCTGTCTCTCTCTCTCTCTGTCTTCTTCATCTCTCACATAAAAAACACTGGTGCACTGGCAATAATAAACCCTGGTAATTCACTACCATTGTGGCTTTTTTTATTTGCAGTATTTCTTTTTGTTTGCAGCATTTCTTTTTGTTTGCAGTGTTTCTTTTTGTTTGCAGCATTTCTTTTATTTGCAGCGGCATTTCTTTTTGTTTGCAGTGTTTCTTTTTGTTTGCAGTGTTTCTTTTATTTGCAGCGGCATTTCTTTTTTTGTTTGCAGCGTTTCTTTTATTTGCAGTAATGGCGGGTCCCGGCCACCGTACAATATGTATTAAAAGCCAGAATTCTAAGCACCTTGTCCAAGCATGTTTAAGTCCTTAAAGCTGATTAACAGCACTACCAACTTAACACTATCAATTTATATGGTAAATAATAGCCAAGTGTGCATACACATTTTAACTATTGCTGCATTTGTGTCCTTTGCAAATATAAGTCACAGTATATGTAAAATCAGAATAGATCAAACAAAACATGCTTGCAATCTGAAATCCTAATAAATGAGATTTTAATGCATGAAGATATCAATTATGTTTTAGTCTAGAATAGCAGGACAGCATTGCAGTGATGGGAAACAAGCGTGCAAATTAATTCCAGGTTACATTGAATGGTTACACAGATTCACTTGAATGAATGTGTATGGTCTGATGGAAATTCATTCTGTCATTTAATCTGCTGTTGCTGATCCTCCAGTGGAATGAGAGAAAATGATGTGTACATACAGAACGCCACAAAGGCTCGCCTGTATTGCCCTCACTCTGCCAGGCTTCCCCTCATCAATCTTGCTGGGGAAGGCTCATAGGGAGCCAGCTGGGCCTGTTTTTAGTCTGTGATGCTTGACAGCTTAAATAGAACAGCAGGCATGATGTCCACTCAGTGACAGAGTAAACAGCATTTTCAGACAAGTCTCAGTCTTACCTGTGCGACTGCAAAGGCTGACGTGCCTGGCCTGGTTTTAACGTCCACTGCAAGGTTGAATGGGTCTTTGATTGACCAGAGGTCAGTGAGGTGGCAGAGGCGGACTGGCAGGATACACAGGCGAGGGGAATTATGGCCTTTTGCCTTCAGCTTCACTGCCTCGCCAGGTTTTGCAGTTCTTCTCTCCTCCTCTGTCACTTTTCTTTGATACTGTCTTGCTTCAGACGTGTTGACAGCTTACAAGTCTGTGTAGCTAAGAGCTGTTTTATTCCTTCTTGTGACTGCGTCAGAGATCAAGCAAGGGGTCAGCAGTTCATCAGCAGGCTAATGCTTTGCGCGGTAAGAAGCTTTATAGGAGAGGTGTGGATAATTTATGTTACTTAAAGCTAAAGTAGATAGGAAGCTGGGAAAAATACCACAATTTGAAGACGAGCAAGGCTCCTGGAGCTTTCTTCCTCACGGTGCTGCCAGGAATGTTTTTTTTTAACTTCGCTCAGTGTGTTTTTGTCTTAGAACTTTGACCTTTTCACGCTGAATTTTCACTTCATCTCAGTTAGTTGTAACATTTTGAGCACTTCAAAATGTCTTGTTCAGTTGGACTCAAAGGCTCTATAAGGAGTCAGCTCTTCATTTTTAATGATGATTTCCCCTTGCTAACTAAGCTAACTATCTAGCTCTAGTGCTAGCTGATAACACGCTGATCCATTCTGCACATGTGCTAAAAACGGTAGTTCCCAAACGAGTAGTTGATGTCAATTGTTATTCGATAGAGAGACAAACATAATTTTCCTTTTGTCAGTCTCATTTATTACTGTCAGGATATAATGAGGTATCTTTATATAACTATCCTTACAGGGAATAGTGATGGTTTCAACGAATATGATAGTTAACAACTTAGCTTTAACACACCACAGGAATAAAGCAATAGCTTTGATTATTTTAGGGAGCATGAACTGCAAGAATACTGACATCACGGTAAACTGCTTTAGAAAGGAATATTTTCTTTTTTTTCTCTCTCCCTGAGCAAAGGGAAATGGGAATATGAAGTAAAGCGGCTGACAGTCTCCAGCCAGATGCTGAACAGACTGAGCCTCACACATGGTGAACTCAGCAGCAGCCCCTAATCCAAACTTTAACCGAGCCCAGAGGAGGAGCTGCTCCAAAAATCCCACAGCAGAGCTGAATAGACTTGCTGAGAAATGAATGGTTGCTGCAGATTTGGTTATTATTCCATTTAAAGATGGGTTAAATATATCCTTTTTATCAGGCCACCATTATACTTGTGAGTGTAGAATTTTAGACTGTATTTCAAATTTCAAACACGATGCTGGAAATTTCAATCACACCAATCCAGGTGTCTGCCTTTGCTCTAGGAGAGAGAGCGAGCATGATGATAGATAACAAGAATATGGGAGGGTAGTGGTGGGGGGTGTCAGGTGCACTATTTTCACTGACATTGTTATTGCACAATGATAAGCTGTTACACAGGGCAGAAGGGAATTTGACTGCAGGCGGAATCTAGGCCACGTGTAGGAATCATCTTCAATTTGTTGCCTCCCAGATTGCCTACTGGGAACAGGAAATAGTTGCTCCATCCCCCTATTACAGCCTGGCTTGTAATTAAAGGCCAACCGGATGGAGGTTTGCAGACTCAGGCTGCCTGAAATCCTCCTAAATGCACTTTTGCAGGTGCGGTCAGTGTGTGTGTGTGTGTGTGTGTGATGTGTTTATACCTACGGTTTAAAGGATTTCTGTGTGTGCACATGTTTATGTCCAGTCTATGGGGAGGAAACCATTGTGTGCTGGGAGAGCTCGCCTGTGCCAGGGTGTATTCAAAAGTTGATTATGTTTTTGGCTCCATATTGCTGACAATTACAAAGTCGTTCTGCTTTGGAGAAAATTCTACTAGAAAGCCAATGTGTTCACATTCACTGTGCAGAGAATCTGCCAGTTTTATTCCAATAGCCAGACGGAGAAAAAGGCTTTTTGTGTGGTGCTGGGAAGCATCGCAAATAGACATGAAATGCAGACAGGCGCTCACAAAAACACATTAGGAATACATTCTCCATTGTGCATATCTTTTCACTACATTTTTTCCCAGACAGCAGCACTGAGCATTTTAGCCTTGGTTGATGGCCCTGGAGTTTCGAGTTGTCAGGATCAAACACGCCAAACATCCCAGTTTTATAAACAAGAATGGTGGAACAAAAGGGAAGATGGGACTTTTCAAATCAAAGCAGCTCAATGTGTTTCAGCTGTCTGAAATCAGCAACAAAACATTTGCTCCAAACCAAATGTGAAATTAGCTCCATCTTGAATGTGATGGCTGCTAAAGTCTGAATATTATTTGGAACAAAGCTTCTGCCAGTCGTCAGTTCAGCACATTGTTATGGCTTCAGTCAGAACCAGTGACATTGTTGAAATTAAAAAGCGGCCTCTGAGGCAAAGCAAATGTGGGATAGATAATAAATACTTCATTGCAGTATCATGCTGGTGAAGCATCTGTAATACTAATCTAGACCATTCATGCTGTGGTTGAATATAACATTGCATTGCATCACATTTAAAAGGTCAACTTTCAGTCATCAGTGCACTGGGTGTTTCACTTCCTCCCTTAATGTCATTTGGTTTACTCACCGATTTGCCCTTTAGAGCCCCGACACGGCGAGCCGACTTCAAAGAACCTGCTCCGACAAATACCGACAGCTACGTGGTCCCATGTCTTCTTTTATGAGTTGAACATGGTGGCATCGCAAAGACAATGGTCAACAGGCAGCCAGACGCTGGCATACAGTCTGCGCCGACATGAGAAAAATGAAGAAGCCTTTCATTTTTATCTTTACAAAACCCTTGTCATGATGTAATTAAAACAAACTGGCCAGCTTTTCACTCCTTTGCTAATATAATTATGTTTCCTCATGCAAAAATATCGATTGAAAAAACAGGATAAATGGAAGAAATTGCACTAAACGTTGGGACATTACTGATTAAAGTGGCCTAACAATCAGTGAATAGGTTCTGATGTCCATTCAGCTTGGTACGTCAAGGCCCTCACACTGTACAAATGAATTTAATTAAAACATTTTTTGAAGAAAATAAGCCTTGAAATAAAAAAAATAAATACAAAAATGAAATGAACCTTTTATGTTTGATAAGTGATTTATTATTGCATGCCAATTATAGAGATATGGAAATAGTCTCTGTGATGTCACCTACAGATACATGAATGTATATCTTGATACAAATTAAACTGGTGAGTTATATAAAACTTAACCCCCTCCCAGCTGTCATGACGGGGGAAATTGACTTGAAAGGCAACAAAACATTTTTGAACTAAGGTGTAAACATATATATTTCTGTTGTAAAGTTGGGCATTTTAACACTGGGGTGAATGGGAATGGATTCCCTTTTGGAGCCAGCCTCAAGCAGCCACCTTTTTTGTTGGAATTAACATAATTTCATCTCCACTAACATTCATAAATCACTTAAAAAATCTTGAAGAAACCGGTGCTCTTTTAACATTCAAAAGTTAATATCCATTATTCTTTTTAGTGTTGTCAGTGAAGTGTTACCAGGAACTGCTGACAGAAGAAAAAAAAGGAAGAAGACCTCAGTTTTCTCGCCCCTGATGAGTGCATGCAGTAGAGGTTCTGTTAATGATTTAAGTGGATGTGTACACCACAGCTACAGTACGATGTCTGAAATGTCTTTAATTTGCCACATGAACGACCACCTGCACATTTCTGAACACATTTGCAAACCAATCCCCGTGTCCCTTTGTGTCTGACAAAGTGGACTCAGATCAACACATCAGCCATTTTCCACTGCAGATGGGACTGCTTTTGGATTTTCTCAGAATAAAACTTTTCCTTCTGTTAGCCCCGTAAAATCTAATGTTAAAATCAATGTTAAAGCTGCACTTAGCTGTTATTGTTTGGATTTTAATTACCCCTAAATCACGTAACTCTGTCTTCGTTGCTGGATGGAGATGCGAAAGACTTGTTTTTACAACTTGCTGCACTTTAAGTAAATACTTCCTTATTGAGTTTGGATTTTTTTCAATTTGGGCTGCAGTGTTGGCAGGTAATCTAGCTGTATTTTCACATAACTTTCTCACATCTACAAGAGCATAAGCTTAAATTGCATAAAACCTTCAAGAATACTTCTGACACTGGAGGGCTAGCCTGCACTACTGTGCTTTCTACATGTTCAAATAAGTGCTAGAGTGTTTGAACTATATATAACAGCATCTTTAATTGAGCTCTGGCTCCATGGAGTGCAACCTCACCTTGTTAGCTTGTGAAGAGATGTCTAGGAAGCCATGACTAAATGTGTGATTTGCATTTGTTTAATCATGGCCTCTCTAATTCTACTCTTGAAACCAATGTCATATGTCCTCCGAAGACAGCACACGTACATTAAGGATATTCTATTATTCGTGTTATGTGTTAGAATATAAGTCAGGTCATTGTGCAGCAGCTCCTATCGCAAAATGCAAGCAGTGTGAGTTAAAGTGAAAAAGGGAAGGCTATATTGATCGCCATCCGTGTTTTCTTGTTTTGTTCACCGAGTGGATTCACGTTGCCTATCCACAGCTGGAAGGCCTGGTTTGCACAGAGCTGTCCTTGATCAAGGAAGTGTTTGATAGCTCCTCAGCAAGTGTTTAAAAACTGTCTTGCTGCTTGTGGAGGGGGTGGCATGTACTTGCCTGTTTATGATGGAAGTGTGTATGTGTGGAAAGGAGGCGAGATAACAGTAGGGAAAATGAGAAGGGTGTTTTGACAGTGAGCTCGCTCAGTGCGGGGGTATGCAGCTGTCTTGTGCTTATTTGTTTTACACTGTAAAACGGAGTATTGTCAAGTTCCTGGCATGACTTAGAAAGTGCCTTTCTCCTCATAACACAACACTGGATATGAGCTGACATCTAGAAGCTTGCTGTCCAATGCTTGAAACCCATTTAAAATGAAGCAAAACATATGGTTAGCTGTTACGCATGATGCTCAGCCTTGATTATTGAGCGGACATCATGTCTACAGTTACTGAACATGCGGTTTCCCAACAATTAAAATGTAAGTCAGCTTAGTTTGCTTGAAATTGTCTTAAATTGATTGATATTTCCGATTAATTGACAGCAGGCAGTTACATGCTTCCACTGCTATCAGAGGCAATATCTCAACCAAAACTAGTTCAAACAATTCTAGTATTATTGGAGGAAAGACATTTACCGAACCCCCCCCTGGCCCAACAGACCATTAAAGTAAGTTTTGACATGCTTTTGAGCAGCAAATATCAATTGGAGTTGGTTCACCATAGGTCATTTGTTCCAAGCTTCAGCTGTCTTTAACTAAGACTGTACACAAAAAACTTTCAGATAATGAGACTTGGAAACATCACTTATCTGAAAACTTAAAGCTGACTTGTCTATCTAAAGTCTACAATTAGGTTGTGATGTTTTGCCAGAAAAAGAGTGAAAGTACAAATCTGTTTGCAATGCGAAAGCAACACCAATTAAATATACAAGTTATTTTAGTTCATTTTATTTTTTGCAGAACAGAAGCTCCTTCACATCATATGCTGGCTTGTCATGTCACTCTGTGTGTGCGTGGGTGGAACGAGAACCTAATGGGTCACGCTGTGAGTTTCCTGGCAATTAGCCCGTCGTTCATAGATTGATTTGTCTGTAAAATGGAGGTCATGTTGTGAGGCGTCAGGACGTCTCGGCCCGGAGACTGGAGCCCAGAGCACATACCGTGGTCTTCTGGTGTTCGTCGGCTCTGCTTGAACTCATACGCTTTGGCAGCCACAGTTATTCTTTTGATGGGTTATTAGCTGTCTGCCTCCCATCCCCTGGTGTGTATGTGTCTGCATGTGTACGTCTGAAATATCTTGTTACTTCCCTTCTCCCCTTGTAATACCGAAACACAAATGTATCTGCTTGATGTACACTGGAAGCTTCTTACCATATAGCGTAAAGTGTGTCTTTAATCACCATTTTACCATATAAATCACCAGCTAAATGTCTTGATATACTTAAGATCCATTTTCTTCTTTTAAAAGAGAGTGACACTGTTTGATCATTTGCAATATTCCTAAAATAGAATGAAAAGATTAACTTGATAACAATCATGAAATATCACCTTTGGGAATGACAAAAAAAAAAAAAATGCTTACTTTAATATTGTTAAAGCTTTGAAGTATTAGATCTACTATTATCTCTGGTAAAATCATTGTGAAACCTTTTCAGTGTCGTCCTAATAAGCGCTTTAAAGACAAGTGACACATCAGATTAAGGGGCAAAGCAAAGCTATTTTTTGTTGTGTGCTGCTTTAGATGGAGAGCTAAGAAATTAGCGAAGTGTTAAGATCCTGATTGGCAGCAGCCGCTGTTTCTTTATGAAACAAGCATCTGGTGAAACGTTGGACTTGAAACACATAAAAAACAGATGAATCAGACAAGAAACCATCCAAGTGAGCGGATGCTGCCAACGTCTAACCAGACAGTCTGCAAATCCCTCCCCAGACCTGCCTACTCCCTCTCCTGTTAATTTCAAATTAATTACTCATACTCATGGCATATGGTAATGGAAGGTTTTTTCATTATCACCTCTGAAGGTGCACTTGCCACTGTTTAGGTGAGACATCCTGGTATATCAGCTGATTAATGTTCAGGGTCACTGCAGTATGCAGATAGCAGTGCCTTTTGGAAAGAAAAATACTGCATGCTGAATCTGGTATACAGTCCAAGATACAACAAGATGAGCAGGCCAAATTTCACTAGATGGATCACGGCTGTCCTGTAGTCTATGGATCTACCTACGGAACATATCCCGCCTGCTGTCACTCTCTCCCAGTGATTGTGGAAATGAAAACTGTGGTACAAGTCGGAGCCTGAGCCCCGGACGCCCCGGGCTGGGATTTGCTGCAAGTTATCAGACGCTGTCCGTAGTAATTCAGATTGATGAAAGATAAGGAAAACTGATTGTATGGGATGATGGACAGCTGTATCACAGATAAATCTGGCTATCTCCGACCCAGCCGAAATGACAATTGTGAGCACAGAGCAACTTCTATTTCAGACTCTGGTAGTTATTCTGCCTCCGTCACGCATGTTAGTGAGATGTCAACTGAGAGCTGAAACTCCCGATGCTCCGCCATGCAAGCGAGGATATGTGTGAAATGATGTGAAAATGTCCAGACCAAATAACACAATTGATATAAGTCTGAACAACACAGAGGTCTGCTCCATCTTATGAATATGCTTGCAGAACCACTGCACTAGTTCTAAGGCACAATTCTGCAAGGATACATGATATCAGATCAAAGACGAGCTGTGCATAACTCCATTATTTCCAAACACTTCCGTCACTGGTCTTCTTTAGAATTTGGAGTATTTGTTTTTATTCCCAGTGCCCATTTCAGGAAGTTGATGATCTCAGTATGCTTCTGTTCTGACACAAGTTGTCTGGAATTGAACATATTCAGAGAGAATGTCTGATGAAGTAAAATTATCTTCATGTCAGCACAAGCATATTTATTCTGTCTTTTTTACAGACAGAGTGGGGATGAAGCAGATATTGTTATTTAGACTGTCCATGCATTAAGGATGTATCAACACGCAACAGCCCGCCAAGCAGTTCAATATATTTATAGCCTGGACAGTACAATTACAGCCACATTACAACATCTGCTCTGACAACATCAAACTGTGTTACTACAAGAAAATTGCAATTGTGAAAAAAATAAGCTGCATTCCTTTTAAATTCAGTAGATTAGAGGAAGTGGCTGTAACACATGCATGTACATTGAAGCAGCTTGATCTGTTTATGATAGTTTAAATGTTCCCCATTACTTAAGTTTAGTTTAGTTTTATCTGGTCATTTTTAAACTTGTAAACCTCAAATATACATATATAACATATTAAACATTAAGTAATAGCAAAGAAGGTTTCTGCTTTAAAGATTTAGGATGAAACCCTTATGTATTAATTCATTTTTTACTTTTACTCCTGCATTAATCGTTTTGTAGACCCTTAATATTTATACAATGAACATAACATTGTTTTTTGTATATATACAAGAAAGTCCCCCAAAAAATTCATATACACACATTTTCTGTCTTATTTTTCAACATTTTTAAAAAATCAGTTCCATGTATTACACATCTTCATTTTTGTTCCAAACTGTTCCACCAGTGAACACCTTTGACGGTTATACATCTTTGTTTTGCATTTGTTTAGAAAGCTAAAACTTCTCATTCTTTGCACATGGAACTGCTCTGGTGACCAGCTTGGATATATTTGAATAAAACGGTAAATGGCTGCATTTTCATTCTGCTTTTATCCAGCACTTTACAATTTGCCTGTCATTCAGCCATTCACACAACAACGGCAGTTAGCTGCTATGCAACCATTGAGAGCAATCTGGGGTTCAGCTTCTTTCACAAAGACACTTCAAGATGGGGACAGGAGGAAGATCAGACTATCAATCATGTGATCAGTGGACAACCTGCTCCACCTTCTGAACGATCCTGTTGCAGCCCCAGCTAGTTACCAACCGTAACAGACAATTTAAGACCAGTAAATGACCAGCATTGCCCATTCCAACCAGCTCAAGCCATCAACAAGCTGGGGCGAGTTCTCTTGGATGGGGGATGTATAGTGTTAACAGCAAAAATAGCAGTCAATATGGTGGTATAGGTCAGGAACCCTATTACAAAACTGGCAATAAATTAGCATTGTGGAGCTAGGTAGTTTTCCGATTTAATATATTTCAGTTTTCAGGCTCTTTCACTTGGGCTTAAAGAATACGGTAAGGCTAGTCTTACAGTTGCTTTTTATATATACATGCAGCATTATTAAGTGGAAAGTGAAAATACCTCAAACAACAATGAATTTATCTTTATAAACGGCCTCATAGAACCTGTGCCACTGCCATCCAAAAACTATTTAAAACACATCAAAGAGCCAGTATGTCACCAGAGTAGAACACATTAATTCATAAGCCTTGTGTAACCATCCCCTACGAACATGCTCAGTGGCGTCCAAATGGCACGGAGCTACTCTGAAAATGGAAACTGCAGTTGCAGAATTGTTTAAGAATGAACTGCATGTTCATTATAATGAAGGGAAATGTCACCCAGTGCCACAGTTTTGCTCCTTTATGGGTTTTTAATTGTTTTGGGACAATGACAGAGTTTTGTAGCACTAAAACATAAGGCTGTGGCTGCACACAATGCAATACTTGTTAGTCAGATCAATTAGTAGGTTTATTTTGGTCTCTTCTGTTGTTGACAAAAATAGAAGTGAGTGTAGAAACGTGCACATTATCGCAATTGGTTCAGTAAAGCTTTACCTGGCACAAGCATATGGATGGGTCAAGTGTATGACTGCTATGAGCAAGCTCTGTACCTCACTGTGTGT
>CAFUXE010000351.1:651328-668670 GCA_903364295.1 Serranus cabrilla
GATCCTATAAATTCAGTTGTTAAGTTAGACTTTATATTGTCACTGCTATATAATTATAAATAACACACACACACACACACACAGAAATGTTTCTTTTTTCCTGTTGTCTTCTTTTTATTGGAACCTTAGAGGACCCAATGCATGAAAGAAAAAAACAGCACTGATTGTACATCACACAGCCCTGACAGATAATAGCTTATGTTGTGCCATCAATGTTGTTATCTCTGCAATTTCAGTAAACATACATAAGCTGTGTGTTTTGCATGATGTTAAAATATCATGTTGTTTGCCTAAGAGCCCTTGCTTGTACAGTATGTGCCGATTCAAGCAAATCTGAAATTGGCTGAAAAGGGTCATTAATAAAAAGTAGCTGGCACTCATGTGATGACCCACTTGCTGCCAACAGCACTGTCAACATTGCTGAAGCTAGTAATTGTGTTTATCATGAAGCCATGAAGTATAAATTCCTGCTATAATCATGCCAATGAGTGAGGTGGAGAGCAAAAATACTAGTCATGGCAATTTTTGATTGAACATTAGACACAATATATTCATGGGGTAATTATCACAAACAAGTATGGCCAGGCTTTATATTTGGCTTTAGTTACCAGCTGCATTGTTAAACAGCACATGAAGGTAAATTGTCCACATAACAAAATGTCATACATATTTTGTACACCCTCCCACCACACAATATACCAGTCTTATAACACCATAAATTAAATGTATGACAAATTAGAATCATGCAGGACTCAGTCATAGAAGTTTGGTGAAGTTATTGTTGGGGTCAAAGTGGTGAAGTATTTACACCAGAGACAACTGGGAAAGATATTGTTCCAATGTTTGCAAAGGGGCAGATAGGGTCATGAGGCTTTCAGCCAGAAAACCCAGGCTATTTATGATTTCATATCTTCATCATCTTTCATTTCTTTCTTTTTCCGATCTTTGGAGAAACATTTTATCCTGTTTTGGTAAGCCAGAATGGTGAACGACGATGCTGTCAGACCCCTTCTGCCCTCTTTTTCCCTGCAAGGCTCGAGGTTGAATTAAACCTCGCTAAGGAGGCCTCCAGGGTGAATCAGATTGCAGTTTCATGTATGTGGCAGATTATATTCTGCGACAGCGCCCTGTGGCGTGCGGTTGTATCTCTGCTCTCCCATCTCATCTTCTCCACCCCTCTGAGAAATGTGTTTTTTGGTACCAACCGTTCATAGTAGCTTGTTTTAAAGCCTGTTCAATTCTAAACGTTGAACCTTAAGCAGCTAGAGGTTGGAAAATTTTCCCCAAGTGCTGCTTCAGAACTCTTTCTTTATTGATGATTTACATCTAACTAAACAGGCATGCTGCTGGACTCTAACGCGGTACTTTATGGACAACTGATCAACCTTTATGTTTCACAAATGATGACCCGAGTGGTCATTCATATTACTCAGCCTGAGCTTGCTTCTGTAATGTACAGAAATCGTGTAGCTTGTACATGGCTGTGTATAGTTAATGCGGTAGATACAGTATTCTGTTTAATCTGAGATGCATGTCTGCAGATATAAAATTTTTCCTCACGTAGACTGGACAAGACAGGCGTTAAGTGTTTCCCTGCCTGGATGGATGCCTCTAGAGGATAGATACAGAATGCTGCTGAATTATTAACAGGCTTCCATCACCAAACTGACAAACCAGATAATAACGTAAAACCATACTTAAACTAAATGCGCCATAGAGAAACAGCCGCTGTACAAGTGATCAGCCAAAATGAAAACACAAAGGCCTTTGTCTTTTCTGTGAAATTGGATCAAACGCACATGTGGCGCATTGGTTTTCGGCCGGATCTCTCAGGATGAGAACAATGAGAATCATGAAAGGATCAGTACGGCACGCTGCAGTTATGAAAGTGACAATGACCTCCAAAATATGAAAGTCAAAATATAACATTCTGTGGAGAGCTATTGTACAATATACAACACATATAACCCATAGAAATACCAGTGAATGACAGATAGAGTAAAAAGGGAGAAATAGTTTCTTTTTTTCTTGTTCCTATATAAGGAGAAAGTATTGAAATTATTTTTTAAATGTATTATGCAAAAGTCCCCCCCTCCCCAAGTTTCTTGGACTAAAGCATGGATAGAGCTCCTCTGATGCCCGGTACTCCCAGTAGACCACAATTTTTCGAAATGCCATTGTCATCTGCATTTCAAACGGCTGTGCTGAGGTGCAGAAAAGGACACGGTTTTCTTTTTCTTCAGAAGACATCATCATCCACAAACCGACATAGTGCTCATAGCTCCATGTGCTGTGGAATAAGGGACCAGCTGTTTCACATTCTTACCACCTGCAATTTCCCTCTGAGTTGTTTTGACTGGCAGGTATTTGTACAGACAGACAAATCAAATATCGTGCGGAGGTCTCTATCAAAATGGGAGATGTTCTGTGATGTGGCAAATCATCCCATTTCAAAAAAGGAAGCATTATAATCATTTGTCGACACATGCGCATTCTCAGTGAAAGGTTCTTTCTTGTTCTCATCATTGACAAGATGAGTGAAAGGAAGATGTGCCAGTTTATCTCTTTGTTACACCCACCCCACAAGTCAATCATCCACTTGTGTGCTGTCATATCAGGCTGGAAGGTTCAGCAGAAACTATTGTGTGAGTGATAAAAATAGTGTGTTGTTAATGCTGCACTTACACCTTTTTTAAATTGCTTGCTACAAACCAACATAAAGGTAAAGCACAAACACATTATGAGACATCTCTTACTGAATGGCATTTGAAAAAAAAAAAAGCAAATATGCAAAGCAGGAAGCCACAAAGTGCAAAAGCAGATCTGTTATATTTGCTACAAGAGACATTAAGAAATATTATTCTGCAAGGACTCACATAAATTGGAATAACTTTGGGTAAAAAAAATAAAAATAATCTTTTTAGACAGGTTTCTATTAATGCCACACTGTGAAATCTGAACACTGCTTTTTTGCTTCTGCAGGTATGAAGACTTTTGCAGCTTGTACTTATGTATTGAACACAACCATTTAATTTAAGAGCTCATTTCCAAATAAAGCTGAGCAGGGCTCGGCCTTCTTGACCTAGACTCTTGAGAGGAGTAATTACAGTTTTTAGGGGATACAAAAGACTACCCAAAAAGACATCTGTAAACCATCCAATCTTGCACAGGCTGAAAGTGAGTAAAAGTAAAATACATTTTTGTATTATGAATAAATTATTATATATATATTATTATTTGTTGTAAAGCACTTTGGTTCGCCGAAAGGATTGTATAAATAAAGTACATTTACACTTACATAAATATTATTTGAGACTGTTCTCCCCTTAAAAATGTCAATATTTGTATAGGCAGCAAAATACGACACATTTATGTTTTAAACTCTCATCCCCTGCCTTCTTGCTGCTTGATGATTGTTGGCGATGCAGAGTTTAAATGGTGGATGCCACAGCCCTGGTGGCAGGGAGGGGAGGTAGATGGGTCGAACAAACTTAGACTTTTTGTTATCACATGGGTTCATGTCCCATTTGAGAACGAAAGAAAACGATTTTTAACTTGGCTTTAACCATGGCTAACGTCACCCTTGTAACTACTTCACTTCCGGTATTTACATACATTTATTGTGTTGTTTTATCTTTGATAATTTTTTTTTGTTCTCAAACGAGGTCAGTTTTGTAGCCTAAATTCACAGAAACTGCAGCCTTTTTAGAGCCTGTCAAGATAATTACTATATGGACTTATCATTCGATATATAAAATGGACGTTATAGTTTTCTTGTGGTTTCGAAATATTGTTGTTTACATGCG
Source organism: Serranus cabrilla (assembly GCA_903364295.1). Taxonomy (NCBI): domain Eukaryota; kingdom Metazoa; phylum Chordata; class Actinopteri; order Perciformes; family Serranidae; genus Serranus; species Serranus cabrilla. Next base: position 655,135 of record CAFUXE010000351.1, read on the forward strand.
TGTTTGTTTACATTAGCCAAAAACATTTTCATCCATCGTGCTGTCAGTCAGCTGCTGTCTGGACTGCCCGCCTCTCGTTGTAACGCAGACTTTTTGTGTGTTTTAGTGTTTAAATTAATGCTGCAAATGGTTGACAGGCAGTACGAACCTCCGACAAAAAACACAATTTACCAAGCAGCCATTCCAGCTGGTTATGTATTATTTATATTATAAAATGATATAATACATAATATTTATTTATTTTTTATTTATCTGGGATATTTTTATATTTCTTTTCCACATTGCAATTCCAATGTTTAGTATTCATGAGATTCAACTTCATTGCTGTGGAAAAGAATGTACTTGGGTTATTATATGGATTATTAAAAAATATATATATGAAAATGTAAAAATAAATGAATACACAAATTCAGAAAATCTATGTATTTATTAATTTATTTCCACTTTTTTCCTCCATATAGTTCTATACCGCTATAGTGGCTGGTCTGATTGAGTGACAGCTTGACTGCATTTAGATCTGTTAATGACTTGTTTTATGAGAAAGCAAAGACTTTATAAGACATGATACCTTGTTGACATTAGCATGTAGGATTAAAAACCTGTGCTTTCCCAGCATTTCCAAAAGGACTGTCTTCCCCCTTGCTGACTCCAGCATCAGTATTCTTCCCAACTATGACAAGGCACGGAGTGCATTTATAATGGAGAATACTTCAAACAAGCTTAATGAAGAAAAAAAAGGACAAAAAAAGATGTTATTAATGATGCATCATGTTTCAGTCTTCAGGAGACTGAAGTAGAAAACCACACGTTTATCCTAATTTACCTTTAACCTTTTCATACTTGAACCACAACAGAATGATGCATTCGCAAGCACTTGATAAAAACGCATATTAAAGGAGATAACAAGCTCATTTTACGGGTTCATACTGGGTCTCTACTAGAACATGTTTACATGCTTTAATTTTCAAGATACTCATTTTTCTCATCCTGTCTGTCTGAATACACCTGTATTCATCCTCGGTCTGAAATGCCCCGTTTTAGCACATCTTTTAAAGCCTCCTCTTCAAAACGTCACCATCATTGGAGAAGTTGCATCTTCACAGCTTTCAACCAGAAAGCCCTTTAAGGCAGAAATGTTTCAGAAGCAAAACATAACATGTAGCCGGGATCTTTTCCTGAACAAAACCACGCTGAAACAATGACTTTCTCTCTTTTAAGATTTGAAAAATATATAATGAAATCAAATAGTTGTCATGTTTGGTGCTGAGCACAGCTCTGGATCACTTTATTTAATGTAGTCCTGCTCCTGTATGGCTCAGTGGTTGGAGTAAAACACAAACAGTGCACTGCCATATTCAGGGATTTTAATTATTATTGGTGCCAACAAAGCTAAAAATAGAAGCAGTAATGGTACTTTAGGGTGATACTGCAGCTTTTAATGAGGAGCATATTTTATTTGCTGAACATGAAAGAGGACAGCTGTTGCAATCACATAAAATGTATGTCCATGTGAGAATGGTTAATGGTGAGAGTAATAGGATTGAAATGGCTTGGTCAAGTATTTCACTTTAGTTTAATGAAAGAGATTGTCCTTCGAGAAATGTTACTAAACTAGACTTTCACACTTCAGTCATTCAGGCTTCAAGGAGATTTCAGTCAAATTCATAATTGGTAAAAACCCAAGTGTGCTGATGACAGCTGAAGTGTGTATCAGTGACCTTTTAAAGCGATTTGTGTGGCGTAACATCCAGGGGTAAGGTAGCCGACTTTGTACAAGATGCAATCTCCTCCGGCATACGTAGTGAAGGGAGGTGCAGAACAGCTTAAATCAGCAGAAATCCAAGAGATAACAGAGCAGTCCCGGGCTATTTTTATGAAACTTGCCAGAACTCTCCACTTCTCCGGGGAGGCTTGGCGATGATTGCTGGCAGGACTAACAACAGACTACTGCAATGATAGAACCGTGAGGAGATGACAAATTTTTTGGAATGATGTCCAGCTAAATTTAACTCTTGATCTGGCCAGGCTCTTGGTTCTGGGGGTACAAGGTTCCTGGGCCAGTTCTGGCACCCGTACACGTTCCGCCAACTCACAGATGACTTTTATGAGCTGTCAATTCCTTTTGATCTGCTGCTTCTCCAGAACTTATCTGTCCCACAACACAAATTAAACACGCTTCCCATTCGCTCTGCACCAGTGTTCTGTACATCAGTGAACACGCACACGCAGTAATAACTCTCTCTTGCAGGTATCATATTTGTAAATAGAGATGCATAATCAAATACTCTCATGGACTACTGGAGAAGGAAGTGTTTATCCGACAGTGGGCTTAATTGTAGCCCTGGTCTTGAGCTGATTAACACTTCAAATTTACGACTGCAGCATCTGTGTTTACTAGTGTATGTATAAAGAGAGAAGATGCAGGTGGTTCCTCTCATGCTGCTGATTAAAATGTAGATTTGGTGAGGAAATGAGAAAGTATATGATGCATCCAATATTCAAAAATCTAGTGGGCATTCAAATGCACCTCGCATACTATTGAGCAGTATAGATCCTGAGATGTAATTCTGTCTGTGAAGGTCTACAGCTTAACCACAGCAACAGTTAGAGAGCTTAAAATAAATAGAGCTAAAATAGAGAACTTTTTTTTTTGCCTTATAGAGACAATATAGTCACATATATATGATATAGATGCCGTCACTACAGATAGACATTTCTCAAGAGGGGTTCATGAGAGATGCAGGCTCAACCTATATCAATTAATCAAACAATGACAAGCCAAATGAGACTGGTCTCCCCTCAGAAAGGATCATGTAGGTCATTTGTACAGGCAGCGAAATACGACTTTATGTTCTAGACTTTCTTTTAAATGACAGAAGTGACACTCGTTGCACAAACGTCAGACTTTCACGCAGAAGAATAGGGTTCTTGTCCCATTTGAAACAAAAGTAAAAACTTTAAACATCACTGAACGCTCTGTGCATCACATTTTTTTTGTAGCAGTACCACTTTCTGTAATCACGTCACTCTTTAACAGCATTTATGTATATTTGTTTAATGTTTAAACTGGCTTTTATAATGTCTTACCAGGAAGTTATTTGCCCTAAATATATGTCAGAGGTTTTGTATCCTAAATTCAACAAGATTGCAGCCTTTTTTTACAATCCTGATGTAAGATCTTTAATCCAAACCTTGATGTTTTTATAGTGTTTTGCCAATTTGGCCTCATGAACCATTTTCTTTATTTTCTGAGCCCACTAGATGGTGATCTCTATTCAACAAAGGGCTGAAAGCACACGTCGTTACTGTTGCTTGAGCTTTTTTCTTTAAACCAAGAGCGCCAACTCTTGAAATAAAACATAACAGACAACCCAAATCCTAGAAAGCAAAAGCCTCAATATGACTGAGCATATGAAAACAAAGAAAGATACGAATATAAATAACTCAAGATATACTGACAAGTCTAAAACAAGAATGGAAGAAACCTCAGGGAGAGCAACTGAGGAAGGATTACTCTTCCTGAACTCACAGCTGAGCAATATAGGTTGTTTGTACAGATCAGATGAACATAATAAAATTACAGTATAGACAATCTATATGACAAAATGATGACAGAATGTGAGAGGAGGGAAGAAAGAGAGAGAGGGAGGAAGGCAAATGCACAACAACAATAGTACTAACAACTATAATAATAACAGTAACATACAAGTGAATATAATCGCCTGATAAATAGCAGTAGTATCAGTAATAACAAGCAGTAATAATAATACTGGAAATATGGATAGTAATGGTAGGCCTGCTTATGGGATTTGCTCACAATAACAAATCACTTTTAACATATACGAGTGAAAAAAATGTCCCCCTTGGGATGAAAAAAAAGAAATTATTTGTTTCTTCTTCCTCAAAAAAATATAGAATATCCCCAGCTCTACCCTTAAAACCTATTTTGTAATCCATTCAGTTCCAGCTGCATCAAGTTGTTGTTACATTTCCCAAAATAGAGCAAAAAACTAAAGTACATATGCTTCCAAAACTCATTACATAAGTGAACATTTTGAAATGAACCCGTCACATGAAATCAGCATGTCACATGACAGTGAAACTGCTTCAATTCTTGGCCACAATTTAGTGGTACCTTCATGAACACCTCGGAATTCACAGCTCCAGTTAATCCAAAACAGTATGTCAACTGTTTTCACCATTTGCTTGAGAGGAGCTGGTTCTGTCAGTGTTTGTCACAAATCTCATGGAACATTTATTTGTAAAACATCAAGAGACACCTTCTTATCCTGAGACAAACTACATTTGAGGAAAATAACTCCTGTGGGACTCATCATGTAAACTTTGTTCTTTTGCTTCAGGCATTGTTGTGAGGATTATTAGGAAGTCCTCTGATGTGCCATTTGACATTCAAGGTGTTTGTTTGTTTTATGTTTGAAGTAACAATAATGCTTTTATGGGTTAACCTGTTGGTGTTGTATGTTCAATAAAAACTAAGTAAAAAACAGATTTTACGGCACATTATTGCATTATTAATGCACTGTAATGCAAAAAAAAGCCCATAAATACAAACTGGTCTCCCCTCAAAAATGTCAATAGGTTGTTTGTACATTCAGCAAAATATGACTCACAGACTTGAACAAACAACGGAACCAGGTTCGTATCATGAAAATAAAAGTAACTTCTGTTTTTTTATGTAATTTCATTGGCTCACGGTTTGTGAATCACGTTTTCAACAAAACTTCCGGCATTTACATTTAATTACTGTTTAAACTGTCTTTTGTAATGTCTTACCAGGACGTTTTTTTCCCCCCAAATCTAGATCAGTGTAGCCGAAATAAGCGGAAACTGCAACCTTTTTTGCAACATGAATAGTATGTGGTTGTATGATAACGTGTGTGCTATTTTTCGAACGCTCCCCTGTACCGTGAGCCATGTGTATATGTGTAAGCGTATGTTGTATAGTTTGGAGGTCTTATTAGGTAAAAACTATACCAAGGCCTAATAGCAGACAAGATCTGTTACAGCAACTATATCGCCAGATAATCATGTTAGAAGATGGTGCAAAACCCAGTGTTCAGTGACTTCTTTTCAACTTCCCAACACTGGAACCACAATTGTAATAATTATGACCACTTCAGGCAGATAATGCAGGTGTAAAGCGATAAAAAGGCAGAATAAGCCATGTGCAACTGCTACAAACAGTCTCTGCTTTAACTAGTTTGTTTTTAAGTATTACCAAGCAACAGGCAGGTAACTAAACACTTCCTGGAGGTTAGGTTCCAATGCGTTTGGTTTATTTTGTTATATGTGGTATAATAAACAAACTTTCCTGGTTAAATAAAAATAACTAAAATAAAAAATTGAGCCACAAAAACAAATCAGTTAGGATTAGCGAAAAGAATAAAACAGGTTATGGAAACAGGAATGATTGTAAAAGAAAACCTGTGGTTGGAAAAGGGAAGCAAAAGCAATCTTTAAATGTTAAAATCAGTCCATTCACCCTGACGTCCCCTGACACAGATTTTTGTTCCTCCACTACAACATCACTTGACTTCTTTCTCAGCTCCTGTTATAAATCATGCAGCATTATAGGGCACCTACACATGAAGGTAAACAGATGTTGTCTGGGAGCACTTGCTGAAATGCTTTATACATAAAAGGCAAATTGCATTTCCTGAACACACATACACATACATTGACATATATTGTGAGGTGCAGAATCATCCAGTATGAATGTACCTCCTTGGATACCTCCTGGTCAAGGCTGGTGACTGGTGGACAGACCGGCTCCAAAAAACTCTAGATCAAACCCAAGAGTTTGATCTTAGACTTGCAGGAGCTGCTGCTGGTCAATCAGAGTTTATACCGTTCTTCACTTGAATTTACTGAACATGCTTCTGCACAGAAGACATTTAAAGTGGAAATGTGCCATTCTTGACCTCTGTAAATTCAAGGTGGAAAAACATGGGCACAGTATAATAAAGTGGCTTATATTTGTTTACCACTGACTGAACATACAGCCATGTTACTGTGAAGTGGGTTTTTAGAAAATATGCTTGATCTCACCAAAGGGCAGTTCTGTTTATTTTCCAAAGGAAAGATTCTGGAAGCTGTACAAAAGTAGTCGTCAAATTCTTGCAATTTATGTGATTTAGTTTTGACATCTAAAACTTGTTCTGTAGTGTGTATGAAATATATAAAATAGGTAGGAAATTCATTCTTCACTGAAGATCAGAGGAAAGCTGCTTCCATGTGGTCTGTAGCCTTCATATTAACTTAACCAAACAGAACATCTGAATATTATTCCCTTACACAATTAATTTGGTTCAGTATTTGAGAAAACAGAGCAAAATAAAGTTTTAAATAAAACAAACAGAAATAAATTGTATCTTTAATGAGCTTCTGAATGACATTGGCTACATTCATAATCCAAAACAGCTTTTAATGTTTTCTTTTTGCTTTATTCCGAAACAAAAACATTATTATAATTTAGGTGAGCATTCAAAATATAAACCCATAAACTGGGTTGAAAGCACAAATTAATCATCTTCTATCATTTTTTAATAAGGATTTGTTTGCCACAGTTGCCGTAATTGCAGTTTGAATCCTTAGACCTGCTGTAAAGCTCAAATAATTACATGTTTGTTCTAAGACAAGTGTTATGGTTCTCTGTGGAAATGGCACATATTTGCACCGGCAATCAAAGATAAACAATGGACACAGTAATTCCCCGCAAACTGAAGTTTTCAAAAGACCACTTTGAGAATGTTCATTACAATTTTGCACTAAAAATGACATCAAAGGGCCTTGCAGGAGAGGCAAAAGAGACAATGTCTTTTTGCAGCTTCACCGTTCATAATTATTAATTAATTAATATAATTAATAAAATAATAAATACTTTTTCTATATTTTAGTTATTTAACAGACAGAATATAGGGAATAAATGGAATGTTTTTAAATTGCCCGGATGGTGAAAACACTAATATGACAGTATCTAACACAGCAGGATGTTCTACCTCGTCAGACAAGATACAAACACCACTGTGCATGTTTGCCAATGGAAAGTGTGTGTTTTCCAACAAGTGACATATTACTTTATTTTCACCTTGAAAGGCCAGCTGCCCTGCAACACATGAGTGGAGCACACTTAAAGGAAAGTGGCTGCTTAATATTGCAACAGTGTGCTATTGTTTTATGTTCCTTGGGCGGCCGATAATGGAAAACAAAGCCTCACTTTGATTTTGCTGCTCTAGGTTGTGATGTAAGGCATTACATTGTTTTCCAATATTCAATGTGCAGAGAAGAAAATTGATTAAATGAAGGGATTTTAAAGGGCATTCTACTCTGCTTTCACTATGCTATCATCAGCCCTCAAATGCACTATTATGGTCTGCCAGTGTATCAGTGCTGAGGCATGTTTTGGTGAAACTGAACCTTTGCGTGTTATGAGTCAATGCTTCATGCGCATAAGAGATGAATCATGATCACATCAGAAAATGTGACTAAGTACTGTACTGTCAGTGTGTGAGAGGTGATGAGCCACATGGTTATTAGGGAATCTTTCATATTCAAAAGGATTTATTGCCATAACAATGTTGAGAACATTATTGCCAAAGCATAGAATATCATTTGACCAAATATTGTGAAAGTGCACAGTTACGGTAATATAAATATTAAAATAAAATTTTCACAAGTGTATTTTTTTTCTGGTGGCATGTTGAAACGTACTGTGTGGCAAATCATGTCTTGCCTCCTTCTTCTAGGAATATGTTTTAGAGCTCATTAAGCCCTTTTATATCTAAACAGACGGCAAGGAACATGTTAAAATGTTTTTATTGTAGGACGTAGTGCATCCATGTCTCACATGTTGCACAGTGGCCACAAGTCCTGTTGTCTTTTGGTTGTCTTCCTGTTTCGATTACCAGTTTAAGGTCACTGAGCCTGGACTTGGGGAGGATTTGCCTCTGCTTTCTATCTCTGGCAGCAGAGAGATAGTCTGCCATCGCCAGATAATGATCTTTGGCTTTTAGTTTTTACCTTCCAGTGTTGCAAATATGTTTCTTTACTTTGCATTATACTTTGATTGATGGATTGGTGTTCGGAGAGCAGTGTGAGGCTGGTGTGTCTGATAGGGGCAGTCAGCCTCAGTACCAGTACTGAGGCTCACAGTAATATTATGGATCATGTATAAGAACAGAATCAATCCCTCCATAACCACCTCTCCGCGTCATTTTAACGTTTACAACATTGTAATGTGCTGTGTCAGCACTTACTCAGTACTGGTACTGTGGATTGCACCTGTATTTGGTTCCATGGGGAATTAATACTACTGTTGTCCTGATCCTTTTCAGTAATTCTGCAATGTCTAAAAACTGCAAACAAAATGTTATTGTCTGTTCTCTTCTGGAAGAGCCCTAAAGCTTGCAATGATTGACCATGTATATAACCATATGTTAATGGTAAAGCAGTGGTTAAGTAAATATCATTAGAATAAACACAGCAGTACTGGCTTAACTTATTGTCCAAGTGATAATATCTTAATAGAAATAAAGATTTTTGGTGAGAAACTGATTTCGTTCTCGGCTTTTTTGTTTGTTCTTTGTTTTGTTTATTTTTTTTGTCTTTTTACTACCAGTTTGAGCTTAAATGATACTGATTGCGTTATCTACCTTTGATAGCACAGCGAGTGCTGCTGCTTCAGCATTTCCTTATTTGATTTATAGTCTGATATCACAAATTGATACAGAACAAATCACGATTCTATATGCTCATTTTGTTCCTATCTGTATCATGTTATTTTTCCCACTAGAGTAATTGGCCACTGCTGGCACACAGCATTTATAAAGGTTACATTGGCATATGGTTGAGAGAAAATATCTAAAACTGGCATGGCGTGATCAATTTATAGATGACCAAATGAGTTTTGCAATGTGCCTCTAGTGACTATGATGATTGGAATGAACACAGATTGATGCCCCTGTCACTCCTCATTTACATTTTAACTCAGGCATTGGAATGGGAAAGCAACTAGGAGTAACAACAAGTTAAATGTAGATAAATGTATATTGGAATCTGTGTGTTGGCCTGAAGTATCATGTTAGGGACACATGGAACAAGGAAAACAGCAATGACAGTGTCTTTGACAATGGCAAAAACACAACAATTGATTATATAGTATATATTCTCTCCAGGCACTGTAAGGATGCTGTGGATGGTTATGAAGCATTCCATGGTTTTTCATATAATCAAAGTGGTGTTAAATGTAAAAACATGATTTATCCAGAAAGTGCATTCAATGAAGTGCAGATCTCTGCCAGGTGTTGAAAACCTTGTGCACAGCACAGCTGTGATCGATCCAAACTGCACTCAGAAAGCGAGCATTTTAGAAGTTGTGAATTCAGTCTTTGTACACATTGGCATCATGGTGTAGTCATGTCAGCATCTTTTTAATCCGTTTATTGCAATAAAGATCTTTATTTTGGCACAAACTGTTGTATTAGCAGCAGTCAGAGTAACTCTGATAACTCTGATTTAAGATATTTTACATATCTGCATTATGTTGTACTGATTTTTACTAATCATTCATTGCACTGAGGTAAGAGGAAAATCCTGGTTACCGGCAGTCATTCAAACGCAGTACCTAGAGAAGGTGGTTAAATTCACTGAGCTGTGTGTGATATTATTCATCCAGACATGGCATATTTGGTTTTCCAAAATATGTGGAAACTTTCTCAACAGGTGAGCAGCAATAATTGTTGTTTCGGCCATGGTTGTAATGGTGTTTTAATTGGCAGGTCGGGCACAAGTTAATTGAGTAAACACAATTGCAATCATGAGGTCAAACAAACGGGGCATCGAATTGAGGTTTTGCAATGCACATAATAGCAACATATTTCCTGTAAACATATCAAGTAATGCTTGTTTTAAGCTCAGCCAATTGCTGGGAATGCCTTTGCTATGTAAGAGTAACAGCTGTTGATGGCTTGTGACCCCTACGACTGAACGAGTGAGGACTCACCAGTCAGTGACATTAAAAAACAATCAATAAAACAGGGTTATAAAAAACGCTGACTCACTGCAACCGCGAGAGGTCCTTGAGCATTCACTCATACATGTACCAAACCAGTGTTGGTCCATTCATTTTAGAGATTAGCTGCAGGCATACAGACAGACAGAACGACTGACAGTTTTTTGCACACACAGCCAGAGGCATCACCCCCTCCAGGTGTAGCCCTGCAGGAGATTTAAAAATAATAACAAAAAAAATGTTTCATAGTAAATCAGCCTTCTATTGCAACAATGCATATTATTTGAAAATGTTTGCATGTCAGCCAGCCATTAGGAGCTCCCCCAGTTTACTTGTTTTGATTTAAGACATTTTCAGTGCACACGCTCAGCATTTCCAATCTATTTACATTCAAGCAGCATGGCTAACAGTCTGATTACAGCTAGAAAATGGTCTGAATGCCCTACAGCATTTTAGTTAAATATAACACAGCTACACTGAGTGAAAATGAGACATGTGAAATACATTAGAATTATTATACAATATAGGTATGGTTATTAAATGATTCCATGAATCCTTCAAGTTGTGACAAGGAGTGTATGCATTGTCTGGTAATAATATCACACGAACGTTCATGTATATTATATTCATTTAAATGGTCATGATAATGGATTTTCAACAGGTATTAACATTTTTACACAGCAGCTGTAGAGAACACCTTAAAAACCAATATACGGTATTTATCAGCAACTGACCAGGCAGGAATACTGAACTTTAGCATGGGCATTGTAAGAAGAGAAAGAGAGAATTAGACAGTGAGTGTGTGTCAGAGACTGATGGTCCATGACCAGGTTGTTATAGAGACTCTATATGACCTGATTAGACTGAGTATAATTTGGACCTGGTCTGACTCTAGGTCAGGTTCTAGGTCAGGCCTCCATTCCTCAAAATTAAGTGGACTGGCAAAGACCTCTACTGTGGTTATCATTAGCAAGGACTCTGGCCTGCAGTGCAGACTGACAAAAGGATACGATCAAATTAAGTTTAATATAGTCCTGTGCATATATGCAAGGTGCACATTATTTTCTTCTTTCTCTCTTTTGGGAGTCAGTTAGATGGCTATGAATTGATACAATTGATAAGCATTAAAGACTGATAAATAAAACTACTTCAAAATAAAAAAATGTGTACTTTAACAACCCTGCAAATGTTAGAACAACCTATTGTTTCTGCTTCAGTTTTATAATTAAGAGCTAGAAATAAAGACATTGGAATAAAGTACAAATGGCTCAGTGCCTCACAGTGGTAATTAAGGTAACATTACTCTAGCTGTGGCCGATTGGATTGATTTCTCTCCATGGGTCTGCCCAACAGGATGATCAGTGCCCTGACTTTTTTCTGTTGTTTTGATTTAGTAGAACACTGTAGACATGTAGAAGAATGTGAGTGCTGCTTGTGTGCCTCACTTGGCATAAGAATATGCTTAAAAATAACAGGTAGATAGACCAGTGCACATCTTGATGTTCATTTTCGGTTCAATTTTTTATCTGTTCAAAATGTACCTTGAAAAAAGATTTTGTAATTTGCACATGCATATGTTCAACATGAGAGTGGATGAATATGCTTGCATTATTTAAATGTATGTAGATGTATTGCTATTCTACAGTTCTACGATGTCATTTAGCAGACGCTTTTATCCTAAGCGACGTACATTTGAGAGTTAGATGAAGTGAAAAGACAACACATGGGTAAGTGCCATGGTTTTAGTTTGAGTGCTATGTGGTATTATTAGAAATCACAGTTAGAAGGGGTGCTAATCACAAGTTTCATCAAAATACAATATTGACTTGATTCTTCAGACTACCGTACGATATTTGTTGATATCAAAAGGTCTGCAATGATACAGTTTCCAATTGATTCAATTCAGGGGCCTGTGATGAATGCAAGGGGATATCATATACCGTATATTTAATGCAATCAGTTACATTTATATTCACTCACAGCAGGATCTTCAGTCTTATTACTGAGCTCTTCCACACACGTCAATTAAAAATAATTCATTCTTAATAATAAAATATAAAAAAATAAAAAGTGGGAATATCTTAAAGTTAATTATATGTATCAATATTTTACCTTCCCATCCATGATAGTGGATCATCATTCGCCAAAGGGGTTATAATAACACTTCCTGCGTCAATACCTCAAAACAATTGGTGGCTTTAAAAGAAATTAGCGTGTAACTATCACATTAAATTTGACAGATACATTTTTATCCTGTCATAAACACTTAACTTGTGTATTTAATTTAATTAAGTTAAAATCAGACTTTGTTGACTTTTGGTTTCACATCAGGACATGAACATATGTTTGTCCCTCCAGTCACCTGATGTCCTTCATATGCAGACTTTGTTGCTCTGTATACTGCATTACCTGACAATCAATGTAAAAATGGGTAGTAATCATCTGCTTGTACAAATGACCTATGGGGTTGTTCGGAGGATGTTCTCAATTATAAAGTATTAGAACCTGTTGATCATGATTTCTGATCTGCTGTACTCAGACAGTTCTCAAGTGTCCAGAGGTATAAAAACATTTCCTCTTACTTCAAACTGTAGACATTGCTTCATCTGTTATCTAATCCAATCTAACTACTGGTAAGTACCTAATGAGAATAAAAAGATGAATATAAATAGAAATATGTCCATAAATACTATACATGTAAAGGCCTTGGAAGAGATTCACAGGTCCCTGGCATAAAGTAAAGGAGACAAACAATATATTTGAATCTGAAACTTAAATATTAATGCGGTCATGGCATTGCATTCAGCAGCAGATCTAATTAACACCCAAAGGAAATACAATTTGTAGGCTGAACTGTAAATCCATTTGAGCAAAGTGAGGGCCACCACCTCTGTGTTGTATACTAACACATTCAATGCAGCTAATGGAAGAAAAGACAAGGAAAGACACAGAACATTCGAACATTATGCAAAGTGCTTTAAGGCATAAAGAAGAAAAAGATACGGAGATGAAAAATACAAAAAGAAAAGGGCAAGTGCAGTTTTAAGTAGTCTGAACATTTTGAAGAACGTAGAAGATTTTAAAGTAATTTATAAGGAGTCAGAGTTAGGGGCGAGTCTCAGATCCTCTGGAGGGTTTTCCTCACTATACATGCTGTTTAAAACTCCACCCTGCTTCAACCTGTGTTGTTTTAAGTCTGGAACAGTTAGCAGGCTGCTTCCAGATGAGGGAGAGGTCTCAGGGGCTTTTATTGTGAGCAAGTCAGAGATGTATCCCTGAACCATAGAGCAAAGGAGAAGCAAGCTCACAACTGGAAGCGTGTGCATAGATCTGGCATCTGAGACATGCTGTAATATATTCATCTTTCTGACTCTTAAATATACCTTTATTAACAGTCACTCTTAGAATTCCAACACAGGTGGCTACAGATGTGGACTGGCCGAAGGAAATAGAAAGGACATGAATCTGCTGTTATATAAACCGTATTTTCCGGACTATAAGTCGCT
>CAFUXE010000351.1:678281-695594 GCA_903364295.1 Serranus cabrilla
TGAACTTTAAATTGTGTGTGTCCGAGAAACAGTTTCCTGCAACTTCAGTCATTCTTTTCCTGAGACACACAGGCCTTTCTAGTTTAAATGGTATGCTGGCTGCCCTAATGCTATTCATGGAATATTTTTGGGTGTATATTCTATACAACAGGGGGTGAATATTGATACAAAAGCTGTTTTAAGGTGTACAGTAAAACACCTATTTTTTTTTGCTAAGCTGTGTGTATTATATTTATTAATTTTTCTAACAGCCAATACTTACATGAATGCACCCATTTGGTCTTCCTGATCAGTTAAATAACAGATGTCCCAGTTAGCTGCCACACCATTTCAACTCATGTCACTCAGTGTTGTCCTCTTATGAGATCCGCTCACTCATTGGTTGTCCCGCTTCCTATGTTTTGAGCAACTGCTCCATAGCAAGTGGCATGTAGTGAGTGGTTGAGAGAGGGGAATGTCTGGGATTCATTAGCAGGCTGACAGGCTGCCCCTGGAACATACCAGACATTAAAAAGAGTTGTTGAAAAACATATTTCTATGTTCATATTTAATCATCACCACAGCATACCCTCGGGGGCTAGTTTAGATTGGGGGGTGCAATAAAAATGGATTGGGCCTTGAATGCAAACTGAATAAATGAGTTAATAAATGTATCCTTGGCATGGAGTTGTCTAGTTTAACTTTGCTCAATACATTGAATGCAGAAGATATTTTTATGTCACCCAAAGTGTATGAAATTTCCTGCACAGTGTATTATTAGAATGCAAAGTAATAGTAGAGCACATCAGCTAGTGAGTTAAAAATAATGCAGTAGAAAATGTGGGGATCTGACAGTATACAGTGTCTGAATGCTGAAGCAGTGTGTGTGTGTGTGTGTGTCTACAAGCTGCAAGTGAAAAATATAAAAATCCCATCTGGTGTTTCTGAGAATGCACACGGGAAATAGGGTAAAAAATGTAAAAAAAACAATAAATGTTAAGATACGTTTGTGAACAACCTGTATTGATGAACAACTCAGGGGATGTTTTTATTTGAGAGAGAAAACGGGAAGAAAAAAGTTTGAGGTTCTGTGAGGCTATACTCAGTTACAGCATGCCAATGTCACCATCCGAACATGCCAGTGACAATGCTTACATACTGTGTTCTCAATTTTAATTTAGCTCGTAAGCATGCTAACTTTTACTAGTTACGTGAAATATTTCACTGGATAAGGGGAATCTTTGGTCTCCTAGTGGCACTAGTTAACAAGGCAAGGTATCACCAAAGTCTGTGAATATCTGCACCAAATTTCATAGCAATGCACTGTATGATTGTTGCAGCATTTATGTAAAAATATTGAGAATACAAATAATAAAAAAGCCTACCGCAGGATGGCTAGAAGAAAAAACGGGGGATTTTAACATTGTTAAATGTAGAATTAATTCTATTTGGACCATGAATGTCGATGGTAATCCATCCAATAGTATTTTGGTCTACACCAGAATGGCGGCGTGACCGTCTGAAGCTGCCAGTGTGGCTAACAGAAAAAACAACCATAAAAAACACTGAAATGGTCCTTTAATCAGCTTTATCTTGCCACACTGATGGAGTTGAGCTCTAAAGAGAGCATGGATGATTTCATTTGAAACACAACTTGAAGTGTCATCACAACAGATACCAAGCACAAACCATTTTGGCATGAAGTGCAATTGAGAAAAGTATACTGACTGTCAGCTGAGTGTTACGGCAGGACAGTTTTTGACAGTTCACCCATTGTTGGCCTCTCTCCAAGTACTGGAGCTCACAAGTGCAGCCAATTTGAAAGCTGTCTGCTGTCTGATGTTAAGGTTTGAGACCTAATGTGCCATCTTGTCAGCAAGGTGTCTTAGTTTGGGAAAACCCTTTCAAAACGACAAACTAAATACCTCACATTATGGAATTCTCTGTACTGTTTCTTTTACAGCAACTCTGCTAAAATAGACAAAGGTAACCATCAGGGGATAGTGATTATTGGAATTATGAAGGCAATTCCCTGGCCATGTAGTATACACGCTCTATCTCTTTCTTTATGTGATTGATTTCTCCCTGTACCCCAGTTAAATGGTACTGCTATTGTAGCTAAGTAGAAAATGCCTGGATGTAACATTGTCTTTGTTTGTTTTATCCACACAACCAAACAAACAAGTACATAGACCCAGCGGTGTAAAGTGCTTTGAGACACTGCTGTGTCTTTTTAAAGGGCGCTTTCCCCAAAGTACGTAAACAGTACATCCATCCTGAACTCCTCCTGTAGTTTGCTGAGGTCTAGAGATGCCTGGTATAGAAATGTTTGCTGTTCCTACAATACAATGGAACTCTTTCACCAATGTTTCTTTCTTCACACGGTTACTCAATCTACAAACCATGTATTTCTGCACCCAATAAAGCAAGTAACAGAGCCAAAGTACAACTTTTGGAAATATCACTTTGCTGTCTTTTTATTGCATCTGAGCATCAAAAACAAGCTCCATTGCTGGTATTGACAAGACATATCCCCAAACTTTTTGTCAAAGCTATCTGGATAAAGAGATATCCCTTCAGTTAAGTGGGTCAGTTTCCCCTTTAAAGGTCACAGACACACACTGGAAGGTCAGGGGGTTTAATCCAAGACCAACTGGGAATGACGGTTTTCCACAGGAAAAAAAAAGGATTACTCATGCTCATCTTTCCAGAGTAGCTACTGACAAGGTGCCCTTCAGCACTTAACCTCTGGTAGCTCCACAGGAGTGACTCAGTAGCTAGCAGAGAAGGACTGAACTGAACAGCTCCCAGTGTGAACGTGTGCACCATTATGAATATGAAGCAGGACAACGCTGAACACAGCATGGGCTCTCAACAAAACATCCCTCTCCATCTTCACAGAGTAACTACAGAGGAAGACTATTAAAATGAATAGAAAAGCATCCTCCTGTTGTACCTTTACCTGCAGCCTTTCTCCTTTGCAGCCAGTTGGCATGCATTCAACCCAAACCTACAGTACCACTGCAGAAGCTGCCAAGGAAATAACAGAGGAGGGAGATAACCTTTCATATTTATATTTTAAGACCTAATATATTTATATACTAAGGCACAACTTAGTGAGGGTTTTTTTTCCCAGCCTTTTCAGTGTGTGCAGAGTTTTTCAAGTATGTTGTGCTTGCTTAATGTTAACTTCATGTTTTTATCAGTTTGTTGCCAGGATTTGTTACTGGAGCATTTCTCGCCTAAATAACCCCTGTGAGAAATTGCTTCCTGTATATTTTTTTTTTAAGAAAAAGTAGAGATAGGCATAAATAATATAGTTATATCCTATTCAAGGGCACAGGTTTGGTTTTGACAATGCGTGGGGTTTATTTTTGCAATAAACAACAACCCACTTAGTGTGTGTCTACATACACACACATAAAGAGTTTATTCAAAACAAAACATTTGCTTTATTTGCTCATATAACTTACCCAAACAAGACTAGTATTGAGTGGATTTATGTTCATGTTTTAAACTTTTTACAATTGATTTTCTGATTAAATAACTATATTATAATGAATTAAATTGCTAGTAAATAATGTTCTACTCAGTCCAGCTCTAAGCTGTTTATAGGATTGACCTGAGAGTCTGTAGCTCCACATGTGTTTGTCCCTGGGCTGCTCAAGCTACTGCTTCTCAACTTTTCCAGTAGAATAATCATTACTACATAAATAATGTTAAAGGCACAAACACACACAAACAGCCAAGAACCATCAAATATAAATGGCTGAAATATGAATGTTCTGCATATGTATAAAATACTCTGTCCTATATTTTTAACTAGGTAGTCAAAGTTACTATTGCTTGATGCATGAGTTCAGCAAATAATGAAGCTCTTCAAAGATGTGGTCTGGTCTTGCTGAATTCCCTGATGTGTATTGTTCTCTTCTCTTTCATGTCTACTTCCTCATCTAAAATTCAAGGATTCAGGGATTTATTATTGCCATTATACAATACAGCATTCCACAATGGAAGGCAGTTGTAGCGTCCTACATGGTACGTACATAGACAATGTGTACATATTTAAATAAGAATAGAATCATAAAATAGATTGATGGTAATAGCGGAATGAGGAAATACTGTAGCAAAGATGTCGTGGTATTGTAATGTGGAAAAACCAGCAGAATATAATGTCTTTTACATATGGCGAAGTGTGGAGGATGTGTTGTTGTTGAGGAGTGTCACAGCCTGAGGTAGGAAGTTGCTCTTTGGTCTGATGGTACCACAGTTGATACTGTATCAATTGCCAGACAGCAGCAGGGTGAACAGGCTGTTGCTAGAGTAGGTATTGTCTCTTAAAATCCTTTGGATGCTTCATAGACAGGTACCAGTGATGTTCTGAGTGGTTTTAATCACCCGCTTCAGAACCCTCCTTTCTCGGATGCTTTCAATTACTCCTCTCTTAAAGTTAGCCTGGTGAAGAATTTCGGCTTTTTGAAGTATTCTTAAGAAAAACAGCTACTTCTGAGTGGCCTTGAACAGGATGAAGGTGTTGAGGTAAGTTCTCTATGATCCTATTTCGCAGGAACACACAACTGCTCACTTGCTCCACTTCAGCCCCACTGATGCAGACAGGGGTATGTATCTGCAACTCCTTTTTACTGAAATCGATGATTTTGCTGACATTGAGGAGGTTGTTTTCTGTGCATGATTATTTATTTCCTCTTGATATCAACTCTCATCGTTGTTTGTAATACGGCCGTTGATAGCAGTGTTGTCTGCAAACTATTTACAAGAGAGTTCTGTCTATTTTGAGGGTTGCTGCTGGGGTGTTCAGTGTGAATGGGAGGGGGCTGAGCACACAGCCCTGGGGGACTTTCAACGCTATAGTAGTGAAGGTGTGACCACCAATCCAAACTGACTTGGGCCTGTTTGTAAAGTCCAATATCCAGTTGCAGATTTCAGTACTCCATCCCTGAGTGCTCAGTTTCATGGTGATGATTGTGTTGAATGTGGAACTGAAATCAATGAACAACTTTCTGATGTAGGTGTTGATATTTCCAAGGCGTGTGAAGGCTGACTGACTGTCCTGAATATTTCAAATCACATGGTTGGATAGCACTCCCTGAAAGCTTTCCAGAAACTCTTGATAAGTGAATCTGGTAATTACCCTAATACAACTTTGAACATTCCTCTTCAGCTACATGTCTGATACATAACACTTTGTGTTTGATTCACCTGGCATCCTCCTTTCACAGGCTCCCTGTAGCTTTCCTCACTGTCACGCTGGTAGCTGATAGCAAGTCTCCTTCCATCTACAGCCCCATCCCCTCACATTCCCCTCACACATTAATTTTTCTTGCTTTCAGCACCACACACAGACACACATCAGTTTTGGCCGGGACGTGTTAATCTGTGAACCTGAAATGTCTTGTTTTGCTCTATTTGCTGTGAATGCTTTGTGTGTGACTGGGGTTAATAAACACTGCTGAGTGTGTGAAGCTCCTTGGATAATGCTCTTTATTGGCTATCTGTGATAACTTTAACAGACTAAGTAACCAGACGCTGATGCTTTGTGCACTCACTGAATTCACCTGCCTACATCTGTGAGTTTGTTTACTTTCGATTTAAGGCTGGTTACAGTCCAACATCCTTTAAAGGGGGCATTTTATGCTCATTTTCAGGTTCATACTTTGTTTGAACATTTTTACATGCTTTAATGTTCAAAAAACACATTGCTTTTCTCATACAATCTATCTGAATACAACTGCATTTACAGTCTGGGCTTTTTCAGGAGGGGAGCTTAAAGGGGAAGTGTGCTCTGATTGGTCAGTGTTTCCGGCTCTCTTGGAGCTCTCAGCATTTTTGCTCCATGGTGGAGGTCAACCATTTATTACCATGAAGACCTGCATAATCTGTTCCTTACAACAAAATATTTGAATGTTTGAAAAACACATATTAGTTGGTCATAACACACACACACACACACACACACACACATTCAGAATATATAAATATGTAAAACAATCAGTCATTCAATTTCAGGACAATCTTCATCTTTTTTGAATCTTTTATTTTTCATAGTTCTGCATTCAGACTTCAGTATTTGAAAAAAGATTGTGAAAAATTAGACCCAGAAGTAGGCTGGCTACACCTGTAATTTTAGTCTTTCTGGTAGATGAAATCAATATTTAATTTCTCCTCATCTCCTCTTCTCATTGTAGCTTTAGTTTGTGAATGTAGTAAGACTAAAACTGCAGTATTTCTGTTCTCACCTCAGCTCCACTTACATGTCCTGCATGTTCCTCCTCATGGCTCCAAAGTTCCTTTGGAAGTAGTGAAGCTATTTTTGATACAAGGATTGTTTGTAATATAATGAGCAGAGGTGACGGCTCATTTGATGCAAGTGGGGCAAAGCTGCTGTTATTCATCATTAGTATACAATTACAGGTCAGTGGCTGGGTAATTTCAAAATAGTGTTTTAAATGCGCTTGGCTCCAGAGGTTATTATGTGGGAATAGGTCCACGAACACAATGTCAAGTTGCCCAGAGTGTGGAAAAACAACAATACCCCTGTTAACAGCCTTTGGCAATGAAAAGAGATGGCACAAATTTGATGACAAGCGGAGATGAGTGCCTATTGTCATGCTGCAATTTGATTGGCTATTTGTCAAGTACAGGGGTCTTCATTTGCTTGTAGTTGGCAGAGGTTAGTATTTCTTTTTTAAAAAAGTATTAAGCATAGTCACCATGCATGATGCACATGGTATTTTACACAGCTGAAAGTCTTTCTGAAGGAAAACAGCACCTTAAAAAAATACACCTCAAACCCTTTGATGCCCACCAGCCTTGGGAAATTGTTATGAACCCAACTGGTAAAAGTAATTGCAAATTTAACATGAAGTGGTTTCCCAGAACCACAAATTACTAGCTAGCTTGTCATTTATTTTTCTTCTTCTTTCTGTTTTTTTTTTTCCTGTGTCTGCTATTGGGAGGGAGTGGTACCTGGTCAAGAACAGGACATCTTTCTGGGAGGATTAACGAACATTAAAGCAGCACAACACAGTAAAATCAGGCAAACAAGCAGCTACCCAAACTAACAGCACATAGATGGGGAATTGAGCAGATGAGTTTAGCAGGTATGTGCTCAGTCATATTATCACCTGTGTGGGATGATGAGTATATGGAGCAAATTGAAATCTACTGGTAGCATTTAACGTATAGTACAAACAATGAACATCGTCTCATATTCCTCCTAAGTGCTAAAATACTGCTAATACATTTTTAGTAGGTGTCAAAGAGTTTGATGGGTTTGCGGCATGCATATGTGTTGCTTTATGTCCTGTGATGCAAATGAAGTACAGGAGCATGTCAGTGTTTTTATTTGTAGTTTTTACTTGTTCACTTATTGAAGTTGTTGGATCAGAAGTGGAAGGAAATGTCAGCGTGCACGTTATCTGGCTGGATTCCTGGTACTGCATGTCACATTCTGATGTTGAGTTATGTGTAGTGCTTTAACAGTGAATATATTTGGCAGTCATGAAAGAGAGCTTTCATATCTTGAGTTGACTGATGTGATCTGAAGGATGAGGCGTGTGTCATCACTTTGTATGTACAAGATGAATTTGTCTGATAACAACTTATTGAGGGTTTCCTCCCCAGCAAGTTTTGGTGTTATTTTTAAACTGCTACATGACCTTAGATTGATCCATGTTCGTCTATATTCCACAGAAATAAAATGTCTTGCTTTTGACTTTTATATCTATACCACTGTAAAAACATTATTTTTGGGAGAACTTTAAATTTAAAAGATACAAACTTTTATAAGGAATTAAACTAAGTTTCTTACAGCATCTATAATCAATATTTTTGGATAACAATGTATCAAAACACAATGTGAAAGGGACCTCTGGTACTGATGAATCCACACATAATTATCAGCTGGGTCTGCAGGTCCCCTCAAATGTATGGTTCTTTGTTATGAGTCTCAGCTCATTGTTTAGCTGTCAGGATGCAACTTTTTCTTGGTTCACTTCCAATGTCCTCATAGTGTCATTTTCACCTGCAGCAGGAAGCTGTTTTCAGAGAAACGCTCTAAAAAGCTGCTGTACACTACCTGCTCAGCAGCAAACAGCACAAGTTTGAAACTAGATGGTGAACATTTAGCTGCTGAAGAGCATGATATTTCCCTCAGGACTTGGAGTTAAAAGAGATTGACTATTTGTATTAAAATCCATCAGATGAACAGAAACATTATGTCAAATGATAATGGTAACTTTGCTTTGTAACTGCTAGATGTGTAAATAAATATACACATGAGGACGACATTATTACCCCCCTATGAAAATGTATTTCCCAAGTGCTATTAAACAGAGCAAATCATTTTTAACCAAACATCCTTGCTTTATTTTGAATGCTTACATTATTTTACTTCACAAGCTCCTCAAGATTTGATGGCCTTTAGGCATGGACCTTGGTCTTCAGTTCACCCAACAGATTCCCAATGGGATTCAAGTCAGGGCTTTGTGCAGGCCAGTCAATAACGTTCATTTTGGTCTTCTTCACCAGGACCAACGTATGTTTTTGGATCGTTGTCGTGTTGGAAGACAAAACCACGACCCAGACCCAGTTTTGCTGCTGACTGTTTGAGGTTTTCCTTCAAAATCTTCATATATCCTTCTTTCTTTATGATTCCTTCCACCTTGACGACATTCCCAGTTCCAGATGCAGTGAAGCATCCACCCAGCATAATACTCCCATCACCGTGTTTCAATGTGGGGATTGTGTTCTTTGGGTTATACGGCTCTCCTTTCTTTCTCCAAACATAAGCAATTTCCCTATGGCCACAGAGCCCTATTCTGATCTCATCTGACCAAAGGACATGCTTCCAGTGTGCAGAATCTTTCTGCAGATTGTCCTGAGCATAGTTCAGTCTGGCTTGAAGGTGTCTGTTCTGCAGAAATTGAGTTTTTCTTGGTGTGCAACCTCGTTGTCCATTCCTGTGCAGAGCTCTCCTGATTGTCTTCTTTGAGACTTGGCTAAGTCACTCACTAGTGTCTTGGCAGTTGTTCTGGGGTCTTTAGACACATCTCTCACTAGTTTTCTTTCCAGAAACTTTGAAATCTTTATCCTCCTACCTCTGCCAGGCTTGTGCTGCACTGTGTAGCTCTCTTTGAATGTCTTGATGAGACTTCTCTCTCCAGTTCTTGACTCTTGGAAACACTGTGATAACTTTGTATATCCATCTCCTGCTTTGTGAGCATCAACAATTATTTGAAGTTTAAACTGATTTCTGTTGTTTTGGGCATGATGCTTTCTCAAGTGACAGCTCAAACCCTTACTGAAGTTTTTATGTTGTGTGTAAATTGGGAGATAACCCTCAGTTTTAAATGAATTTTACAAGCTTTGAGCATTAAAAAATCAAAGCACATGATTGCACAACAGAGGTTTGTGCTTAGGCTCAATAAAAAGGTCAGTTCTTAAGGGGGCTAATCATTTTGACCCTGGTAGTTTTTGTTTTTTTGTGAAATAATTTCATTTCTGTGTGCAAAGTAAAATAATGTCAGCATCCAAAATAAAGCTAGGATGTTATAACGAGCTGTGTTAAAAAGCCTTGCTCTGTTTAATAGCACTTGGGAAATACTTACTATACTATAAGTACTAAAAAAACTAAACTCAAAACTAAATTAAAAAATGTAAGCTTTTAGAGAATACCAGTTGTACCCACATTCTTTAAACACTCATAGCTCGGCCTCAGAAATAGCTGAACGTCAGAATATCTCATTTTAATATATTCTTTTAACTGTCTTTGTTTCAGGTTATATGTTGTTTAACATACATCATAATGCTGAAGGCCTCAATCTCTAATGTGTTTTTGTTTTTTCTGCCTTTCTTCCTACCAGATGCAATGTGGACAGCAAAGTATCACGAGTGGCCTGGCTCAATCGCACCACCATTCTCTTCGCGGGAAGTGAGAAGTGGTCTCTGGACCCTCGCGTCATCCTGATGGAAAACACAGCGGTCACAGAGTACAGCATCAAGATCCAAAATGTCGACGTCCACGACGAAGGGCCCTATGTCTGCTCAATCCTCACAAACAAGAAACCAAAATCCACAAAAGTGCATCTCATTGTTCAAGGTAGGAGGTTGTTTCCTCCTCTGACCGTCAGTAATGTTATTCAGTAAATTAGCAAACAAGAAACTAGAGTAGTTTTTTGTTTGTTTTCAGTGTGGGTGTTCATTTTTACAGATTGAAAATGGTAAATTCAAGCTGTTTTTGGCTTGATTTTGCCAGTCTTTCGTCAATCCATAGAAGAAGTCTTCCCCCCTCTGATTTAGGATGGTGCGGTTCGATGGAATTGAGTGGACATTAGACCTGGTGATGAAACCGGAATTCAATCTCAGTGTAATTTGAGATTGCTGATAGGTATTGATTTAGGGCACAGTATGTTGAAAAATGTCCTGGCTCAGATACATTTCATTCCAACTAAATCAGCTGTCAACACTGAGACTTTTGTTTTCTTTAACGACGAAATCAATTTCCTTCACTGCAAGTTTTCACAAACAATTAGCTCCGCCCTGAGTCAGCATTTGAGGTTTTGATCATATAGCTGCGATAAATTGACATATATTTCAAAATCGGATTAAATTATTTAATCAGATCCCTCATGTAGAATCACAAAGGGAATACACCACATAAAGGAAGAACTTTCTTAGAGAATGCATTCAGATTTTTTCTTTTGACATTGCACATTTTCCAAATTAAAAAAAATTGACATGATCTTCTCAAAAAATGGTTCAATTTGATGATGTTCACTTTCATAATCATAATTAACATTGAGTATTTTTCACACTGTATAATTCATGATGATATCTCATTAACTCTTAATTGAAGCTGAGAAGCATCAGGCCATGGTTTTAATCAAACAATAGACAAGCATATTCTCGCTCAGACAAGGAGACACGTCTCCAATTATACTTTCCCATGGATTTTTATCTGTCCTTTCTCCTGACCTTGAATTACTCAACCATCTGGATGCTGCAAGCCCACACTTGAAATTAAATGCAGCCATGGGATCCGCAGAATGGGCGAAGCTAGGCCTTGTTACTTCAACAAAACACTGATGGTGGTGTTTTGTGCAGTTTCATCAAAGCAAGAATGCACCTGCTCCAACAATCAGTGAGTGTGTGACAGCACCGGTGTCTCTGCGTGGTACAAGGGTGCTAAACTAACACCTACCATAGCTCACCATGTCAGCGAGGGATGCAAGTTTCAAGAAATTTACCTGCGCTATTTTAATACTAATCATTGGGAAAAATTACACAAAATAAACTGCTCTGTTTTACTTAACAGTGTGTCCAGATAATCCAAATTAATTAGGTGTTAGAGTTGCAGATTGTAACAGCACAAAAATGCATCCACTTAAAATTCCAAAGCTCAGACTCTTTTGTCAATATTAAACAGATAACAGACAATTTCTGAATAACAAATAGCTATTACCAGTTGACATAAAATAAGTTGTAGTCATCTCTTCACAGCAGACCTCAGTCTTACTGGTTTTATTCAGGATAATAACCATGTCATAGCTATGTGATCATGGTGTAGTGGGCGCTATTTGCTGACTTTTTCTAGTGCACTGGCTCAGGTGACATGTCCTGGAGATGCACATACAACTTTACCTGCCCAGGGACTTGTTCTACATTTGACTCTCAGAAATTAATTTTTTTTACACTTAAAGAATGACAGTTATCGTCATCCAATGACCCATCTTCTCTTACTCTGTCAGTTTTTATATTTGATAGAATTAATCTATTAATGACTGACATCCCTTATTACATGGACATTGTAGCTATGCTTGGTTGAAGCTGAAAACATAAAAATATCTCTCCGAAATTAATATAAATCACATATATATGAATGTGCTGTAAAAATAAAAATAAATGAAATAAGATAGAGTGGATGTTGCTAATGCAAATTGAAATCCAGATGTAAGATCTATTTTGCAGCTCAGTCATGATTAAAGTCTCCTTCAGATGGGCTTTGAGATGAGTGTCCCCGGGTAGAAAAGCATTTGATGAGATATAACAGTGGCTTCTTTACAATGCAAGTGAAGACACTGATCTCCCCACAAGTTTTTGGTGCACTTGTTATTTCTGATGTTTCATGGTGGAGAGGGGAGGATGGGTGCAGTCAGAGAGTATAATGATTCTTTTATACCACCTTTTGTGATGTTTTTTCTATATGAGGACAGTTTCCATGGCAGTAGACTAATATATGTATGCTGTTTGTTTGGACCAAGGAGCGTGGCTCAGTAGTTCTCCCATGCTGGCACTGCTTTTCCGTCATTCAATGCTATAATGCTGCTCTGACCTGATTACACACATGACAGTACTCAACATGACGACAGTGTTAGCATACAATCGCTGCCACTTAGAACATTTTCAGTTTGGTTTTGTGAGACCATTCTGCAGGGAGGGCCACAGATGGATGTCACACCCTGGAGTTACAAATGAATGAATATAGTACATACTGCTACCTTTATGGCAAAGACAGATCAGGAAGTCTGCGGGAGATGTTAGTGGGCCTTTCGTCCCCACAGGCGCTCTCCTCTCTAGTACCTCAGAAATGGAGATTGGTGTTGAACCTGTACACAGAGAAGGACTCTGGAGGCTAACATCAATCAGCCCAGTGACCTTGTCAGCTGATACCCCTAGGAATATAGGGCATCTGCTTCCATGGTGACTGCACACAGGGAGTGGACTGACTGCAGTTAAGCCTCACTGCAAGAAAGAATAATATCTTGGAGTGCTTTGTAATGCAGAGTGTATGTATCTCAAGGACTAGAAGTGGCGGAGAAGCCTGCCAAGGACTCTGAATCAGCATCAAGTGGTAGTTACACTGTGATCCCAACTTTAAGAACTCCATTTCTGCTGCTTTAATGAGCAAAGAGCCTTGCTGTTTCCCTCTTATTGACTCTCATGCCCCTGAAACACCACAGCAACCACTTACCCTTCACTGGTTACTGTATCTTGAGTCTCAACACCAGTTTTTGTCTATGTGGTTATTGACTTAACATTATTGTATTACTTTAAATACAAGTATTGAATCCATATTTTACATATAGTTTTGTTATTGTGTTTGTCAGATATAAAAACCTAAACGTATATCTTCCTTGCTATGAAACCAGTGCCGAAATAAAGGTGTTATTATCAAAATTATAGCTAGAAATAACTTGTTGAAAACCATAGAGATGCCATCAGCAGCAGTCAACATCTCTAGCAGTCAAACAAACTCATTTTTAGTTGTCTTTTTATTTTTGCCCTCTGCCAGCTGGCCCGTAACAACTAAACTTGTCCCCTTTCCTTCACTGCATGCTGGCTCAAACTCTCAGTACAGCAAGTGCACACAGCGTTCACTCCATGCAGTCTGCTCTGTGTCTCTGTCTCATCCAGTGAGCTGTAATGCTCTTCACGATGAGAAACAGAGCAGGCCTATGGTGTGTCTATATGAACCCAGCTGAAAATGCTAAAGACAGCCTTTCTTCCAGCACAGATGCTAGACCAGTCACTGCTTTGCAGTACTGCACAAGTGCAAAAAAGAGCCCTTCCTGTGTCTGATCACAGTCTAATCACAAGCAGATTAGGTAGTTTAGAGATCTTTGTTCCTCATTAAATAGTATGCCTCACCTCAAGATGAAGATGCAACCTGTGACAATGTCTTTGACCTATGACAAAATGCATAAATACCTACAGATTGTTTCATTTGCAGGTATGATGGTACATTTATTCTAAAAAAAAAAAAGTTTCCAGGCTGTGCAAGAGATGTCTGGGCATTGTGTCTCATCCTCCAGGCATGCATGCTTCAAAATGTTAGACTACCAATGTATTCAACCCTAAGGCTGTGAAGGAGCCATGCCTTTAGCATGGCCCAGCAATCATCTGTTTCAGGAGGTGCTTCTCAGGGGTTATTTGTCTAAACCTAGACAACTGCAGGCCATAGCAAATGCAATAATATTTTTACACAGTCGCCTGTAGAAATTTTGCACGACACTATTTAACTTCATGGTATTTATGTCATTTGTGATTTTTCTGTGCAAACAAGAGTTCCTAATCAAATGAATTATAACACCTACATTATTTTAACTATATGGATATTGAAGTACTCGTTACATCTCACACAGGTCCCGCCCTCTACTGGACTCTAACCACAAGCAAATGTTCGACCACTGAAATTTGTATAAACCTAGGGTGCCTACTTGAATATGTGCAAGCCCCACAGTGACTGTCTTACGTTCTCTGTCTAACATTGGTTGCTGCCTTTTGAGCCCCACTCAAGTGCCAGTTTGGTCCTGGCCTCATTGCTGGTGGAGACCTTCACTACTACTGCTTGAGTGCCTTGGCACAGAGCATGCAGATTGCAGTGCAATGCTTGATGTGATGCTCCTCTGTGAGAGAGAGTGAGTCTGCTTGCCCAACTCAAGCTACTTTCATTGCATCAGCTTGCCCAGACATATGACAATGGGTCAAGGTGTCCTACCTGTTATTAACAAAGTAGATATTGGTGTCAACATTTGTCCCTTCTCCCCATACCCTTGGCCTCATCGTTGGTTAATACACCTCACACGAGATCAGCCATGAGCAGCGGGGGCACAATGTGTCATTTTTTCACTCTTGGATCTACACAGTTGAGACGAGAATGTATACAATAACACAATGTCAACTGCTGCCAGCCCAATGTGATGTGTTATCGGTTCTCCCATTTGCCAGCCTTCTGTTTCTGGAAGGTCTGGGGGTGGAGAGGATTGAAGGTTATCAATGCTACTTAGCTGCCACCACACAAATGGGTGTTTCTTTGTGTTAACAGAATGGACAGGATGCTATGGCTGGGTTATGCTATACAGGATGTCATGATCATTCCAACTCTTGAAGGACATAAGTGGTTTTAGTCTGTGTACCTCCTGTTTCCCAAGAAGCTAGGAGAGTTGAGATCCATTTGGGTTCCCCATATCTTGAACTGATACATTTCTTGCCAGATGTTTCATATTCTATCCAACTAGTGAATACTGAAGTTGGTTCAACCAGGCGATTGGTTCACCACCATCAACTGAAATGACACATACCTTTATATCAAAGTGGAAATTACAGTACATGATACTGCCATTTGGCTAATTATTGGAGCCCTGGAACTTCAACAGATGTCTGGACACTGTGCTTTAGTTGCTGCATAATTGTGGCATGAGGATCTTCTTTTATTTCAAAGACTTAATAGTCATGTTCATGTACATGGAATGGGCAGCCTAGATGATCTTACACTTAAACAAGTGGGGCTTCACGATCACCTAGAAGAAGAGCAGGGCTGCTCTGTTGAAGATGGTAGTGAACCTGTGGTTGTGGACCTCAGAGCACCTTTCAAACACATGCCATGGACATGCCACTGCCGGGACAGTGTGAGACAGGAGCATGTTGACTGCCCAGCCCTGAACCATTCCCTGGTTTTGGCCATTCCAAATAACAGACTGGACTTAAAGGTCAATTCATTAAATATATAGATTTATGGATTCATTAATTCACTGTTTATGGTCTGAACCAAAATGAGGCAAAAACTGACACTTGCTATAACAAGTACAAGCAGTATGATTTAGCATTAGATCAGTATTTTCTGGAAACATGCTCAATTCCAAGAAACTAAAAGCCTTTTTTTTATTATTCATTTTTATGAATTGTTTTGCCAAAGTGGAGGTTTACATGCTGCTTATTGCATGTTTCCTACTCTGGCCTCTGCTGTCCACTCAATGAGCCAGTTTCATTATGAACACACGGCTGTCACAACTTTTTTTATACAGATGTATAAGATATTGTGAGTTGCTGAGAGGAATGCAATGAAGTGCCTCACTGTTCTAGTATGGAGTCCACTTGATCTAACTTTGTTGCAAATAGTTTGCTGTGTCTATAAGAACAAAAACAGCAGATGCACTTGAATACAACATCATGGTTGCTGAGAAAACATAAGCTTCCACAGGAATATTGAGGGGTCAGGACAGAAAGATGTGGTTGATTATTGTACAGTATAGTGCATTGTCATGTTGTATTTCATGTAGTGTTTTTTAGCACACAGTGGCTGTAAATACTGTATTGAACATTGAGATGCTATTAGAAGCTGGGTTATCAGTGTACACACATTTTTCAATTTTATTGTCCCAATACAGCAGAGCATCAATTCACTTTTATCTACTTTGTTTGTTTGGCAGAGCTGCTGCCAATGCAAGGGAAATTAAACCTGTCATTCTAGTCTAATTTGAAAGAGCTAATGAGATGTTTCTGGATAATGACAAAAATTAATTAATCTGAATTTTAAAAAAAAATAAAACTGATAATTTATTTAAAAAAGACAATACCATACCCCTTAGGTGTCACCCCTCTGTTTTTAGCACCATGGTTACACTGTAACACTCCCTCCCCCACATTAGCTGCTCTGGGAAAACTCTGTCACTGGTGCCAATCTTGATCTTGCACCTTCAGTCAATATCACTCAGTGGAGACAGGTGAAATTAGTTCTTGAGCAATTGCTCCTGGACAAAGACTGGGGTATTACCTTGGTGTCATTTGCACCATGTGTGTACCTTTGACTGTTATTTGTTTAAAATAAAGGCAAATTGGTGTGTTGAAAATGCTCTTGGTTGCTTCCAGTACTGGTGTCCATCCACTGAAGAAGGTGAAGACCTATCCACTTCTCTCTGCTCATGCTCTTAAATCTATTTCACAAATATTAGTTGTATTATTTATGATAAACATAGCACATTGATGACATATTACTATGAGTCACTCAGCATAATGAAATCACCTCAACATTGAGTGGCTCTATACTCCTGCCAACTGTATCAGGTACTGTGTAAGGTTTATTAATGGAAGCATCAGAATAAATAGAGGACAAGCTAAAATCCCACATCACAATCACATTGACAAGCAAGTCCATCTTTGTGTCCATCTCATGAGCGTGGGTACATCATCAGGATGATGTATTCAACCCATCAGTCTACTGCATACTTTGCTATCTTTTTAAATGTAAACATCAGCGCGGTATACTGGACACAAGCTACGATTCAGACCACATAGACAAGCAAAATCAACTCTGTGCCCATATCTACATCCAAGGGGGCGTTCAGGCAATTGTGGAGGAATTAAACTATGATTTATGGACTTTCTTAGTGGGTGACCTGGGCGGCATGACAATATCCAGTGGGATGTCAAGAGTTGTGGTGTCCTTCGTTTCGCTCAGACTCAGCTGGACCTTGGAGTCCAGGATGGCACCATTCAGCCAGGTCCCTTTGTTCTGTGTCAATCTGGCGATCACAT
>CAFUXE010000351.1:712428-759603 GCA_903364295.1 Serranus cabrilla
TTTAGGTCCAGACTGATCCCTGAATGTCTTTAAATCCTAGACACACCCCTGCTCTGGTGGAAAGACCTCTGCTCTGCACTTAACAAAGAGCAATGGTTTGATCAATTTTCTTAATGAATGTGTGACAGAAATTATTGACGAGTACAATGTGAGAGGCTTTTATCCAAATTAGTGACGGCTGCTGTCTTTTCATTCAGCCAACAAGCATAAGAATGCTGTCACCCACCACAGACTGCTTTGGAAGAGCTGATGAATTCCATTGGATAACCACAGGGCAGGAGGACTTTGAAGGAAGACTTAATGTTATCATTTTAGAAGGGCTGTGTTTTGTGTTTCAAACTACCTACGAAATTTAGAACTCTAACCTACCGCAAAATGACCTGTAAGAAATAAGAGAGGACCAGCTAACTCTAGTCTGTCCGTCTTGCTTGTGATATGAAAACAGACTTATACCATCATCCAGTTGTTTGTATCATTGATTACACTTTACACCACACAAACACACAGCAAATCTGTACAGACTGGAGACTTATGTGAGAGCTCCTGCCATCAAATTTAGATTATTTTAATCAATAAAATGCACATGATTCGATTGTAGCATATTTATTAATCTGAAACGGGAGTTTGGCAGTCATGATTCTTGCCCTTCACAAAATGGTAGATGTATAATTGCTTCTCTTTTGAAGGCAGTTTTCAGCAAACTAATTCAACAGGCACACACAAAGAGTGGCTACAGAAATGTGCTTTTAGATACTTGAGCTGGGTTAAAATGAATGCTCTATGTGGATGATAGAAAAAGGAAGAATATGCTCAACAGAATATGCTCTTGTGCTGCAATATTGTCGGCTCTTAGATTCGACATCTGAAAAGTGATAAATATGGTCATTTTTATGGTCAATTTAATATCTGGTTATAAAAGAGAACACAAAGATAGGTCTACAAAATAATCACAGGTTGGAAATGCATGAGCCAGGAAGTACTGAGAAAAAGTGAGAGAGGCCAGCACTGCTACTAATCGCTAGTGAGCTCATCAATAAAATGAACACATGGCTGAAAGTCTGGACCTGTAAATACATGGATTTAAAGACCCAGCTATCTCAGCCAACATGTGTGTGCTGCTTTTCTCATGCTGATCACAAGGTAATATATTTACGCAGTGCATCATACCGTGCCATTTGGTTTCACTTCAGTGCTGCTGTCATTACTTTGGACTGGATCCTGGAACATAAGATGCAATGGGTCCCATATGAAAAGCTGCCTTTGAACTTTGAAAGCTTGGAAGTTTGAAGGCAGGTGTCACCACTTGTGCCTTCTACCAGCCAGTGGGGAAACTAACCTAGTTTACTTCTTCCTCACCAAAGCATAAGCAGTCCCCCAAGTGTTTTATCACACTTTCCAAGCAGGAATGTTTGGATCCCTTTCTTGTTCCTTCTCTTGGAGCTGGGTTTGCCTCTGAATTAACAATAACCACTGACAAGAACACTGAATGTTACCAAGATATCTGTCACAGATGTCTGTTGTTCGGAGATGAGATGGCAGATTGGAAAACTCGGTGACAGTGATCCCTTTGATGTTTCAGTTGCATAGTAATTTGTTTTGAAAGAAGAGTTAGCATCTATTATAGATCTGGTGAATGTTGGCACAGGAGCAGATGCTTTGATGTGGGGAAATGTCAAAGGTTCAGACTCACCCTTAAACAATCCTCAGCAAAGCTGCTTTTCTTCCTTTAGTTTCTTCATGTGCTTTCCAATCAGATATGAAATCATGTTTTTGGTTTAATTGTTTGTTTGTAATTTTCTGTGTTTCATAAAAGCAGTGACCACAATGATACTGTACATCACAGCACTGAATAATGTATACTCAATCACGTTTTACCACTTAATTACTTAATAGAAAAAATCTATCAAATATCCTTATGGTCAATGTACCTATGAAAGCCATACATCCTCTGAATGCTCTAGGTCTCTTGGTTGTAAAGTTTCATGAGGCTGTGATTGCCCTAGAGGTCACAGCAGCTCCATTTATAAAGTGGGGTTGAGTTTCCAGAAATGCTCTCACTGCAATGAAATGCAATATTACTACTTACATCATCACACATGGTAAATCACAAGATTTTCAGTAATATGCTATTTATGTCATTCTAAAACTGTCTAGGGACCCCAGTATGCAGAACTCTTCAATTACAATAGCCTCAAAAAGATTAGCAAAAAGTGAGCATAAAGGAAAGAAATGGAACCTATGGTAATTTAGATATCTTATAGAGAGAGATCAAGTTCAGTTTTTCTCATGTCAAATTCTTTGTGCTGTTATTGAACCTTCTTTCTGACAAGATAGCATGACATGGTTGGTACCAATGGATTCCAAGGTTTCCTAGTTCCATTTGATATCTTCACTGTAGCTTAACTGAACACATTGGTAAGGATTGCAGTTTCTTAGGTTTAGGCAACTTACTACTTACTTGTCGACATATCATCAGTGTTGGGAAAGTTACTTTAAAAAGTAATTAGTTATATTTACTCACTACTTGTTCCAAAAAGTAACTGAGTTAGTCACAGAATTACTCTATGATAAAATTAACTAGTTACCAGGGAAACTATTTGCGTTGCTGTAAAAAAAAATTTTTTTAAAAATGGATTTGAAGAAGTGCTTATATTTTTACCTTGACAATGCCATCTTTTCATCAGATTGCTCCGGACTCGCCGTTTCTGCTGCTTGATCAAATCTGCGTGGTGTTTGTGTGGCACGCGTGTGCTGGCTTGTATGTAGAAATACTGGCATCAAATTGGCAACCATGAAACATGACTCTGCCTTAGCCAATCATAATCGCTTATCTCGTTTGTCGTTAATCCACCCAGTCTCTTCACTTGCTGTGTGTGGAGCCAGGGGTGCATTCGGTTTACACAGTTCATTCAATCAGTGCATAGTAATGCACCGCATTTAATGTTCATTAACGTTAACAGTGTTGTAACGACGCAAACAGTAATTAGTTAGATTACCCCGTTACTGAAAAAATAACAGCGTTATTACAAACACTGCATATCATTAATGGTAGGGTAAAGAAAATTTCATTCTGCAACAATTTTCCTCCACTCATTGAGGTATGGGTTACAGTGGCAGCAGGCAAGGCAAGGTAATCCAAAGGGCAACCTAGATATGTCATCCCTCCAGCATGATTTGGATCTGCCCCTGGGCCTCCTCCCAGGGGGTCGTGCCTGGAACACCTCCATTGGGAGGCGTTTGAATCAGATCCTGAACAACTTTAACTGACCTCTTTCAATGTCGACGTACAGCTCCTTCTGAGTCCTTCGTTCTTAGTGTCTCAATTTAATTTATTTATCCAAATGTTTCAACAGATTGAACAAAATTTTACCTTGTCTTTATATATTATGAATTTGAACAGCAATCAGCAATCTCTCCCCATCTTCAAATCTAGACTCAAAACTCACCTGTTCTGGACTGCCTATTCCCTCTAACCATAACCACCCCTACCTTATTTCTATTGTGCCATGGTTCATTTTATTGTGTGATTTTAGACATTGGTTTTATTATTTGTTTTTATGTCTATAACGTTTTTCTTGTGTAATTTTAACTTATTTCTGTAAAGTGTCCTTGGGTGACGTGAAAGGCGCTTTTAAATAAAATGTATTATTATTATTATTAAATGTGATCGCTTCATAATTTACCTTGAAACTGTTTAGACTTAGACTTTATTATGGAGTCATGCAGCCTGACTCTGTGTGGTGGTATTATCCAAATAGCATCATTCATGCAAGGACTGGTGCAGTGGCTCAATTGGTAGAGCGGTCTTCCACTGATCGGAAGGTTGGTGGTTCGATCCCTGACCATGTCGAAGTTTAAGTCCATCTAAGTCCATACTGAACCCCAAATTGCTCCCGATGCTGCGTTCATCTGTGTTTGATTGAATTCCTGATGGTGGCAGGTGGCACCATGTAGGGTAGCCTCAGCCTCGGCCACCAGTTTGAATGTGTGTGAAAGGGTGAATGAGCGCAGTCTGTAGTGTAAAAGCGCTTTGAGTGGTCGCAAAGACTAGAAAAGCGATATATAAGTGCAGTCCATTTACCATTTAGTCAATTTATTGGCTGGGCAGGTAGCTGCTCTATGATCACACTGAAAAACTGAAGATGTGGCGGCCTGTGATTTTAGTATCCACTGGCTAAATGCCTCTGTTATCAACAGTTGTAAGCAGGTAACACGTGGGAGGAGAGGGCCTCTAATGAGGAAGAGGAATAAACAGGTCAAAGGTAGAAGGACAACTAGCTGCTGCATGGCTCTGAATGAAATCTGGCCTACCCCACACACTTAACGGCAATCCTGACCAGCCATCAAGCTCTGTCCCTGGAGCTGACACGGTAAAGTGAAAATGCAGACAAGCACAACAGAAATGGGAAAAGAACAGTCTAGTGTTGTCACATGAAATTGTGAAAGACCTAATGTCCATCTGTCAAATAGCAGTAAAAAAGCCAGGTCTCCCTACTTGTTTATCATCACTGCAACAACTCCAGAGTTCTTTTCAAAACCATCAAATCATAATCAGCTCTCCTCTTAGTCAACAAACCGTAGCCTCCCCCATGGTCTGTAAACAATTGTCCTTCACAAATATAATAAATAAAACCAAACCCCAGATTTGTAATGTCACCCATGCTGCTCTGCACTGCAACCCCACTGCCTTGTTCAATCATTTGCAAGGCCAATTGCTAAACTTAAGCCCTCATGTCCTTTAGATGTCATGCCATCAAGATTTCTGAGGGAGGTTTTAAATAGTGTTGGTCCCATTATTGTACTCATTATAAAGTCTGTCTAAGCATGAAGTAGTGCACTCCACTGCTCAAGAAACCAGTGCCAGCATGGTAAATATTACTGAGGAAGCCAGTCAGCTCTGTATGTATATCATAATGCCATACATTGGCAATAATAATTATAGTAATAATAATAATACATTTTATTCGTATTGTGCTTTAAAAGGTACTCTTAGACACTTTACATTAAAAAACAAGCAAGAAACAATCAAATCAAGTAAGGACAAATAAAAAAACCATAACATTGACAACAATCAAATTAAAATCGATTCGGATTACAGGTTAAAAGTAGATTTCAATAGGTGGGTTTTGAGGGCGGCTTTGAAAGAGGGGAGTGAGGGAGAGTCTCTGATGTGTTGAGGGAGAAAGTTCCAGAGAGAGGGGGCAGCAATGGAGAAGGCCCTGTCCCCCCAGGTCCAGTCCAGTCATATGGACGTTTAATCCCTGTATGATCACATGGAGTTTTCATAGTCACTTGCTTTCACAAACCATAGTAAATGTCTCCATCATCGGGGAAATACTTCACATTCACACTTCACAGACATCATCACACACGACATCAGAAACAATACAATTTACAAGGCTCTTGCAACCACAAAACAACATGAGGTGTAAATTAATGTTGTGATTCGAAATGTTTTACAACAACACACAATAACATTGGCAAGCTTTATCCTCACTTGTCCAAAAAGTTTGAGTTCGGATGTAAAATAACTTTGGGAATTTCGATGCCTCTCTGTGGCCTGTGAGAAGTTTGCCAGCTCAACGACAGCTGTTGTGCTCCATTGGTCGTACAAGAAGCTGCTTAACTGGTAGAACAAATGGCACGAAACAATACAGTTCAAGCATAGTTCCCATCACAACGATACTCATGTGGTTGTTTGGTTTGACCTATGCATTTGTGGCAATTCTCCAGTCAATATCACATTTTTTTTAATCTCACCAGATCACTACTGGAGAACTAATGAACACAAAACACAATTTAACAAACTAACATGATGAACAACATATAACATGATTGTTTGACCAATACAACCACCACATTGGGTAGAAACCCAAGATTTGCAGGCTATGTTAGTTGGTGACTCTGGTGTGAATGTGAGCATGAATGGCTGTCTGTCTCTATGTGTCAGCTCTGTGATAGTATGGAGACCTGACCCTACCTTTCGCCCCATGGTCGGCTGGGATCGACTCCAGCCTTCAGCGACCCTAGTTAGGATAAGCGCTTATGAATAATGAAAGAATGAATATATACAGGGATAACAAAAAAAGAAGCTTGCATTGAATTGTCCTGACCCTTCCAACCCAATTTCTTGAATTCCTTTCTCATTCTCATGAGGAAAAGTTGGACCAAAAAGATCCCCCACATATTTCACCAGTGCATTGTCTGACTGTAGAATTGTCATAAATGTACAATTCATATTCTAACGGACACAATGTGCAGTATTGTAACAATGCTTAATATACCATGGTGTTCTTGCGCCCTGCAGATAACGACAGAATGTCGCACTTCTTCCCTGTATCTGTTCCTCTCTCTATGAATAAAGGCCATTTTACCAGCACAATGATTGGTTGACACGGAAAAAAAATACTATTACAAAAAAAATACAATTGCATCAGTCAAGCCCTGATGTTAAATAAAAACTCAGAGAAAGCATCCTTTTCCTCTTTGGGAAGCCTCTTGATTCCATTTTCTAATTAATTACCGGCTGCAACACCTTGGCTGTGCCGACATGAAGAGTGACGTGTCCCTGGGCCCCCAGTCACATCCACCAGCAGCACCGGTGGCAGGGGAGCTGTGTTTTTAATCACCTGGCCACCGGCATTATTAAGCTGGAGGACCCGTCACCTACTCTGCACACAGATGCTTGTTCATTCATCTCTGCCGGAGGTCAATGTGTCTGAGAAAGCGATGCCTGTTGCGTCCTCAAACCGCCTCACTTCCCTCTTCCCTATTTAGAGCTTCTTAAAGGCGCCACATGTTGCATTTTGCCCTCAATGAATCATTACCACATTAGTTCTGTGGCATTAGTCTAATTGCTGTAAACAGAAGATGCTTGTGGAAGCCTTTTCATTGCATTTTGGCACCATAATTCACAGCAATCATTACCATCTTGATTTCATGGAACACGTAAGGAACTAGTTCGACAAAAAGGCCACGATGCTTTCTTTCACCTCAATGCTGTCATTTAAAGGAGCATCTGCAGCCTGATATTGCACAACTTCTCTCTACTCTTTGCCTGTAATTCTACATTTCTGCACAAACGTACATCTACGTGAGGGCCCAAGTGCCTCCATCATCAGAATTTGTATCCTAGGAGTGCATTCCAACATATACCTTGCTGAAGGCTGATGGCTGAAAATACCAGCCGTCTTCCTCCAGTTATTCAAGCATATGAACAAAATACACTTTGTAATATAACAGCACTGTTTGAGTCGCCTGCTCAGGCTGACAACATTTTTCAGTACCTAACTTTTACCAGATTCTTTCATTATTAATATAAGCAGAGACATCAGCTGCTCTCCTGTTCCAGTTGGTTGCATTAGATACAATGTAGGAGCTTTAAAAACATGTTTTGTGGGCTCATGTTTTTGTTCAAGAAACAGCTATCATGGACCAAACCTGAGTTTGTTCAAAGAATTACATTGAGATAAATTGCTTTTTAATAACTGAGGATTGCAGATTAAAATATCTCTTTGGTCTAGGTGTTGCAGTTTTCAGGAACAAGTTGAAAAGCCAATTTTATCAAACAGATTTGACTTTATTGTTCATAGAAGAGACACAGAGAGAAAATGACATTTAGAATAGACTTGGACAAGAAACATATTTCCATTTAGGACGGGCTGCTCAGCATGCTATAATCTTGCATCCATGAAACACTTAATTTTCCAAATTTTTCATCATAATGATCAAAAAGCTTGCTATGGGTTTTTTTCTTTTCTCTGGATATTTCTATTATATCAGCTTTATACTGGTCCAGTCTCACTTGATGATATTACAAATGCAGGTCAGACACACATCAGACAAATTTTTGGTTTACAAACACAAATACAGACACTCGTGTGCTTTGTGAATGTACCGATGACTCGGTTTTCTGTGTATTTTGTTTCCACACAGCTAAGAGAAAATGATGGGGGAGGAGGCAGCCAGACGGCTGTGTAACATCAGCCTCTCCTTGTAGGAAAAGAACCAAAAGCTGTGCGCCACATCATATGTAATTTACCATACCGTTCAACTTTTACCACTTTTCCAAAGTGAACAATTTGTGTCCACTTTCCTAACTTCCTTTTGACTCTTTGTGTAGGAAAAGGTGCTGAGAGTGTGCAAAAGATGTGACAACAAAGCCTAACCCTTGAAAAATTAGAACTTGCTTTTCATTTTGAAAATGCCTGTTGTTGGTCAAGAAATGAAACCAAGGAGTCTACATGTAATTAAGTGCACTGACAAGGAAAAGGAAGGTGGAAAAGCAAAAAAGTATGCTACTTGTTTGTGCTGACTTCCAGTGGTTCAATTCTCACCTTCCTGCAGTGATGAGGAAGTGTACTCCGCTGTGTTTCAGTGCACTGTAACATACTGTCGAGTGTGGTGCAGAGTAAACACACACTTCTGACCGCAAAGGAGGAGGAGGAAAGAGAGGGCACTGCTGAGAGGGCAGTGAAACTCTCTTTAACAACCTACAGTTGTGTTCTCAAACCTGGCATCAGTTTAAGTCCAAAGAGACTTTAGACCTCACCTTCTTATAAACTTTAGAATTAGTAGTTATACCATGTTTAAAAGATAAACTATAATCAGATCAACTTCCCTTTGAAGTTAAAATAAATATAATTAAGAGCAGAAAGTAACCTTTACCCATGCGATGTTAGGACACATCTAGGTCACAGTACTTGAACCAAACATATGTTGTATGCCTGTTGATGATTTATGTGTTGTGATAAAGGCACTATAGTCAGTCAGCCCAGAAGGCAGTTAATATTAATGGTTGAGCTCAGCATTGATCTGTAATGAGCGTTGTGTGTAATACGATTTATTTAGTCATCAGTTCTGTTTGTGTAAAGCAGTTATGTGAATAGATGCATCCTTAATGTGTGCATGTGTGAAGAGAAATGGAGCATTGGTTACAAGTAAAAGGGGGCTACATAGCTCATTAAATTTCAGCTTAACAACAAAATACAGTTATAATGCTGCTATGGGAAGCAAATGCAAACATAGCTTGAAAAAAACATGAAATAGGCCTTCATTTGTTTACCTAAATCATAATGGCCAGCATTGTCATACTGGTTATAGATATGCTATGAGTTAGATTCCATGTCTAACAGCAAGTTTTTGGGTGGCATTTAGAGACCAGCCTGCACACAGTGACCCAAATGAAGCAGTTGAGCTGGCTTTAGCAATGCATGCTAATTTAATCGGTAAATTCAAAGGTCAATGGGATGCACAGCAGCATATCACTCCAGCTCTGATCCCCTGGTGCAGATCACACATTATGCCCATGTTATTCAAGACTTATTATTTATATTCAAACTATTAAAACAAACAAAAAGCATCACATTCTTTTATATTGTTGTTTCATTTTATTAATGGTTTACCTTGGATGTATAACTGTGTTATAACATTTTGTTTCAAATGAATTTGATTCGGTATTAAGCTGTCTTAATTATAACTGAGTGAAATCAAATCTGAAACTACAACTTTAATTAGAGAGTTATGTGACAGCAAAAGAACAGTAGCTTATTAGTCCTGTAGGGAACCATGACAACTGCTCTGAAATTAATGAAGTCCCACTGATTTACTTATTAGGTAGAGTTACACTGGATTTACCCTAGCATATTGGTGTCTGTGGACTGAGCTGCCCTATTCAATGCCATTACCATGCAGAAATAATTAATATTTTTTCTTTTCAGCACCAGTCATAATATTGCTCACTAATTTTGTGAATTTGGAATATAGAAAAAATAAATAATATCAATAATAATAAAAAAGGTAACAGCACTAGAACACTGGTCACATTGCTACTTTCATTTTACTTACCCTATACATTAATGTTCAACTCTAGATGTTAATTTTCCTCAATAAAAACCTGTCTAGTATTTTCCACGGCTGATCTTATCGTATAAGTCGCAATGACTGAGGTAAATCTAGTGAAGAAGTATAAATTCTGACCCTTGATTTGATTGGAGGCTACAATCTAAAAGGGTACACTTAATCAAGAACTGACAAACACACAAACACACACACACACACACTCACATCAAGTCAGTTCAGTCAGAGAGATGAAATTATGTCTTACTCCAAATCAGTCTGATGCTTGTCTAATGAGCAGTGTGGCAAAGATACATGATGAAGAAAATCAATCATGTATAACACCACAGCGAGCCAGAGAATTGTCAAATTTGTCAGCTAATTTCATGCTAATTGAGTCCCCCAACCCGGGGGTTATTTTTAACCTCATCACTGTTCTGATCACGTGAAATAGCGAGCCCTTTGCTCACGTGTCATTAATTAAGCTAAAAACATCAATCATGATTTTCTTTCTCCCCACAGTACCCGCCAGGATCACTAACATATCGAAGGACATCACAGTGAATGAGGGCAGCAACGTCAATCTTATGTGTCTTGCAGTCGGTCGACCTGAGGCCAACGTCATGTGGAAGCATCACTCGCCAAGAGGTAAGCCACACGGTTTTAGTTCTTTTCTTTTTATAAAGAAGAGAAGAGTGTCTTATCCACTCATCCAGAAGTTTGGACATATCTGAAGGCAGCTATATTTGGTTATTATATGTTGCTAGATACTTAACTGCAACTTGCATTTGGAAGTCAATGGGCAAAGTAAAGAATCACATGATATGATTTATTTTCCACGCCTAAACAAATATGTGATATTGTGCATCATTATGTCATCTATCTACAAATGTCTTGCCTCTGCTCCACTGTAATTCTTTAATGTTGATTTTTTAGAAAGTTTTCAGCATTTTCTTTCCAAACTGTCAAAGGTATTTCAGAAATATAACAAAACAAATGTGTCGGGCAAAGCTGCAACAGCATTACCTCGGTGTAAAGGTGACTGAACCACCCCTCCTACACACGGCCTGATCGACGTTCCCACACAACACACACCTCCAACACTTGCTTCACATGAATATTCGCCCACATGCAGAACAGCCATTTACCTCCAGCGGGATATGAATCTGTAGCTTTTGTGTAAACATTGCCACAAGAGGATTTATGATGAATAACGGCTGGCTTTAATCTACTGACTAAGGTCGTGTTTTCTCTTAACTTGGTGGATTGGAGAGCTTGAAACTACACAACCTGTAGCCTGACAGGACCCAACTCCAATCAACCATGATTTGGCTGGAGGCCACAGCTGCTTTGGTCTGTTCTGTTCTGCTGGCACCTCACAGCCTGAAGGAGAGCCAAGAAGCTCTGAGCGCCTGTATTTGTGTGCACGCATGTGTGTTCTGTGTTCTAATTGTGTCGGCCTCACGCTTCCCACTGAGCATTCAGCAGTGTGAGTCATGCGCTGCTTCTCTATAGGATCAGATGTTCAGCCTCCAACATGACATGAATGCTTACAGCCCAGCTGTTCCTCTCTTACTCCCCATTATCTGCAGCCAGCAGAATCTGGTTCTCGCAGCCGAGTGGCTGTCCTCCACCTCCATCCACAACATTTCCAACCCTCCATTTATTGGTTCCCCAATATTTATTTTGAATATCATGATCTCCCCAAAACCCATTCACTGAACGTGTGAATTTTAACCACATCCAAAAGGGACAGGTTTAATGACATCACCAGCCAGATGGTGCCATTTACACATGCAAACTCAGTAACACCCCTCTGGGTTATGAGTTCAATTTTATGTTTTTGATATACATAGAATGTTGCAGTAGTTTTGCACTTGAAATCTAATACTACCTCCGATAAAATAGTTTATCTTCCTCCCAATACAAACTGCTTCAAGCTATTAACATGCCACCAATAAAGACTGATTAGAGTTGCATTATGTAATGCTTTTGAATGCTGATATCCTCTTGATCAATGCAAGCTCAGCTTTTTTCAGTACAAGCCAAGATTTTCATCAAAAACCGAGGAAAGAAGGAGAGAAACTGGAGGATAGGCATTCTGAAAATAAAAGCAGAAATACAAACATTGTAAATGTTTTATTAAAGACACTTTCATTTTTTTTTTTCAATGTTTAAAATGCGTCTGTGGGTTGTCGTGTTATGAAATTGTCCCAGTTGTCAAAAAAGGGAAGTGACACCTCCCTGTCAGTCCTGAGCTGATGCACAGCAGAATCCCTGCCAAATGAAGCAGTAGAATCACACTTGAAAAGTAATATACAGGCATCCATTGCCAGGGATAATGGTATGATGTGTTCATGTATGTGTGTGTTGTGTTGTTGTTAACAGGGAAGAAAATGGGTTATCTTCCTTGACATTTGTCTGAGTTGCCTTAGTGAAAAGAAAGACTATGTGGGGAGATGTTTGGGCAGCCGGAGAAATTCTCACTAGCAGTCAGAATCTTAAATGTTTTTCCTGCGGAGTGGCATTTTCCTGACTTGCACCTCACCGTTTGCTTTTCATGTTTGTCACCAGCGATAATGGACTGTTCCCTCAGAGGATAGTGTTTGTGTCTGTTAGTACAGCACTAAAGAGAGCAGTCTTCTTCCTGAGTTAAACCACATTTCTAGAGTTTCAAATCTGCAATGTATCTGCCCTGCCATTTGATAGTTGTTTTTCCATGGCATATTATTTCAAATTTTCACACTCACATGGTGTCAGGAACATGAGCAAATGTACTGTAGCAGTTGATGATGCAGAAAGATGCCTCACCTTTCACTGTGAAAATGACAAGTGACATGAGAAAATTGGCTCCGGCGTACATGGAAGAAATATGGAAATACTGAAACTATATTGCAGTACCTAATTTGGGCCTGAAGTTTGTTAACGAAATTTAAACTGAGTTATGTCATATTCTATCTTACTGTGTAACATGAAACTTGTGCCATCTGCACTGTTGAATAAAACCTAGACAGTACCAGTACAGAGTTGCATGGAGAGTAGCAGGCTATAAATGTGTAGCCTCTATGGTCATTTACTTAACGTCAGTTTAAACCTCACCTTTATTTTGTGCACGACAAGACTCAGTCCCCATTTCAACCCAGTGGGGACTACATAAATTATTCAGCAGTGTCCACTGAGTCTCTGGCTGCTAGCCACTAAAAGGATTAGAAGATATATGGTTGAGGGAAAACAGTTTATTCAGGGGGACAATGCGATATGGATCCCTTCGACCCATTAAGACTCATTAAAGTGGACAGGTTGTGAATGTAC
Source organism: Serranus cabrilla (assembly GCA_903364295.1). Taxonomy (NCBI): domain Eukaryota; kingdom Metazoa; phylum Chordata; class Actinopteri; order Perciformes; family Serranidae; genus Serranus; species Serranus cabrilla. Next base: position 725,578 of record CAFUXE010000351.1, read on the forward strand.
ACTCTCTCAGATGTCAGTTTGTGCCTTTCTTTTTCAAATGACTTTGAACGATGGCTGTAATATGTGCTGTCCTTTGGAAGTGCCGTGACTGAGTGTTATTATTTGCTATCAGTTACAATGTGGAGTTGCCTGTTTGAATTGTCACAACAGAAACACTGTTATGTGACAGCCATTTAACTCCAGTTAATAATTTGCAAGGAATACATGCTCTTCTTCCAATCATGTATCTAAAATATGTTTTGTATTTAAAAAAAACAGGCATATATTACATAACATAATAGACACTAATATGTAAAAAAAAAAAAATGTTTATGAGAAAATCAGACTGGTCCCCCCTAAAAAATTTCAGTAAAGCTCATTTGTACAAGCAGCAAAATACGACTCATATTAACATTTAGTCCGTCCTCCGTCGGCATCTTGCTGAGGTAGTTGTAGTAATTGACGGCAATGTGAAGTTTGAATGGCGGGTGTCACACTGGTGTGGCGGGAGAGAGGACAGGTGGATGGGTTGAACAAACAGCAGACTTTCACCCAGGAGAATAGGATTTGTGTCCCATGTGAAAAAAAGAAAAATACTTTAAATATAACCCCCTTTCTTTATATATATTTGAATCGCGTTTTTTTACGTAACTTCAGTCGCTTACTTCATTCTCGTAACTACTTCACTTCCAGCATGTACGTACATTTATTTACTGTTTAACTGTGTAACGCCTTACCAAGAGGTTTTTTGTCCTTAACCTAAGTCAGTGGTTTTGTAGCCTAAATTCACAGAAACTGCAGCCTTTTTTTACAACCGCCAACTTTACGTGTTAGCTAAATATAATGACGTGTGTGCTATTTTTGGCAAACGCTCATCATGAGTGGTATTGACAAACGATCTATTCTGTCAGTTAGGTTGGAGATCTTATTGATAAAAACACATAATGCTTTGAGGATTATGTTTTTTGTCATGCTAACAGTGTGGCTCTGTGGCAATGATGGTCAGTGGATTGTCAAGAAATTTGGTACACAAAATCCATGTCCAACATAGGATGATAACATAACCCCTAATACTTCAAAGGGCGCAATTAAAGGGTCAAAATGTATATTTTTCAATTCTATGACTGACTACCTCTAAAACTAATCCAGGCTGGAAAAACCTGATATACAATTGCGACTGGTACTTCTACATTTCACTCGTTGGCGTATCGTGACTTTTTGTTGTATAGCTGCATTTCTCACTAGCTACCAGTACTGTTTTCTGTACCTTCTATATCAGGCTCTCTGGGCAATTTGTAATGGCCCTAAATAAACTACATTGTTTCACGTTTAAACATTTTAAAGCAGTTGTGTGCTGCCATTGCTTTTTATGATTTTATTAACATAGTTATGGATGGTACTCACACACTTTTTTGCTGACCACTGAGGTCAACCCTTCACACAGGTGTGTATTTGACTGGCTGATTGAGTGAAGTGCTTGACAGAAGGACTGACTTACTGACACTTTGTTCAGGGGGCGGGACTTCTCGATGCTGCTCTGCTGTCCTCTTCTACGTTCGCGACACGCGCGTTTTCTAAGATTTAAGATTCTTTTTTGCACACACAACAAGACCAATTCAATAACCTCTAGGCCGCGGTCTGCTTCAACGCGTTGTCATTGGCGTCATAACTGCTCTTACTAATAACTAGAGCCCAAGCACCAATGGTGCAAAGGTGCTACTGCTCCTTGAAGGTTTGTTACATCATTAAGAGTATGCTTCTGTCCCAGTAAAAGAAACAAGTCATTATATGAACTACTAATATCCAAAATATTCACATTGACCATATACTAGGAGCCTGTTACCTTAGCATGCTGCCATAAGCATTTATTTGAAGGCTACTCTGGCTTCACAGAGCTGTGTGATGCTGTGGTATTGAACATATCTACCACTTCACAAAAACCTTCTTAATTACTTTGTTTTTTTTTTATCTTATAGGGCTGGCTTTACTTCTTTTTCATGTATTCGTATTTTTTTCAAGTTTGACGTCCAAGTCAATTGTGAGGCAAAAAGCTTACATGTGGTGGACTGATGACATCTGAAGGCCAATCTTTTTAAAAAAAATTGGCAGTGCTGAGTGTGATTGACAGAACTACAGCAGCACAGATGGATGTTGTCAACTTGTGATTAGTCGTCTCTGATGAGTGTCATTCACAGTGTTATACAGCAGAAATGAATGACACACTATTCCCAGTAATTTTGCCTTCCAATAAGAACAATACTCCGGCATTGCCTGCTGACACTGGTGAAGCAGCTATCACTGGGAGAAGAAAAACATGTGTGCAGGTGTTTCTCACAGAAAAAATGAGGAGAAATGATCCTTATAAAAATTAGATTTCATGACTCTTCACATCATGCCGCCCACACTGGAAGAGAGCCTTACATGTATTCTGTCTTTTTAGAAGACACAGACTTCTTTGATTGTGAGTTTCAATATTCATCAAAATTGGAGAAGTAATGATTCCTAGTCAGACAGCTTCTATATCCTAACATCAATGCATAAATATAAGCCTCTAATAAGAGCATTGGAGCAGGCCCTGACAGTTTTTAGAAGAAAATAGGCTCATCTCTCTGCAGGGTTTACCTACCAAATTGTTCATTACAATGACAAGATATAGAGTTGAATAAAATAACAGACGTAGTTTCTGGTGCACTGTGTGCATATATAGGAAATAATGAATGTGCACATGCAAGGGATGGTGTGCAGCTGGCATCAGTTGTTGTGACCTTTGCTTTGTAAGTGATTTCAGACACAAAGATAGCCATTCTTTCGTTTGGTGTTTTTGGGGAGTATGCTGCTTATACCTTATTTTATTGGAGACATCAACATATTTTAGATACTTGAGAAACAAAGTTTAATATAATGCTAATGCTTAACCCCTGGCTGGTTGGAAAGCTAATTAGCTTGGTTAGGTTAGTCTATGACATACACAGGGTAATATGTGGTACATTTGCTTTTCCATGACCTGCTCTCTATCCTGGGCCACATAATGAGCTCATGAAAGGAGAACTGACTCCCACAAAGATGCTGTGACTGGGTGTGTTGGCATGTCCACACATGCTGAGCATAGATGCAAGTGGCCCACAGAAAATAGCCAAATCAAACATCTATAATTTGCAAAGAGTAAAGGGAAGAAAACACCTTTTGAAAGAAAATTAAATCATGCTATTATGTCTTATTCTTAACTGCTTCAGACTCTCCTCTACCATGTCCTTGCTTGTGTAGCCCTCTTACGGCAAAAATGTTTGCATTTTACCTTTCTGCGAACTACACTTCCAGTGACCAAGTAATGTGATGTTAAAAGTGTATTGGAGTAGGAGTTCTGTGGAACAAACCAACCCAGAACCTTCAGCAGGGAGGTCATGTTATTGCCCTATTGTTACAAGCTATGTCGTATTGGTGCTTAACTTAACAAACTTATTCAAAACAAGAAAATTCAGAAATGTCCACAATCGACATATTCCTGTTTCACAAATATTGAGTTTAAATGTAACTCTAGTTTGCAGAAGTGTAATGTACAAACATTTATTCTGGTTGTGCTTCAACTACTGTAGTGCCTCACAGATGCCCACAGAGATGAACTCTGAAGCAGTGGAGGAGGCCTCCACTCTTTCCTGTCTCTCCTCAATAATAACATTACAACCCCTCTGTCGAGTGCTGGCATCAACAGAGGAGGCTGGCTGGGTCGAAAACAAGTCTAATTTCATCAAGTTTTGCTCAATTGGCTGTAGCATTTCACAGATACATCCAACCACGCACTGAGTCCCGTGCCAGTTAGCCTGATGCTCTTCAATCTAAAGCAGATGACAGCTCTGGCAGCACCATGAGAACTGAAATGCAGTGACGAATGGCCATTCAAGGAAAAACCTGTAGACTGTATATAAAAGATGGAGGTAGTCACTGTCACCTTACCCATTGGTTTGTGAACTGTCCGTTTGAAGCATCGAGTTCAGCGTTACACTCGTCGCCATCTTTCTTTTTGAATGTCGCCATCTTGGTTTCGGAAATTGAAGGTGGACCATATTTGGACCGGGGAGGAGGGAGAAGTGGATCCGTGGGTGGATCTGACTGACGACAGAGGAGCAGAGCACTACATGCCCACCACACAGGCTAACTGACTGCACTTCATCACTGATGAGAAACGTCTATAATAGGAGGTAAACTTTTTAAAGTGATAGTATCTCAGTTTCTGAAATAACTGCAGTAACATAAACACTGACAGCGAAATGCTTAATAGGGTTTGTAAATGTCCTTAACCAGCCAATGTTAGCTAATATGTATTAGATATTTAATTATTTCCTTTAGGTTAGCTTACAATCATATACTTTATATAAATACCTAACAACTCATCTACTATAGTCGAATGATGACGTTATTAAAAAGTTGCTAACTTTTAGCACCTCAACATGTTTAGCTTATAAGCAGACGATATTAATTAACATAAATAACAGAAGGTAACGTTTTACCACGGAGCACCTTTATATCAGTTCAGCGTAATGCCAGTGTGTGTTGATATTAACCTCATTTCGTTTATTGATTAGAGGGGTATTTTTTTAGTAGATCCCATTCGTTTTTTGCTGATGATGTTTATCAAAAACATATGATGGTATGATTCTGTATCTCTCTTTCAGAAAGAAGTCACCCACGGAGCCCGTAGATGATTTTGCCACTACACAAGTATATAAAACATATAACGCATGTTTAAGTATTATACAGTGGAGATTGAAGCACCTGATATTATGCACACTTAAATGTGCACAATATTGGGGTGATTTATTAATGTTTTTTTAAAGATTAAAACAGGTGTTTTCTGTACACAGAAATATGTGATTTTACAAGTTGAATGTCTTGTCACCAAAGAAGCAGCAAGGATGTTTCCTGTGTGACAACTTGCTGCATTTACACACAAAACAATCTGAGTTCATATGAGTATCACAAGGGTTACCTTTTTATATTACTAGACTGTCTTTTCCAGGTTTGGGCTATCCGTAGTGCAGGACAGAATGAACATTAATTTGTTTTTGCTTTAGTGTTTTTTCTCGGTAGCCAGTGTTGTTTTGTATTTTATTTATTTTATGCACTTTAAACATAAATTGGATGTAAGTAAAGCAGTCCTATTCACCACACAAATAATTCATTCTTAATCTAAGGAAAGCTGTAGTTTTCAAATTAGGTCATACTCTCACCTCCCACCCACTGTCTTCTATTCCATGACATTCAGTAGCAACTACCTCCACAGCAAGATTGTTAACCTAAAATAGCATGGCAGGATGAAGGGACAGGTAATTAAATCGTCACACCCTAATTGGCTGAGAATGTAAATACAAATCAGAGCAAGTGGTCAAGCCTGTGCAGCCCTATTAAACGGTAAAGCCTGTGTTTAAATCATACATCTCAAAAATACGGGAGACATTAGATTGCGGCCAACTGCTTTATAGAAATGGTACTCAACAAAAATTGATGATACTTGTGAAAGCCCACACAATCCACTAGACATATTAATCACATTATGTACGGAGCTCCATTATTTCATTTTTTAAACATTCAGGCCTCTAATGGGCAATCACTATAGGAAGATTTCATAAAGCTTTTTATGACAAAGATGTTTTGGGACCATGAGTTGTCATAAGTACTTGGCATCTATCCCAGGTCAGTGTCAATTTATTCTCTTTTGGTTTACTGTCATGGACAAGCTGCTAATGTCCATCATTATCTAGAGTGAAATCACATAGACCACATACAACAGATTTTCCACTCTGGTTTTTGTAGCTATGGAAATTAAAAAAAAAAAAAGAAGAAGAAGCTGGAAATGCTATGTCAATGAACTAATAATGACTTGTACCCTTAATGGCCAAAGGAGGCAGCAATGTTGTCAATGTTGATATATACAGTTAGTAAAACATGAGATGTCCTTAACAAATATAAGGGTGATTGCTACACTAGTAGATTAGCTGGAGACATACATACTTTCCTATAGACAGACAGTCACACACCAAACACCTTGAAAAATTATTTTTCACCTGGACAATGTGATAAGATTCTTTTTCAGCAGGGGGCAACAACTGCAAATAACATTTTTGTTCATCAGCACACACCCCCCCAATAACCTTCACCAGCCTGTAGGTAGCCTGAGAGGTGAAACATCCTATGGCTTTACACACACTGTGTAGAGGAAGGACATTATTATCAAGGTAACAGAGCTACACAGCTGCAACTAAAAATAATTTGGATAAAACGTACCAGAACGTAGGTTCTCATAAAGCTGCTCCTCAGAAAGCAGAGCCAAGAATTTTGCTGCGTTTTTGTACAACAACCAAGATGTCAGCGACTGCAAATGCCATCATTTGAAATGTCACCAAGGACAAACCCTCAATTCTCAGGGAGCAGTTTCCAGGCTGCATTAGTCCCTCAATCAATAGAGTTCAAGTTGCCCACCATTATCCAAAAGAGGCATATGAAGCTTGATGTGCCCTTTCAGGGCATTCCAATAACAGGCTAACAGAACAAAGATGAAAGGCAAAAAATAAGGGTAGCCAGCATGAGTGTTAGAGGAGAACCCTCATGTGTTTGTTTCCTGCAGAGCAAACACTTTATATCTGATGATGGCTGACTTTGCCAGAGACTGCTTTCATATCAACACCCACTGGGAAGTTTTCCAGAAACTTGACAGCTTGTTTTCATTTTTACCTGAGGGGTAACATCCAGGGCTGAAAAGTGAAGCCCACATGCAAGTGTGGAAACTTGCAGTTCCTCAAATGGCCACTTGAAGCTGGCTCCAAAAGTAAGTCTTTCTCCATGGAACTTGATCCCTTTTACCATCGTTTCCATTTCATATACAGGATTACAATTTACAAGATTTACAATACACTATCATTCTTTGGAGCCACCTAAAAGTGTCTGGTGGAACATTTCTGTCAAGGATCATATCTTACTTCCATGTGCCTTTCACCATTGCACCTCTTGCTGCAGGTGAAGGGAGTTTCAGGATTAATACATCTTGACAGTGACTCTTAACATCAAGAATTTATGATGCCTGACTTCTTCAGTTGTCATAAATGCTAGTATTTTCTCAATTCAAGCCTCCATACCCCACTGATGGTGCTCTCTGTTCAACCAGGCAAAAGCACTCTTACTTTCCATTCATGGAGCCCTTTTCCTTATATCAAACAACAAAACAAACAATTGTTCATCGAGCTTCACTGGCAAATTACTAATTAAAAATACCAACGTTACCATGACAAAATGTACCTGTGTCAAAGAATTGAATTAAACAAGGATGAATCTGTGTACCACAGTGTATTGCTACATTGTAAGTAAAATAAAATAAGTTAAAAAAATGCAGCTACTTTTGCTTCTTTCATATAAAAATGGGTCAAACTAATTGGTGCTTGATTGCCACCCAATAAAGAATTCACTGGCACGGACACTCAAATGTGCTTCACATCACAGAGCTATATCAATCTTGTAAGGATTTTTAAAAAATCCTCTGCCTCAGGCATATTCAGGAAAAAAAATTTCTTTAAAAAATTGGGATTTGGGAAGACCTCCGCTGAATTGAAGGTTTTAATGTTTTTAACAAGGTGATGTTGACAAACACAATTTAGACTTCAATTTGGCATTTTTCATATTGTTTTCATTCGCTATAATGTTTTTAAAGAAAAATAAATTGGCAAGGTTAGCAAGGTTGAGCTTAGCTAAATGGGAACTAGATAATTAGTTTCTGCTTGTATGAGTGTACATATATGGAGCTGTGACATAAGTTCAGCATCATTGTAGGGTTTTATTCATAAAGCAATTAATATGAGAGGGTTACCACAATGCAGTGACTCTCATAAAAACAATAAATAAACCAATGTTAGAGTAAGTGAGAGGTCAGCAGAGAGCATTTTAACATTGTAAAGTAATTAGCACAGTTAGCACAGCTCATACACTTTGCTGAGTGTTGTTGGCTATTAGTCTGAATAGGTTTCCACATAATTGATGAACTGAAAAGCTAGGATACATATATGTGTTGGAACAGGTAACACTTAAATTGTGGAAATTCAGCCTCAAGCCAAAGGAAACTTTTCCTTTGGCTTGAGGCTGCTCCATAATTCTTTATGAATTTGACGATGAACCGCAAAAGATCAGAGATTCTCTTGGCAGATTCATCCTGTTGACAGATGCAATTCCTTTTTAAACAAAGTTTGGCACGCCGCATGACAAGCAATACTGCAGCTGTGTCGGTCAGGTGACTTTCTTGAAGCGATACGCGCACCGACAAGGGGTTTTGCTCTATGAGCTCGACGCATGCACTGACGCATCGGTGTTGCCGGACCCATCACTAGTGGTCAGACAGCGAGTGTTGTAACCAGTGATAGCATCCGTCTATGGATCACCCCCCAAATTCAATCACTTGATCCTGGTATCATTGCGGACATTTCCTAAAAATTTCATCCAAATCTGTCCTTAAATTCTCAAGTTATGTAACAGACAGACAGACAGACTCCGGGGAAAGCATAACCTCCTTGGCGCAGGTAATAAAAACTGTCAAAAAGCAGTTAAAATAAGGGTCTAAAAGTTACAGAGTGATAAAATGTTATCACCTGGCTGAGCTGACTTCCTGAAGGAAGGCCTTTCATACTCATTTTTTTTTTATCTCAGTTTTCATGACAGCAGCCATAATTGTATTGCTAAATTGTAGTTGTATTGCTGTCATTAAATCACTATTATTTTAGAAAAACATTGTTAGTGACATAGGCTGTGATTAATCATGATTAATAATACATTTAAATACTACTATTTCTTCTATCTTGGTGGGAGATACAACAGTACAAGTATAGTTTTGGAATAAATAAATGTATAACAAATGGGTTCGATTTATTTCACATCTCAGCTGAGTTGTAATAATTTGTCAATTAGAATCTCTTAATTCACTGAGAAACAACATCCATAAACTGCAAACGTAATTAGCAGATGACAGATCACATCAAGTGCATAATAACTTCTGCTGCAAAGTGAATGTAAACCGCTCGTCTCTAAATTGTTTAGAAAGTGACATTTTTCCCAAATGAATGTTACATTGAGTAGGCTTATGGTTGAATAAGAAAATTAATGCCATAGTGTCTTTCACACTCTAAGATGAATAACATTACTTGAAACAGAGTGAACTTGTGTCAAATGGCTTCATTCATGAAGTGGTCTTCTGTCAGTGCAATAAATGTCACTTGTGCCTTTTGTTGCCTTTTCACTGCCATACAGTTGAAAATTCTTGTAATAATTGTTCCCATTGACGGTGGTTTTTGAGACTACAGTCTTTGATGACCCATTTTGCGATTGCATAACATTGCTAAGTTGTTGATGTTGTTCAAAGATCCGGCTTTGCTAAACTCTGCAAGTGTAGTTTGAAGGCCATGACTTGATTTGTCTTAGCATCTTTGCTAAGATTAGCTTTGATTAGATTAGCATTGCTTTGCCCAAAGCTGATGCTTCAGACTGAAGGATAGGGAAGTAGCTAATTAGAAGCCAGGCTTATTTAATGTAGCTGTAACTTTATAATCAGCTAATTGAAGGGAAAGGGGCTGTTTAAGGCAACATTCCTCTGTTAAGTTTCAGGTCATAAAGTTAATTTGTTACATTGTAAATCTTCTGTGAGCTGGCTAGAACTAGATAAGGGAACAACACACATCTGTATAAACACCATACATTTTGAAATGGAAGTTTGACATAAGGTGACAAGCTTTGGTTGGCTGATTGGTCACCTCAAATTGCCCACATGTGGTAAGTCCAACCTATTGTTTGGGGTTTGGCCTGAACGCAGAAGAAACACTGAAAAGAGGAATTGTTCTTCACTCTGTATTGTGCTCTGGTATGGTCACTGCAGAGTCCAGCGCTGCTCATTACATCTAGTTATTATTCTTTCAACAAATGATCAACTTTATTCAGTTGTTTTAAGTTTTCTTCAAAAGCCAAGTATAGATCCGGGCAGAGCAGGGAGGCTTTAATGGCCCTAGCTCTAACAAGACTCATCATGATCACTGAACTTTGGTTTTATCTCAACTTACATTCTGAAGCTTTTTACATCAAAATTTGCTGTTAAGCATGACAGGTTCCGTCTCGGTCGTATTTTGACTTGAGCTATTTCACAGTAATTGCTTAAGTATTACATTTAAAAACTAGTTGTAGCCTCGAAGCTACTCCATGGGTGTTAATAAAAATAAAATAACAACAAATTATAATGTACAATGAACAAAAGTTCATATGCAGACTGGTCTCCCCTCAAAAACGTCAATATAGGTTGTTTGTACAGGCAGCAACATAGAAGTAGTGATTGAAGGCGATATGGAGTTTCATTGGCAGATGACACACTCCAGGAAGGAGGAAAGGGAGGGAGGGAGGGAGGTGGATGGGTCGAACCAACGGCAGACTTTCACCCAGGAGAACAGGGTTTGTGTCCTGTGTGAAAACAAAGGTGAACAACTTTTAACAAAACTTGCGTTATTTACGTAACTTCCGTGGCTCACGTTTTGTGAATCATGTTGTTTTTTTGTTGCTTTATAATGTCTTACCATGAAGATTTTTTTTGCCCTAAACCAAGGTCAGTGGTTTTGTAGCCTAAATTCACAGAAACTGCAGCCTTTTTTACAGCCGTTTACCATTTTTGTATGTATAATACTGTGTGTGCTATTTTTAGAACACTCCACTGTACTGCAAGCAGCTTTTGACAATATGTGTATGTATACGTAGGTGTCGCTATGGTACCATCTATTCAGATGTTTAGGTTGGAGATATTGTTGGCATATGGGTCCTTTTTGAAGAAAATTACAACACCCTGTTTTGTCAGCTGAATGGAAGCCTGATTTTTCAGGAGCCATGAACTGCAGTACATGGTCCTCATGTATCAAAGACTGCGCAGCTTTCATACGGAAAGATAGCGTACTCCCAAAACTAGAAAAGTATATATGCAAATTTACTTCCACATGTATCAAACTGTGCTTATGCCAGGTTGTGCGCACCTTTCCTTGATACATCCCAATCAGCGTGGGATTGAGCGCACATGCATAAGCCACCAACCACGCCCCGGCTCCTCCCGCAAATGAATATGCAGATGACATGTAAATGACTATAAATTTGCAGGCTTGCCCACTGATTTTTAAAAGAACAATAGCAAATCAACGTTCTGCCTGAAAAAAAAAAGAAAAAATTCACTGCTTGCAAGGTCGACATGCAGATTTCCGAGGTAGAACCAGAAAAATTTACTTTTTGGTGCCTCAGCAACAAATGCAGGCAAACTGGTCAGACATTAAGGTGAGGTCAGAGGAGTCCTAAAAGCATGTAGTACATTGTACACATATAACCCTGGACGTCATATCGACCTGCCATAACTCCTGTGCCAGAGGGACAACACACATGTGTGCCACACTATGTAGCACACTGCAGGCCATTACGATGCGGCACACCTTTCGTGAATGATACTGCAGCACGCCACCACTGGTGTCCAAGCAGCGCCAACAGAGCAGTAATGCATGCCAATATCATGTTTACGCATCATTTTATAAGCCACACTTACTTGCGACCTTGTTATCCTAATCAATCATCACATACTGGATCAATAATGCACCACACCTGCCTTATTCTGAATGTGTTTTCCCACACACACTATGTTTTTGTCCTGGGAGAGAGGGATCCGTGCATCATGGATTCATTCAAATCTGTCCATAAATTCTCGAGTTATGTTGCTAACTAACAGACGGACGGACGGACGGATGGACGGACAGACGGACAGACAAAACATAACCTCCTTGGTGGAGGGAATAAAAATACTCTATCCCCCTAAACGGGCTATGGAGGGTGAAAAAAATCACAAACGACAGCTCGAGAGCTTGCGCAGAGGTCCGCTCATTCTCAAAACAAGTTCACTTTTCATACATACAGGAAAAACAGCGTACGCAATGTTTTTGTGCATACGCAGCATTGATGCATGAGGCCCCTGGTCACACTCATGTTGGCTGTCCACATAATGACATGCACACACAAAGTGAGAATCTTCAAGACAGACAGCTGTAAGCTTTGTGGCAAGATCTGTAGTGATTGTGTTACCATGCTCCTACAATATAGTGATGCTGCTACAAATAAGATATTTAATTCCAAATATGCTGAGTGACTTTTCACTGAGATTTCATTATAGGCTCATTAGTAACACTACAGTCTATCTAGAACTGTTTTATGGAGGGTTGCCTTGAAGAAATATCCTTCCTCTCATCTTAACACCACCCCCAAAGTTACTCACAAGAGGACAAATGCATTATGTATAACACATTTGATGGGCACTTTAATCCCAAGAGAAAGTTTGTAACCAGAGTGGAATCTTATTTTAGGTTTGCACTTCTGTGCAGGATCACAGTCTGTGTTACTATTCCTCAGCATCAGGGATTAAATGTTCAAAAACAAAGAAAATACAATACTGTTTGTGACCCATTTTAAGTGCTGCGGGAGGGCTTTTTTTCTGTTCAAATTCAGCCTTTTCGTTTAGACAGCAGTGACTCAGTGGCAGATAGCATCCCGGGCAGTAATATGTATACAGCATGACTTAGAGGCCAAGAGAAGTTAAAACCAACCTCCTGCCTTGCACAAGTGACTTTTCCCCTTGAAACCTATTTTAGAACAATTGGTAGTATCATTTAAAAAAATGACTGTTGGTGATTTCCACTCTCCACGGTTGTCTACAGAGGGATCAGTTTGGTACTGTAAGCCAATTACTATAAATCAGACAGGGTCTAGCTTCGGGAATATGTCTACAGATGCTGATTGTTAGCCAGCTGGGCCAAAACACAGTGTTGGCTAGTGAAAATAAAGCATATAACATTAGAGAAAAGCATTTCCCAATAACCTGTTCTATGGCCTGTGTACTTTTGGGAAGTCTCCAAGCAAGCTTTCTTTTCAAATTTATTGGCCAAATGCACTTCTAAAATCACTGCGTGGGAGTGTGGGGTGTTGTTTGGCTGTTAGAGGTGGCAAAAGTAGTATGAGGTTGTGTGAGTACAGCATGCCGATGTAGGTGTGTGTGTGTGTGTGTGTGTGTGTGTTTGCTTTACAGGGGACCTGGAGGGCTCTCTCAAACTTTCTGTTTCACCCCACCACCCACACAAGAAGCAAAAGGCTATGAGAAAGAGGTGCAAAGCATTCAGAAAAAGTACAAGCAAGGGTTAGTAAAAAGGGAGAGGGTCTGAGTGCGGTGAGTCTGTGAGTGAGACAGAGATGGAGAGGAAAAAAACACAGAGGAGGAACAGAGGGGCACAGGGGGCTAAAGGAAAGATTAGTGCACCAAGGAGCTCCCAATTTGCTCTTAGCTGTGTCTTATCCAGAGCGTTTTGCAGGTAAAAAGCTTTAGAACAGTCAGACAGGTGCAGACTGTTCCGAGTGAATGGCTTCTGCACTCCTGTCCTCAATCATTAATCACAAAACCAATGCGAGTAATTTCCCCTTGAAGCTAAATCATTAATAACACATAGTAGGTGGACATTTGCACTCACACCTGTTTCCCTTTTCCAGAGTGGTGGAGGGGAGGGATTGGTTTGCACTGTCTTATCTTGTGACTGAGGGTTAGGAGGAATAATGTTTCCTAATTAATTGCTATATTTCAACATAATGAGTTGTTGAAATACCTGTGTTGTAGAGGGCTTTTATCTGGAGGGAGGAGGAATCTGGTTTAATTCATTTGAATGAGATGCCTGGCTGTTTGAAGAACTTTTCAATAAGATGCTAAGCAATATCATCTCCGCAGATTGCTTATTAAAGATCACATACTATCAATGGAATTCTTTCCTGTACTCATACACAAAGCCTTGCCCAAAGTAGACCTTCAAGGAGGTAAAACAGATTGTGTGCTATAACATTATTTTGCATATGGTCTGCGACAGAAGGACACTCAATAGAAGTCATTTTAAACAAGCACTTATTTTTATCTATATAAACATATATACACGCACATATATACACACACACACACACTTTCAGCAACCTGCCAATATTTAACCCTTTACTGGAAAATCTGTTACAATGTATGTTTTATTTTTCTCTCCCATCTCAACAGCTTGCAACAGCTCAGCAATGTGTTATCTTTCTCGTGCACAAATCTAAGTTTATATTCCCCACAACATGCATCAATGATTCTAAAATAACGTAATGTGTTACACTTTTTCTTAAGTATCTGCCAGAATAAGCTTTATCTTTAATCGTGGAGAGATCAGCTAATGCTCTCTATATGACACGCAGGCTGTAATTCATCTTACATATTAAACATTTCTATACAAACCTATTGATGAGAGAAGCTCATTTTGCAATGAACTAAATAGATTGCCATCATCATTTCATCATCTAGCACCATTGACATTCAGCTTTTAACCTTGAGCATGAAATCTTCGCAGTAATTGACTTTTCAGTCATTTATAAATCTTCAAAGGAAGACATTTTCTCATCTTGAGAAGATACAATGGAACCACCAAGAAACTCTAAGCCTCATTATAATATATACTAGTTTTAAAGTGTAGGAAGTGCAGCACTTACTGTGTCATGATTCAAATCAACGTATTTCATGCTGAGGTATTTTGTCATGACCTTATTTGGCCCCATTTAACTGACAAATCCAACCAAAAATAGTGTGTTGTTAAAGCTACCAGTGGGACTTATGATCCAGGAGGTCCTGTTGCTCAGCAGATTCAAGTAGAATAAGAGAGCTCATGTTACAAAGTAATCAATCCATCAATTTTGTCACTTGTACAAGGTACAATTCCAGAGAAAGCTCCTTCAATCTGTGCATGATTCTTCATAAAGCAAAATGTAAACGACAGATCGACACACAGAAGAAGAGTCTGGTGAACTGGTTGAACAGCGCCAACCTGCACTCAAGGACCCAGCTGAAAGGACCCAAGCTCAAATTCCCCCTTTCCTGCCATTTCTACTGATGTTTACCATTGAAAACGTCAACCAGAAAGCACACTTGATACGAGACTGGTGAGATGATACCTCCATCCTGATGTCAACAAGGAGTCAGGAGATCGGAACAAAGATGGCCTTGCTTGTCCATAGCTGTTCTGCTCTTTCCAATTTTTTTTCTTGGTTTTTACTTTGGTGTTTGGATTTAAACCTTGACCAGTCAGGTTAGCAGAGCTGGCAGAAGACTGACTCCCAATTGAAGACTGATTTTCCAATCTGATGAGCGACAAAAAGCACAACTAATCTAAAAATAGATGCAAGAGCATACATTTGCATAATGTTAGCATAAATTTAGCTGCGCTGACAGAGAGGCAACCAGAGAGGTCGGAATCTTCTTCTTTGCTTCCTTGATTTACCAGGAATGTGCAATTGCGTGTATTCAATTGACCAAGACAGCACCTTTTCGGCACCCTCGCTGCGCTGCCTGATTGGTCCCAGCAGGATCCCAGGAGCTTATATCACATAAACAAAAGGTCATCTCCAGTAGGAATTTGTGCCAATGTTAGCAAGCCAGCTAGCTTTCACTTTTCAAAAGGAACTTCCACTACCTGGCCAGTTAGCCTAGCTGGCTGGCTCCACTTTCTGAGTGGAATACAAACTTCATAGCATTGTAGATCATCCCAAATGTTACATTTTGTAACAAGACAGATGTTTTATATCGGTAATGTTTGATAACTATCAATTTTTAATGAAATGCTCGTTGAAAAAGACCTAAAGAAAGAAAGAAAAAGAAAACTTCTTATATGGACCACCACCAAAGCTGACAACCTGTTTCTTGTTAGCCATCAGTAGACTGTTGCCAAGGGAAATACCCTACCAGCAGGTTGAAGCTTAGTGTTGTACTTACTGTTGTTTTCACAAGTATATTTCAAAACATTTTTATCCTCTTTTGAAAATTGGAAATAAGGCTAAATAGTGGTTGTATTATTATGGTTTATTTATTTTTGTCATCACAGAATTTGAGTAGAATTTAATTTTCACATTAAGTTTAAACCGCACCAGCCCTACATTACATATTGTTCTTGAGTTGTTGGTGAAAGGGGCAATTTAACACATAAATAACCTTTCAATTCACTGCTGTTATTTTAGAATGAGAGCTTTAAAACTTCTGAAAATTTAATTCAGGTGATGTCATAACGAGTATTTGGGCTTCGGTTTGTGACTTCATAAAGTACATGCAGTTTAAAATCAGTCACTGTTGACTTTTGCTTAATGTGTCCACCAGAACAATGGATTTCAATTGGCTTTCCATTAGAATTTTTCCAGAACTGGAATGTAATTTTAACAGGTTGAATTTCTGTAGGATTAGCCTGTTTAATCTAGCAGTGTGTCAGTCTAGACAACACACAAGGAGCTGTTATTAAAATGTAAAAAGTAAGATGGAATTGCAAAGTTCTGAAAGTGATTATTTGGCAGGACATGCGTTACCACATATTGTTTTGGTGATGAACGACAGATTGCCTACCTGGTTGCAGAAGGCAAGGTTGAACAGTTGGAGGCTCTAGCCACACCTTGTAGGAACTTTAACTGGTCCCAGATGCAGAAGCAGGTGTTTTTTAACAGATCTAATCAATAATGCAGCAGCTCCTTGGAGGATCCTCTCTATGCCCAGCTGGAAGATGCTTCACATTGTCTGCTAGTAAATGTAAGTTTGGGGAAATTGATGGATACTACCTAAGCTGATTGACTCTTTGCACTTCTTTCTATTGAAATCCTCTACAACACAGTACATACAGCAGCTCACCTATGATTCAATCAACTATAAAGACCTTTGATGATTGGCCTTTTTCCCAGCCTGAGTTACAGCACTTGCACTTCATAACTTCAGCTCCAGAAGGCTTTTAATTCACTCAGTGGTTTTAATTTGAAAGGGCCTGATGAGGGAAAACACCTATTGATTGATCATTGTTCTCAGAAAAGGTCATGCATTTGAAATGAATGAGGCAAACGAGGGGGGGAAATGGGAGAATGCTCAGCAATTAAATTATGATGCAGCGGGAGGCGGGGTTGAGGAGGCTTCAAGTGGAATAAACAGCACATTCAGGGGAGTTAACGTGACCCATCATCAGAGGCGCATGCAAGAAAAGGAAAAATGATTCTGCTGTCAGAGGAGCTGAATGGTGTGAAGGGGGGAAGGGAGGGCATCATGACTGCAGGCGGCTGTTTGTGCCTTGCTTAATAGCACAGATAGAGAAAAGAGACAAACAATTGCACGAGGAGCACATAGAACAAACACAAGCCTGCATCCAAAGGTACACAAAGAGGCGTTCTGGGGCCTAACAGCTTCACAGTTTGCTCAGAGCATGCTGGTGTTCACGCCAACACGAGGAAGGCTTCTCCTTCTGCAAGCTACTTATTGGATGTGTCGGAGAAGTCAAACATGGAAAGTGTGGATAGCTATGAAAGGATACTGTGTTTGTTGTTTGAGCAGAGATAACATGGAAACATAAATTTCAACTGAGCAAAGGTTGCACTTTTAATATATTGGATTCCCTTTACTCAAGTAGCATGGTCATTCAATAGTAAGGACAAACAGCAGACATCGCTTTTTAACTTTGACTTCACTTGTTCGATGTCCCCTGTATTGTCAGCAACTGCCAGAGGTGTGGCAGCATTTTGGCTCTTTTTTTTAGAAGAGCAGATATGATTCTGGGGCTCTCGTGCGATGGGCTGTGGTGTGTCTGGTGGAGTGACGAGTGTAGTCGATTGGCCTTTATAAGCTCTGCAGTGTTGCAGTTGAGTGTGATGCATCTACATTCGGTGGAATCCAGGCTCATGTCAGAAAATAAAACAGGTGAGGAGGTAACCTAAAGCTTCTGATTCTGCCTAAAATGTAGATATGCTACATTTAGGCTTTTTATGTTTTATGAAAAGATATTGCAGTTTCACTTATAGAATCACAAATGGAATATGCATTGTTCTGCATAGATTACCCTACCTCAGTAAAGTTTTTTATTTTATTGGAAGAGAAAATACATTTTGTATGTTTTTGTCAGAAAAAGAATCTGTTTCACGAGAAACACAAGAATGAAAACCTGATATGGTGAATCCAGTATCTTGAATTGTATCAAATTGTGAGTTGAGTGTATCATCTTTATTCGTTTTACACATTTTTGTCAGTCAGATACTGATTTACAGCACTATCGGCGAGGTGCTCTGCAAATTAGGTCAGTTTAATTCATATAACCAAATACTACAAATCATAAATTTGCCTCAGGGGGCTTTGGAATCTGTACAGCATATATATGACACCCATTTTTTTTAACCCTTACTTCTGATAAGGAAAAACCTGTGAATCTAAACCTGTCTTTCCTGTGTGTCACAGTGCAGGTGTTTTCAATATTCACACATTTATTACATATGTAATCTCAGTAAGACCAAGACTGATACCATAGGAACATCATTTTCTTCTCTGCTGTATGTGTATTTTATAGACCTGTAGAGTGCTGTGGGTTGCTGAGTCATATGCAATACATTTGTCCATATGTTTAATAATATGGTTGTGTGTCACACTCAGTGCTGCTGTTGGCAAAGCGTTTTCACATTGCTTTGCAAGTGTATTTATGGAGTACTTTGGGTGTCTCGCTTTCCCCACAACTTTTGTTTCTTTGTTCATTATTTGTCAAATGTTTAAACAACCTACATACTGGCAAAGTGAAGCCATTTTTTTCATAATTAAGCCGTCATCTTGCCATAATTAGGGCATTGTGAAATAAAGTGTAACCATTTTTCAATATATAATTTGTTATGCTCTGCTGAGAAAGCAAAATTTTTATCGCCATATATCAAATTAGACTGTCCCCATTCTGTCAAGATGTGAGAAACTGAGCCAAGAAAGTGGAAGTACTTTCTTGGCTGTGAATGGATTTTTTTCTTCTTTCTTTTTCTCGGAAGAATGTGGGTCACAAGCAAAGTGAGAGCCCATTCACATGAGTTTAGATTAGAGTCATCCCAATGAATTGATACTGTATGATTAATCTCTCTCATTTGTTCTAGCATTGGGCATTTTTGATACATTTTTAACTGAAGCCAGCTGAATGGTGCATCGGGCTGTGGTGAGGGATGTATGCAGTTTAGAATTTACAGGCAAAAATGGCCGTCCTTTAAGACCACCTCATGCAGTTTAAGGTCATCGCTCTTGTTATGCCCGTGAGCATAACAAAGAAAGGAGAGCTGCACAGTAACAGCCTATAAAAACAATTAATTTGTTTAAGATAACTTTGCATAAATAAATACAGTAATGTGTAATATCAGTAGTGAGGTGTGGTGCTGGATGTAATGAAGGTGTGAGTTCTAACTAACTATTTGTAATCAAACCCCAGTTTAAACTAAACACAACCAAAATCAAAACAGACCAAACAGAGGCACCAGGCTTCCAGGAGTGGGAAAAACGGAGCCATCTTGGAATCAACCAGTTTATAAAAGCTGCGTCCCAAAGCCAAGGAAGGATCCTCAAACGGCTGAATTTGAAGGATACTACGTCATCGATATCCGCCGAAGGACTGTTCCAATGTCGAGGATGCTCCGGAGGACAGAGTCCTTCTTTTGCCCAAATTCCAAGGATGCATGTGTGTATCCTTCGTGCGCCCGGATTACCCATAAAGCCTTGCACACACCGGTCGACCGGGAGATTTAAAAATGGCGAGTGCTGAAGCTGTGACGCCGGCGGCAAAATATGCATATAAATGTAAATATTTTCACCATAGAATCAATATTTGTTCAGTATGATAATAATATAGGAAGGAAACAGGAGCGCTGTAATTACAACAGACAATAGCGCCAATATCCGTTATTTTTTATTTCATTATTATTTTTATTATTATTTATGTACATACATTTTATCTATGGAACGATTTTCAAGATACTGAAAGACACTACAGATTAGTGAGCACAGTTTAAAAAACGGAAAAACGTAGTTGGAGAAAGAAAGAATATATTGCTAAACACAAAATACGAAAAGCAGTCACATTAGAAATGGGCGTGTACATGCACACTCTGAAGACTGTTCCATTTGTGCGTTTTGCCAGTGATAGGAAGGACTCTCGCCTTGTCTCTGGAGGACCCGACTCTGAAGGAAGGATCCCACCAAGGAAGGATCCTTGACATTGGGAAACAGCTAAAGACTCCCTCAGTAAAATGGGAGGGGCCAGAGGAGCAGAGGCAGGTCAACTCATACAGCCTCAAGGCTACTACTGACCCCAGGAGCTTTACCAGTAAATGATTACTTATACATGCAGGTGAATGTGAGAAGTGGAAAGCTCTTGATGAAACATATGGGACTTGTAATGAGTGCCTGACTTTGTTCGGCTTTCTTGTTGTTGTTGAGCTGAAGCCGTTTTTCTGAGTGAATACGCCGAACACATCCTTGCTGCCGCTGTCTGTCTGAGGAGGAGATGGAAGCCTGCATGTCAGAACCATGTCAGAGTTGTGATAGAGATCAGTGTCATACTGGCACTCTGATGGTGCTGATTAATCTCCTGTTACATGATGAAAACTGGGAGGGAAGCGATGAAAGCAGTGTCTGGTGGCTTTGTTTTCAAAGTACTGACAATCAAAGCCGAGAGGATACAGAGAGACATGTCGCACTCATTTATCGTTATAATTAATATGGATTAAATTCCAGTTACTTTAAAAGCCAATGCTTTAATTACAGCTCTGGGTACATTACCAGTAAATTTATGACAAGCAGATAAATCACGGTTGTCTTCCTCATATGTCTGCAGACAGAAACTTGTAATTTACCAAAATTATAGCACATTCTAATTCTTCGTTGTTATGGTCACAGAAAAGTTTAACCCCCCGCTCTCAGCTGAAATGAGACATGAGACTACTGTGATTATTTCACACATACAACCCATCTCCTAGAAATTAATGCTGGGGAGAGATGGCGGTATTAGTTGAATAAACCGTTATTTGTAGCAAAAGAGAAAAAATTAATTTATTAATATTTTGCCAACCATAACCACATTTTTTCACCTTTCCCCTTTTCTTTTTTATTAAATATAAAACATTACAGGTGAATTCATGCAGATAGATATGCATACTGAGAGTTTTGTGTATGGACATTGTTAAGAATGTTAATGGCCATTTGAGTTCATATATGTTTCGGGTTTTTTGGGACAAAAAGGAAAAGATGTATTAACAATAAAATTTAAAAATGAAAACAACTTTTCAACAGACAGAACTGTATAGTAAAACCAAGGCTTACAGGGAACATATCTAAACATTGATTTTTCTAGAGCCATTATATTCTATGATCAACATTCACTTCATAATGATAAGTTAGTGCAGAAACCCAAGAATTGCTGCTTTAAAATGATATACAAAAGGGAAAATATAAGAAACTAGTGGATAAGTAAATAGTGTCTGCTTTTAGGGCCATCCCTCAGTGAAAGAGGGCACATGGGTGTTTTTGTTGCCTAAAACCATAGACTGTAAAAATAAAACACATGCGGAAGCCAAGATTGGAACCCCAGTCTCCAAATTCCTGAGCATTCACCTTGACTTCTAATCTAAAAAATGCAGCATTGTCTTCACTGGAAAACATCATCCCGGCAGAAATGACATTTACCTGTAATTGTATTTGGAAAAACACATTCGTAGTATTGTTTTTATGCAAGGTTGTACAAATACTGATATTAGCATGGCTAATCAGAAGTCAGCTGTGAGTAAATTAATAAGTGTGCACCCATGACTTCTTTTCCCCTCTGAAATATTCTTGTTCTGATGATTCAAAGCATACATTTGAAGCATTTGTCTTAAGATCCATTAGCAATTTTCCACAGAGTAGCCTTTGCTTTTTAACTTAATTATATGTCAGCACTCTGTCAGTGGGTTCCGTATTCCGTGATAAAGTGGCTAATCTTGTGTTTTAACGCAGGATATCTGTCACTGCTCAGCTGCAGCTTTTGTGACAGACTGTCTGACAGGTATTGCTGTTTAACCCTACAGGGATGACAGGTCATCTGTAGAGAGGTGGGAAATGCTACATGCTAAGTGGCTGTCACACGTTGGGGGTGCAATAGAACAGATGACAGTCACTTACCTGCGTAGGTGGACGCGGCTTTATGAAGCCCGGCTCTGAGGCTAAGTTGTGATTAAGCCTGGCTGTTCCTCTACAGACCTTTGGAGTGGGATCCTGCTGCCTCTTGGCATCAGACAGACTTTCCATCCAGATGATTTCCGTTTAATTAGGCTATGTTTAATTAAGCCATAATGGTTATGACAGAACAAAAAGTCTATGTCCAGGTAAACATAATTGAAATAGTGCCAGGTGAAGGCAAGAGTTGCCTATCATCATTAAAGCTGTGTGACATCAGTGCCTTGACAAAGAGGTTAATCTTTGGTTCAGAGTGAACATAATGGTGCCGTGTCCTGAGAGCAATTCATCATCCAATCTGCAGCGCTTTGCATAAATACATAGATATCTAAAGTAATGGATGCTTGCCTTTCATCCCGCAGCCCTCTCCCTTCTCTTGCTCAATTTTAGCCTAAATGTCCTTTGTTCTAATCTAACCCACCTGCACCGTAATGCCCCTGGGCATATTTCCGCTACTCTTCCTGTAGGTTTCAAAGGAGTAAAAACATTAATGAACTGTTCAATAGACTCAGGCTTTTTGGTCCCTAAAGCATTGGCTAATGGCTTGTGATCTCTCCCAAGAGCTCCCTAAAACCTCTTCGACTCAGATCATTATGGAGGCACCCTTAGCTGCATTTTGCGCCCAGTCAGTCTTTTTTTTTTTTAGCGTATTATAAAGCCAGTCGCACACCTGATGAAGCTTGAATGCAAGACGTATTCCCAGTTCATGTCATGTTTCCTTTCATCTCACATGTGTAACCACTGTCTCCATGCGGGCTTCGTCAAGTGCCACAGGGGTGCAGCTGAGATGGTGTGCATGAATGCCTCACTGGTGGATCGTTATTAATTATCATCAGGTAGAATTATCAGGCTGATGCAACACAGGCTTGGGAATTTCACACTAACAACGTCACACTGAGTTTCCAAGATTTTCGTGCTTTGTGCTGTCTGGTGATAAGGGTAGGCAGCTTTTTGACAGAGTGACGCTCTTAAACTGTAGCATGTGACAAAGATACACGGTGCCATTTAAAATATGTCAGCTCAAAAGTGTCTCTGTACTCAAAAGAATCTTTGTAATTTCCACGACAGGGGCTCTTTTCCAGAGATTCTCCGGATTCTGAGATTCAGTGGATGCATAACATGTTCAATGTATAAGACTTGTGCCATAAGTGTCCTGTACTCACATAATATGCAGGTTATTTTCTGTCAGTTACAGTGTACAGACTTGTTTCACATCTTGTGCCACGGTTTCCATAGCACCAAGGGTTTCAAGAGCTAAAATGGGAGAGAGATCTTTCACTGGGGTCAGCAGTACTAGACAGTCAAAAGGTGTTTTTGAACACATTAAGTCCAGCCCATGCTGGGCAGTGAACAAAACTGAATAAAAATCTTAAAGAAAGAAAAAAAACCTGATTTATGTTTAGTACCCAAAGTTCTGCCAAGTCCCTACATTTTCTTGCAGACTAGCGTTAATGATAAACAAGCTGTGTGGAATTTCAGAGAGCAAGAAGAAAATACTTGAATTTCAGAAGCTACTTGGTGCAATATAAAAACTTGGATGGAGTTTTTTACTTATGTATTAAAAATATGGGCTCTGTTTCAACACAGCATCTTGGGAATAGGATGAGTATAAAATCAATTTCACAACCTTAACATCATGGATAAACCTTTACCATGTGTCCATGTGAACAGTGGTCTGCTTCATCCACAAGAGGACACACCAGAGAAGTGAGACCCTGCAGAACTACCAGATTGGCAGAATGTAAATTTTTCATTTCATTTATTTTATTTTCGAACAAGCATATAAAAATAAAAATGAGAAAAAAGAAAAAGAATGATATAAAGTAGCTAGCATACATAAACATACCGTTCGAAAAAGGGGTGGGAAGAAGTATAAACTTTTCTAAAGTCCCGCCCCTTTACAGTCATTATGTTAATCTATAACACAAACATAAATAGCAACTTCCACTTTTAGAAGCCAATTCACAATTTACAAATTCATTTTTCATTGGATTATCTCTCTTCTTCCATATACTTATTTAGAAAAAAATTTTGTACTTTTTTTAAAACACATTTAGACTTACGCTTTGCTTAATTTCTTGCTCCAAACTATTCCATAAAGTCACCCCACAGCTTGACATGCACATTCTTTTCATTGTTGTTCTTACTTTCTGTTTTTTAAAGTTTAAACCTCCTCTTAGATTATATCCTCCGTCTCTTTCTTTAAACATCTTCCGGATGTTTGTTGGTATTAGATTATGTCTTGCTTTGTACGTTATTTGAGCTGTTTTGAATATAAGGTGACACTGCAGGAGGTTACTACGTAGTGAATTCTGAGATCTGCAGAAAAATGACAGCTGTGCCATTGTTGATGATATGTAAGCCCTTAAATCAAACATGTTGTGACCCGTCATGTGCATGTTGAATCTTGTGGACTTGTAGCGTTAATGTAAGACAATGTGCACAACATACGCTCCACACGATGAACAGATGTAAGCTACCTGGGGCTGCCAACATGCACATGCATAGTTAAAAGCAAGTATATCTTCAGCCTTAGAGCGTGCTTTTACCTTTCAGCTTCAATGCCAGTCTGAAGTCATAAGGAGTAGGATTTGTCTGCTGCGGTTTGAAACACTCAAAGTTCGCCCCTCCTCTCTGCCTGCAAGTTTAGCGATCTTCACTCTAGCTAGCTAATGGGCATAGTATTTGTGTCCAGAAAGGAAAATTTAGCAGAACTTCCCAAGCTTCTGACTCAGACGACACCGATTACGGTGTCAGCCAGAGCAGAACAGAGCCCCGGGGGAGAAGAGGCCGAGGACTGACAGCTGGAGTCAGAGGCAGAACCAGACCCAGAGAAACGTCCCAGCACAGCAACGCAAAAAGAAAAGAGAAAATACAGGCAGAGGACAGGTTCTCTGCAGATTCAGACACTGCTTCACACCTCTAGTGGGTCATAAGTGGTGACTGAGAGGGTTATTTTTGTGTTGTGGTTGAGTCTGTGCATTGCTTTTTAGGGAATCCTACTCACTGTGCTTTAAGGAGTAACATCTGCCTCGAGCAATATAAAACATGTCTTTGTTCCTTTGGCATGTAGTATGTATTTATAGTATCTGGCACAGCTTGCTGGTAATTAAATATGTACAATTACTGACAGCATCCTCTTCAGCACCATTGCCATTTGACCATAAGAACTTCTTAACAGCAAATGCCCATACACTACTAACAAGTAATGTGGAATCTGTTTTTCAGCATGTGACAGCAATATCTGAAGTTCAGACATCCTTGACAACACGTGTCACCCACTTCAAAAATGTGTTCATCCCACACAGAAACGTCTGTTTCCAGAATGATAAATGCTGGAAATACGAACATTTTGTATTTGCTCAGTAAACAGAAATAAATGTGTGGTTGGATTAGTTTGTGTAGTTTAATTTGCTGTATGCAGAGCGAATGCCCTGGTATCTGTCTTGTATTGATTCTTGTGAGATGGAGATGAGAATAATATGACATGCTCCGTGACACTGTATAAAAACACTGTTAGCTGTATCTCAGTGAATTTATGCCATTTGCTGTAAGCTATGCTCACTAATGGCTCGGTTGCTTACCAGCAGGTCAAGTAGCCTAATGGGTGTTTTTTAAGGCAGCTGATGGTGAGTCACAGAGCTGGGATCACACATACAAACACACACACACACGCACACACACACAAATGAACTGATCAGAGGGATATATGCCACAAATGTGCCATGGGATTGTATAAAATCTGTTCTAGCATTTGTCGTGCACATAGTCATATCCCCTGATTAAAGTGAACAGGCTGTTTGGGCTGTGGTGTTGGCTTGAATGAGCCAAATAAAGTCAGTACTCTTTAGAGGTGTTACTGATGGCACTTGTAATGAATCTTGCCCCCTGGTTGTTAAGAAAATCAATTGCAAAACTGCTCTTTTATGTTGCATTTGATGTGCAGTGCTCCTGGTGCTACTGCTTTCAAATAACGATGTGCAAACTGCTCTTTATGTTGGCAAAGGGGGAAGGCCTTTGTTCCCTGTGTTAGCAGTTTTTTACACACAATCATATAACCCTTCAATATAATCACTTTCCATTGAATGTATCACTCAGTAACATAATAACTTCCTGCTGTATAAGGGCTGAATATGTATCTTGAATATGTGTTTATTACTATTCTTCAAAAAATAAGTATAAATGAACTGATGGAGGGCCACATGGTGGTGTAGTGGTTAGCACTCTTGCCTCACAGCAAGAGGGTTGCGGGTTCGATCCCAGCCCGTGGCCCTTCTGTGTGGAGTTTGCATGTTCTCCCTGTGTGTGCGTGGGTTTTCTCCGGGTACTCCGGCTTCCTCCCACAGTCCAAAAACATGCAACTCAGGTTTAATTGGTGACTCTAAATTGCTTGTAGGTGTGAGTGAGCGTGTGAATGGTTGTCTGTCTCTATGTGTCAGCCCTGCAACAGACTGGCGTCCTGTCCAGGGTGTACCCTGCCTCACGCCCAATGCAGCTGGGATCAGCTCCAGCCCCCCATGACCCGGGTTGACCCGGATAAGCGGTTTCGGAAGATGAATGAATGAACTGATGGATACTTTATTATATGACATCACCAACTTGAAAATTAAAGAATAGTACAAGAATAGTATAAGGACCATAGAAATACTAGTACCCTTATATATATTATTTTTTATTGCTAACATGCATCAGTCAAAATTCTTCCAACTCTTCTTCTCGTCTATCTTGAGTATATATGTGTATTCCAATGCAGAATGAATGCAGTATCGGCTGAAAGCTGTTTTTGTCTCCTTACCAAACAGGGATGGCTTATTTTTTCTTCTTCCTTTTTTGTCATTATTATTGCAGCCCTGAAATGTGAATATTTCAATTTTCGCGTTTTATTTTTCACAGCTAAAATACTGTACTCCGAACAAACATGGATGTTGAGGGGGTGGGGATGCTGCATTTATGATTCATTCTTGTGACATATTCGTCATAAATGTTTTTATTTTAATATGAAATATTGATTTATGGGAAAAAGCTTTCAATCTAAGAATTAAATGTCATTGTTTGTCATGTTAGTTGTTAGGTCAGTGTTTTATGAGCGACAATGTATGCTTTCCTGAGTGAGAACTGAGAACTGTGTGTGTGTGTATGTGGCGAAATGTAATTTTTGGCCAAGATGCATGTTGGTGAAACAGACTGTATGAGAGTCTTTGAGATTTGAGGAAGTGTTAAGTATTGACGGAAGATTGTTAGCAAATGAAAGGAACTGAAATAGTGTTGCAGGAAGTGTCTTTTTGCAGCACATAAACCTTCATGACGAAAAAAAAGCATAACTTAGAAAAAAGGGGTTATGTTACGTAAACAGTATGTGTGTAAACAGTATCAGTCAAAGGTTTGGACACAGCTTCTCATTCAGTGTTTTTCCTTTATGTTTATTATTTTCAACTCTGTAGATTAAGACTGGAGACATCAAAACTATGAAATAACACATAGGAATTGTGTAGTAAAAAAAGGTTTAACAAACCAGAATATGTTTTATATTTTAGATTCTTCCTTTTCTTTAATCACAGCTTTGCACACTTCTGTTATTCTCTCAGTCAGTACATAATTATATATGTGTTCCATCATAGTTTTGATGTCTTTAATATTAATCTACAATGCAGAAAATAAAGAAAAATAAAGAAAAACAGAATGAGAGGGTGTGTCCAAACCTTTGACTGGTACTGTACATATGAAATATCTAATCTTAAATTTGAAAGTGGCATGTCATGCATATTATTTCATGACAAATGTTTGTTTTCTGACAAATTACAATTTTATGCAGATGTGTTAATATAATAAATTGAAATTATATTCTATAATGAACGATTCTCACCTTCAATCATTCGAGGCCCCACACAGTTTTTTCAAAAGAGTTATTGTTTTGGTATCATACTCACTTGACAAATATTGCCATTAAGAAACACTTCATAATTAACATTCTGAATGCAAACAATTCATATCTCAGCGGGTTTGTTGAAAAGGAGGATTGCACATTTTAAGAATTATTAATACATTTCCTTGAGCTTCTATCTAGCAATGAAGATGTTTAGTTCCTGTGCTAATCATAAGGGCAGTAAACATCCCTCATGAACTCCCATTATTTTCACTATAGTAGCTTTCTTATCAAATGTCAGCAGTCTCTTAATTAGTCCGCTTGCAGAGAAGTCACAATTGTCTTAGGAAGCCTATTTGCCGCATCTCATCCAGGGATGATTTCATATCGCAATTAGAGGTGCTGCCAACAGTGATGGTCAGTGGTTTATTATGAAATCATTTGCTCTGGGAAATGTAATAATAACTCAAATGTTACCCTGTAGCATGTCAGCATTAATTAACAGTAAACTGTGGGGCTGTGTGAGGGGGAAGATGTAGACAAAATCCTGACAATTTGAATAAAAACAAAACACAGAACACTAGAACAGAAGCAGAGGACCGGGATAAGAGCATCATGTCACATTCAAGCACAGACATAACCTCAAATCATAGAACAGGCCTTTGTTTTTGAGGTAAGTTAGACCTCTGTCATCCACACAGGAAGTACAATTATTTCCAGTTGTTTATGTGAGAAAGTGGAATAACAACTTGAGGAGATTATCGTATAAGCAACTTTGGAGAAAGGTGTAGACAGCCACTCCTCAGTACACTTTGTGTCAGCACCAATCTATCTATCTATCTATCTATCTATCTATCTATCTATCTATCTATCTATCTATCTATCTATCTATCTATCTATCTATCTATCTATCTATCTATCTATCTATCTATCTATCTAGAATGTCTCTAATGCACAGTGTGTCAAATGTTCAGCTACTCCTTGGCCTTTTACCAATATACTTTATTAGTCCCTCAACAGGGAAATTTCCAAATGTGATAATTGTAGTGTATTAGTTGTGCTGGAGGCAAGGTTTACTGAATTGTAAGTGCAGCTTCCCATTGCCGGTGCAGTCCGACCTCTTGCAGAGGATGGGTGGCTGTACGTCAGAGGTTCTCAACTGGTCTGGCTTTGGACCATCATCCCGTCATGACAAGATAAGACCCAAAACGAGGAAAATGTTCAACTTCTAAAATGTTGAACAAAAAGACACAACATTACCAAAAAATGACACAAAATTACCATGAAAAAGACACAAAATTACCATAGAAGACACAAAGTTTTCCAAAAAAAGGCACAAAATGATCAGAAAAAGATCTTAAATGACAGAAAAAGGCACAAAAACCCTAAAAAAAGACACAAAATCACCCCAAAAGACATGAAAACAAACAGAGTGAATATACGGCATAAAAATAAAACCACAGGATTTTTTTGCCCAGGTAAAGGCCCACGACCCACTGAAAACGGGTCCCCGACCCACTTTTGGGTCCCGACCCACCAGTTGAGAATCACTGCTGTACGTTACTTTGTAAAGTGTCACCCCCAACACTGCTCAAATCCTGCATGCTGCAGACAGGAACTGCTGATGACAAGCAGGAATTCAGCATAAAGCAACTGACAATCCATTGTACACATTGCATAGTCTGGAATAAATAATGTTTTACTGTGTAGTTTCAGCAAAACTCCTGAAGTTCTTCAGAATAGTCGGTGAAGTATGTAAATAGCACTGAGTGTGTGCATGTTAGAGCAGGTGGGAAAGCCTGGAAATATTGACTACAAAGCAAAAACAAGAACCTTTGTTGCGGAACAACTGTGGTTTACCTTGCACAGCTTACACTGCAATAAGAGGATATGGTGGTTGCAGAGAAACTGAAACACACCGAGGAACTGAGTGAGCGTGCACCCTGTGGTCAGACGCTATGGATTAGTCACTACATTCACCCCTGGTTTACTCATTTAGTGCAGTCAGAGGCAGGTGAAGCCACAGTGATGCCCCCTGAGACTAAGACAGCTGGGCATTTTCTAAAATTTAAAAAAGAAGAAGAAAAAACAAAATTAAATTTCCTAATCCTTGGTGATATATTCACTTATTAAAATGACAATATAATGGCCACATGAACCCCCATAAATGTATTTTGGCCTTAAAGTTGTTCTGTTATAAGCTTTGTTTTTGTTTTGTTTTTTAATTGTCTAATTCTAACCTTTCCCCTGCCATTAAACCTACCCAGGCAGGTGGTTTTTAAGAGGTAACGTTAAGTTTTTCTGCAGCCAAGTTTGCACTCTAAATTCTAAATGTGATACGTTTTCTTTTATTATTTACATGTCACACAGTTGTAGTTGTAAAGATATGTTTTTAATTATGTATTGTTTTTTTCAGAACATTGAATGAATAATCCAAACAGGACTTACATTTTCAATATCTGAAATTAGATTTTTTTTTGTTGTAACTGACAAAAACAATACAGCAGTTAATAAAGCCTGTATATTCTTTGTATATATATATATCTGTTAATTTGTCCTCTGGAGTAGAGCTGTTAAAACAAAATGAGCCTGATGACTTTTAGTCCAAACTCAGCTAATTTAAATCAATTAAATAGCTGAAACTAGCAATTAAGAAAGACACTTTTACTGATTAATTATTATTGCTTTCTAATTTTGACTCACAATTCAATAACTTAATTAATTGTTCATTAGTGTTTCTCCATGAGGATTTTCATTTGTTATTCATCCATTTAAAATCTAAGGATTCTTTATTTTTTTATATAATACTGAATAAAGTTTGTTATATATTCTGAACTGATTAGCATCTATTTATGGCCGTGATCCTTCTGTCTAACAAATGCAAAGGTTTAATGTTGACATTGAAAGGTGTTTGAATAACAGACTCAACTATCCATCTCATAACTTTTTGTTTCCAAAGTCAGGTGAAACTGAGCCAGTCCCTTTACACACAGACAGATGGTAATTGAGTGAAGCTGTGGTGGTTAATATTTAGGGTGCATGCTAAACGACCACTCGAGCTTTAAAGGGCATATGGCACAAGTCATACAGGAATTAAATGGCTAGCAGGAACAGAAGGCAGACATCTTCTTCACCTTTTAGCTGACAAAACAGCCTTTGCATAATATATTACAACGCACATTGTTCTGGTGGAAAGGTGACAACTTTGCTGACTATTAGTTTACCCAGTGGGAGCTTCTCAAGCTGGTACAGAGTGTAGTTAATGCCTGCAGTTAAACATTTCAATTTTGTAATGATGATGGATGTCAAAGGGGATTACATTATTTTAAAAAAGACATGTTCATGTATTGCTTATGTATAAGGTCTGCACACATTATGCGGCTGCCAGCTAAATACGACATAGGCACTCTCACATAAATATTCTGATGCCAGCTGCTGCTCAGCATGAAAAACAGATAAGTCTGTAGTGTAATATCATAAAGAGTTCAGGAAATGACATGAGATTAGAGAGCAAAGATTCAATCTGTGGCTCAGATAGACAAAACAAGCCTCAGGCTGATGTCTTTGAAGAGCAGTCTTAGCAATATTAAGTTCGGTGACCATGTTTGTGAAAGCTAATAAGGGACGGTTCTGCTCTTTTTCTCATCATTATGGTCATTTTGACGAAGGGTGATGACGAATGCTCTTGCATCCTCAGTTGAAGAGATATTAGGAACCTCAACTCTGGCAAAATGAACTGTTATGAGCCTCATAAAACTTTCCAAATATCCTTCAATTTCAGATAAATCAGCAAAGTAGTCCCGACAGTTACTACTATTTCCAGGTAAAACAACCTGCTAACCAAGCACTTTCTATTTAGCCAACCAGCATCTGTACATCTGCAGTAATAACAAACTTGTATGTAAAGTGTAGAAAGAACAGATTACGGCTGCTGCTAGAATCGCCAATAAGATCTCCAATCTAAACGACAGAATAGGCCGTTTGTCAGCACCACCCATTACCTCACATGTACGTTTTGCGGCTTGCATTTCACAGCTTGCGGTACAACGGCACATTTTAATAATAGCACACACGTCATTATAGACACATGTACAGTTCGTGGTTGTAAAAAAAGTCTGCAGTTTCAATGAATTTATGCTATAAAACCACTGATCTAGGTTCAGGGCAATAAACCTCCTGGTAAGACGTTATAAAATAAGGTTTAAATAAATGTACGTAATTGCTGGAAATGATGTGACTGCCATAAATTATGTAAAAAAGTTAAGTAACGTGATTCACATGACGTAACGAAAGTTACGTTAAAAATCATTTACTTTTGTTTTCACACTGGACGCAAATCCTTATCTCCTGGGTGAATGGCAGCCATTTGTTCTATGAATAACTCCCATAAAGATGCGTACTTTGGCTGGACTTGTGCTGTTTTGGTTTTAAAAAAACTGAACTCATCTTATTTTACGACAAATATAAGTGTGTCTTCAGAGAGCTTCACACAGCTATGTAAGATATTTAAGCCACATTTACTGACTCCAGTGGACTTTCCCACTTTTTTCTATATTTCTATTTCTGTAAAACATGAACCGTGTGTCTGTATAATCATTCAGTCATTCATTATGCTTCACTCATGTCGCAGGGGGCTGGAGCCAATCCCAGCTGACATTCATGAACACCCTGGATATGTCACCAGACTAGCACAGGGCAGACACATAGAGACAGACAGCGATTCATGCTCATTCACACCTACGGAAAATTTAGAGTCACCACTTAAACCTAAGCTGCATGTTTTTGGACGGTGAGAGCAGGAGAGAACTGATGCTGACATTGGGAGAACATGCAAACTCCACACAG
Organism: Serranus cabrilla; assembly: GCA_903364295.1. Taxonomy (NCBI): domain Eukaryota; kingdom Metazoa; phylum Chordata; class Actinopteri; order Perciformes; family Serranidae; genus Serranus; species Serranus cabrilla. Next base: position 758,376 of record CAFUXE010000351.1, read on the forward strand.
AAGAGCTGCAAGCTAGATTCAAACCCATGACAACAAAGTTTTTTTGTTATAGGATCTTTGCAATTGTTGCCTCTGCTGTAGAGATTCTGGAAACAGAACTTTGGAACTTGTCTCCAAAAGAAGAGTAAACAAAGAAGAGCGAATTCACAAAAGGATTGCAAGGTTTTTTGGCCACTATACAAGTACAAATAAGACAAAAACAAACTTTTTAATTCTAATAGCACCTACAAAGAGTGAACTGCACCCCTAACTGCACTGCCAAGCATATTGCGTCTCGGTGCTGCAGTTTGTTTTGCACATATTGTATTTAAAAAGAAATATGCATACATTTAGTGCAAAATCGGCCCCTTCTTTATGCAAATGAGCCTTGTTGCAAAAAAAAAAGATCAATACCAGCGCAAATAGCCACACGCAATCAGAAAAAATATCATCAGTGGCAGGACGACCTTCAGCTCCCCTACGTGCTTTTAAAAAAAATACATGACAAATGAATACAGTTAATAAACTGATAGATTTCTGGCTCAGTCTGACTCTGACTGATGACGTCCACAGCTGATGCGCTCATATACGCGCACTGTGTGTAATATTTTGAATGTGTAGAAGAAGACGGCACATGTATTAATAATAGGTCCTAATCGATCAGCTGGTCTGACTCTGGAGATTTACATAATCAGTGAAGACCCGCTGTTGTGCCTTGTGCTTAAAAACAGTGCGTATTTTGTATAGTGGCCAAAAAAACCTTGCAATCCTTTTGTGAATTCGCCCCTCTGTGTTTACTTTTCTTCGGACTAGGTTTGGAGACAAGTTCCAAAGTTCTGTTTCCAGAATCTCTACAGCAGAGGCAACAATTGTAAAGATCCTTTAACAAAAAAAAAAAGTTTAAAAAAAATGTGTCTGTCCTGTGCTAGTCTGGTGACATATCCAGGGTGTTCGTGAATGTCAGCTGGGATTGGCTCCAGCCCCCTGCGACATGAGTGAAGCATAATGAATGACTGAATGAATGATTATACAGACACACAGTTCATGTTTTACAGAATATAGAAATATAGAAAAAGTGGGAAAGTCCACTGGAGTCAGTAAATGTGGCTTAAATATCCATATATTATATTGTCCTTGTGAACATGTTGATTAGATGAAGATCAAAATCATCACTTGCATCCATAAAACACAATGTACTGAATTCATAATTCCAACTCGCAAATGCACAGAAACACTGGCTCTGTACCTA
>CAFUXE010000351.1:759848-781301 GCA_903364295.1 Serranus cabrilla
TAATAGGCAGATGGGCTTTGCACTGTGATCCATTTTTGCATTGTAATGATCAAATTGAATATTTCCTACATATATTGGTTCTGGGTTGGATTCCAGGCCTTTTTGACTGTGGAGGCAGCACTGATACAGTATCATTGGTGAATTGATTTACCGATAGCATCAGGTCATGTTCTTCTCATCAGAGGTCAATGCTCCTTTTAATAGCTCATTTAAATGAACATTCTGAATCCATGCATGAATACACCCCTTAGTCACTTTTGTTACAAAATAAAACACAATCATCTATAAAAGCTAGTTTGTTAAACAGGAACATCAGTGAAATAAGGCAAATGTGATCTGTCTGTCTATTTCCCTTAATATACAACAGTATTTTCCTATTTGAATAACACTCCCACCTGCCTTTGATTTAGCTGTGTATATGTGATATGAGTCAACATTTAGCAGTGATGCTTTGACAGCTGTTATTATATTGTATTCTTCCTGTCCACGGCGTAAGCTTTTAGTCGACACCGGTTTTTAAGACAAGAAAGCTTTTTGTAAGTATTATTTATTCCTCTTCTCGTTGAGACACTTTACTGCAAGAATATCAGTGTTTTGTTTCCAAATGGCAGACTCTTAAGTGTAATAAGAACAGATTGGCACAAATTAGAGCAGGGCACAGGAGAGAAAAACTGCCTTTGACAGCACATCTTTTGTGAAAATATATGTTTGTACATTTCATAAATACACAGTCATGGTCTTTATCTTTGCCACGGTGTTCATAACATGTTTTTTTTTTATATTCTGCTTCTATTAAATTGCACTGGATTCAAGAATTATTTTTGTTATGCATAACTGAAATGATTTGCAATGTTATTACATAAATGACTCTTTACAGTGACAGTAAACCCAAATATTTAATTAGACAGTAGCAGTTTACATAAGAAGTAAACACCTGATGTTACATCACCGCTAAAGTTCATCTTGAGAGATTGACTTTATCGTCCTCAGAGAGAAAATTTGTCTCCAAAAGTTGTGACAGCATATACACTGTACATGCAGGCAGAGAGACTAATGCATACTGTGATTAATGGGTTAATGAAGAACCTGTTCTGTTAAAACCTGTCTTTTTCCATCCGTGTGGCCTGTGTGTGAGAACAGATGGGGATAGAGTAAAAAAAATGGGTTGAGGCGGTGTCCAGGGTCATGTGCTGTGGTGAGTGCCATGCAATTGGTGGCTCTGTTACTGAGATCTGAGAGGTTGGGGGTTTGGAGACCAAGGATTTGGGAAACAGTTTGAGTACTGTAAAAGAGGAAATGATCAAGTGATAGGTTCAGGATACAAAATGCAAATACATTTTAAAAAGTACATTTCATCGTATTAATATACTTTAGTAGCCTGACGACGTCAGACTCAATTCTTTTCAGAATGTGAGTCTGAAACTGATCCATTGGGCTGTCATTATGGGGCGTGTTTCAACCGAACCAGGAAAAAAAATGCCTCTTTGCTCTATTGGATAGATCGACAACCAATTGGAGCAACATAAGATGTGACGTATGTTCAGCCAGGATTCCGGGCTGCTGACGGCGCTCGTAATGTCCAACTCCTCATGTACGCCAAGTTGCGTGATGCCCGTCTCAGTCGCCTCCTTCACCTGGTCCTCCATAAGTGCGACCAAAGGTGAAACCACAATGGGCGCCGGGTTTCCCTTGTGTCCCAACTTCTTCGTGACCATCGGGGCCAGCTGATAAATCAAACTCCTCACCTCTCCAGCGGCAGCCGTGTTCGTTGTTCACAAACCCAAGTGCTCTTTAGTCACATGACTGTTGCTCATCTGTCCATCATCGTGTAAAGCCCGCCCTGACAATTCCATTGGTTCAATTCATTCATGTTTTTTTGATACATCGCATAGAAGCTCCTCAACGGAGCAGTGCCAGACCGAACTGCCTGCAGAAAAATGTTGTAGGCGGGGCTACAGTTCGGCTGCACCCAGGCTAATATTTTAGTAAATTTCAAATTAAATTCCATTTAGTTGTGACTGTTAAGTGCTTTGGAATGTAGAGTAAGTAGTTTACATATGTTATTATTAGCGATATAAATAAAACAAAAAGAAATAGCAGGAGATTTGATTATAATCCGTTCATGAAACATATCAACTCTATTGTCATAATTGTCTGGCACTATTTTAACACCCAAGCTGTGATGCTGTTTCGGTCTCGTGGATGACAGAAACTTTTACTTAAGAGCCTTTTTTTTCCATTAGGTTGGTTAAAAACACATAAATATTGTATTCTATATTGCATAAATATTCAAAAGCTTTGATTACATCTAAAAATCTGATTAGAAGTTTCAAAACCTGCAGTGCTCTTCACGATGGCGCGCTACTTCTTGCATTAGCACCCAGTTCTGGGACTAAAGTTATGAGGCGCACGATCGTCCAATATGGATCAATTTCTAGGATGCTGGGCTCAGCTGACAGGACATGGCTGGAGCAGTGTGGAATGCAGAGCCCTGTTAATTAATAGCTAAAACCATAGCCCTTGTTGATTTTAATATATCTTCCCATTTACCGAAGGCCTCTGTTCAGGTCGGTGTTTTTTCAATATTATATTTTAAAAGCACATGTAGCAAGATAAAGTAGTTTTACTTTTGTGAGTTTGATTTCAAGTTGGATTAACACAAGAATGCAGACTTTGCAGAAATATTCACCTGCGACAACTGCATCAAACAATTAAACAGCAGAAAACTGGCTACGGCACTAATGCCCTCCACCCTATGGGACTGGTGCTATCACAGCAGCTCTGCAGTGTGGTAATTGTTAAAGCCTCTTGGGACATGGGCGGGGATGTTGTGCCCAGTCCTGTCATCAATGCATTAGTCACATTGCTGTGCTACATGCTGAGGAGAGGATTCAGGAGGAGGAGAGACTACCCAGACACAACAGTATACATGGATTCTCGTTAATGTACCAGCTTCATAAAGCATCCATGTAATTTAAGCTTTCTATTCAGGTGCCACCTTCTGGACTGATCACGTCCACCATCGCAGCACAAGCTGCTGTTCAACATCAATGCTGCCAATTACTTGACTCTGTCACTAGAAAAAAATAGTGTTTGTCTCCTTGGAGATAAGATTTTCATTTAAGTTATTTTTGAGTTGTTCTTAAGGACTATTTTTGAACAGTTTTTGTTGCTGACCAAAGGTCTTCAACACCTGAAACGTCTTATTTGTAAGTACAGTGGTGCTCAGAAAAGCCTTTTCTCCAGACACTGTCGCACCTGCAACTGATTACTAATTGTGTCTCGATATAGGGTGTTAAAAAGTCTCTACACACAGCCATTATATTCTTTCATGGGAAGAAAGAATAACACGGCATACAGTAACTAGTGTGTAATGTGGGGAAAGTGCTTCCAGTGCAGCAGGATGGGTCTGTAAGAGGATTTCCTGTGCCCAGCTGCCTCCTTTGAGACTACACGGTGCCAGAGGATATGGCCACGCTGGCCTCCATATTGTAGCGGTGTTTTCACTCCCCGGGGAAAGCAGTGGAAGGAGAGTGAAGGTGGTCCAAGAAGGTCATCAAAAAAAGATAAAGATGATAGCAGATGCAACTAAACTTTAGTGTGCCCTTCAACACCCAGACTGACGCCTCAGGCAGAGGTATTGGTGGGACGTGACGGCAAGGTGAGGGAGAAGAGAAAAGGCCAGTAGCCGGTGTCAGCACGAAACCAGTCCTGAGGGAGACACCATGCTCGACGGGGCAGCTGGAGTGTCTAGCCATCAAATGGACCATAGACTGTTTCAAGTACCGTCTGCTGGGTACAGAATACAGCTTAGAGAATGACCACCGTTCCTCTGGTTAGAAACCATGAAACTCTAGAATTACCTGCTGGCTGCTGTCAGCACAGACACACTGCTTCACATCGAGTGTTCTCAAGTGTTGCTTTCAGGCAAGTGACTTCCCGTCCCACATCCTTGTTCTCTGAATAAGCGAATCACACAACCACACTATATGTTCGATATAGTGGGCAATTACATATGCAAAAAATAACACGTAAGATTTATCTTCCTGGTCCTGTGTTTGAGCACGCTGCTGCTCCATATTGATGCTGACAGTGGCGTGGTGTGATTAATGGGCTACAGGGAGGGGTAGTTTTCCTTAGAAGACAGGCTATACCAAAGAACTGAACACTGCAGCAAAGTTTCAGAGGTGAAAGAAAGAAGAAATGAAAGCGACTCGTACATATTGTCCATCTGGTGATGACGAGGAATCTATTTAAAGCCTGGTATGTGATTATAAGTCCCTGGTTAAATACTGTACGTCTGGAAAGTGAATGACTCAGACTGAGCAGTTTTACTCTTATGAGGAAGTGGTATATATCTGAGTCATTCTTTTGTTATCTTTTTAATCAATGATCGTGCAGAATAATTGCTTGCTCCAAGGGAGATCACTCTTCTTTTGTTTGTTGGTTTGCCCAATAATTAACCCAACTGTTTGAATAGCAATTGCCAACTGCTGTCACACCTTTGTATGCATCCCCCTAAAACAACACAAAGTCAGAGGCCACTGCTATATCACACAGAAGTTAACAGTAATTATATATTACCTTTCTGTAACTATTTATTGTGGTTTTTGTTGTTTTTTCTTTTGATTTTCTGTCTTGGCCCCGTAGCCTTCAAATGCACATTTAATGAACCGATGTGAAGTTTGATCAGTTAGCATAAAGACAGTTGATATAGAGTAGTTGCCATCTTATATTGCAAGGACCAAGCAGGAACCCAGCAGGAATCAGCTACAGGTCAGCCTGGGCCCTGTCGCAGCCCAGCTGGGGATTTTAGATGGCTGCTACTGTACAGTGCCAGTCCCAGATCACAGGCAGTGTCTCCGTGCCAAAGTCTTTTGTGGTGTTCTTTTTCTTTTCCTGCTTGTGGCAGAAATTGTCCCTGCTGAACTGCACTGACGTGTGCAGAATGTGCAGGACCACATTTACTGAGGCTTTTGCACCTGTTTTTCACATTTGGCATATTCTGCCCGGCACACATGCAGTGTATTTATCAAACAGAAGCAGCAGGCTGGAGACTTAGTTTGTGTCATTTTAGCTAATATTGTATGTGGGCAAAATGTGTCTCTCTTCTCACTGTATGTGCATTTAAGGAAGGACAGAATAATGCGGTGGGGGTTGCAGTGTGAGTAGTGATGTGCCAGTGTAGCCTCATGAACCCTTTTCTTTATTTCCTGACACTCATAGATGGCACTCTCTCTTCAACAAGGTATTGAGAGTCCACTGAATTACCATTTCTTACCATTTTCTTTAAAGCCAGTGTGCCATCTTTGGGGCCCACAAAATAAAGACATGATTCATGAGTCTTCATTGACACAACAGTAGGTGGGAGTAACAAGCTGCACTGTCATCTGTGTCAGACCAAGAGTCTACAGCCACATCTCAGGCTGATGGGGATATACTTTAGTTATTTGGTCATAACCTAAAGAATTGGATACAATTGAATATGATCCTTTGTCAAAAGAAAAGTTCAGAGAAGGCCTAATATTTCATATAATGTATACTTTCTATGTTTTATTCATCTATTTCATTAATTATTCTCATATTCTCCTAGAATTTGAATTAGAACATTGCAACCTGGCTCGTATGTGTCAGTAGCTTTCACTTCAATGCATACTTTGACAACCAAGGATGTCTCTTTCAGATTTCATGGCAGTTTATTTTCGATTTGTTGAGATATTCAGTTGAAAAAAAAGTGGTGGACCAGCTGACAGATTTCTATCTTGTGATGAGGCATAGAGGCACCCTGTGAGCATTTGGCTTAATTTACCTCTGTATCCTCATGAGACATCAGTCATATCAACACCTCCCACCTCCTGTAACCAAACTGCTGTGGTAGCTTGTGTTTGATTAGTTGCCTTTTTTTGTGTCTGAAATATAATTTCCCCTAGGTTTGAATGACTCCTATTGCTATAACACAGCCAAACCTAAACATTTGTTTCATTTAATGACTTGGGTTTTTTTTCTCTCAGGTTCATTTGAAATGCTGTTAAAGTAAATGTTTGAAAGATCACCGTATGCAGTAATAACTTCATCTCTAAGCATGACAATTTCAGACAAATCCCACTGTGCATTTGCCATATAATAGTATTCTGGTCCAAAGAACAAAACAAAAGCATGATCAGATGTATATGTATTTTTCTTTATTTTAATGTATCCTACAGTATGAGCATCTTTACATACCCCATCATGTCACACCTTGGATAAGTCAGTCTATCACAATCTTACACAACGATTCCAAAAAGTTGGGACATTGTCTAAAGTGTAAAACAAACAAACAAAAACATAAAATGCTATAATTTTCTTACCCTTTGTGACATAGAATTAATTTATATACTAAAACACAATATATTACACTGTAGGTAGGGGTAGACCAAAAATGTTTTTATTGTTCAAATAATTAATGATCAAACTGAAATAAACTTTTGTTTTGATACATTATTTTCTCTCTCTCTCTCTCTCTCTCTCTCTCTCTCTCTCTCTCTCTCTCTTCATATTTTCAACATTTCCCTATGTGAGCCTATGTAAGCTAATCTACATATCGTTGGACCGTGGTCACCCTCACAGACATGTTAAGAACATAGAAATGCCAGAAAGGCCAATTTAGAGGATTTAAATCAAAGCCCTTCTTTCGGAGACGCACCAGTAACCAGTGTATACTGTCACACTGCAAACTGGTTACATGGATATAATTTTCCTGTATTCTCTTTGTGGGACCAAGCCATTTGTGTGCATCACTGGCTTGCACATTACGAATGGTAGCAGTGTCAGTTTTCACAAATAATTGAAGCTTGTGAATCCCAAACTGTGCTGCATGTAGGATTGTACAGAGGAAACACTCCCTTCTCCTGCTGAATCCACCATTTATATAACAATGCGCTACATGAAGACGCACCTGGCTTTTTCAGGGGATGCAGATGAGACTCTTATTCATTTTTCAGCCTAAAACACACCTATGATTTATACAGAGACTAAATGCTAACCCTTAATGCCATACTTTGCACCTGTTGTGCCATGAACTAATGACCGTGTGTTATAGATCAGTGATTCTCAACTGGTGGGCTGGGACCCAAAAGTGGGTCGCGAAACCGTTTTCAGTGGGTCGTGGGCCTTTACATGGGCAAAAAAATCCTGTGGTTTTATTTTGAAGGGGATTTTTTTTGTGCCGTCTATTCACTCTCAGTTTGTTTTCATCTGCTAACTGAGCGTGGCGTGGAGTCTTCTCACTACTTCTCACTAGTTGGACTTTTTTAATGAATGCTTGTGCATGAAAGTTGTTGAGTTCGTTAAAATAAGATATGTTGTGTTATCTAAAATGCACTTTTTGTTTTTTAAGTAAAATGCAGCTTATTCAGTGTAAAAGGGAATATTTCCATCTCTAGCATCACCAGGCTGCTGGTTTATCATTAAACTTTTGTTGTGTTGACATACTGTTATTCTGTACTATCACAGCTTCAATCTGCACCATCTTTTCATTAAATACATTTTAGAAGTTGAGAATTTTCCTCGATTTTGGGTCGCAGCTTGTCATTATGGGGTGATGGTTGGTCCCAAAGCCAGACCAGTTGAGAACCACTGCTATAGATCATGTCAATACATCCTCATATCTTGATAGTCATCACTCCATTGTACTAGCTGAAAAGCCAAACATGGACCTATAATCTTTTACTTTTTACTTTTAAGCAAAGCCTGTCAATAACTAAAATTAAATGTCTTTGCTTTACATCTACTGTGAAGTTAAATTTGGTGCCAGCCAGGTTCTTGTCAGTTTTAGGTCACATTCTTAACAACCTGACCTTTATCGACTGTAATAGACTTTTTTTTAAAACCTTTTCTAAAGAGGACCTGTTGTTCGCATTCTGTCATAGCACCAAGTTGTTTCCTGCAGTCTTTGGTCTTTTCTATTGTATTGCTTGTAATTGGACTGCAGTAATCTTTCTACAAAAGCTGCACATAGTGGCGTCTAGGCAGCAGAGCTCCTTAAGCTAATGGCTAATATTGCTGAGGTGCTCCGCCGAGTGCTTTTAGACGCTCATTTGTGCCGGCTGCCAGCCGGTGCTTTAATGGCTCTCTTATTAGTCATCCAGTCATGCTGTACTGACACTGATGTTGTGCTGGAATTATGGCCATCGCTGCAGACCACTGATGTGGGTGTTGATGATGATGGTGATTGTTTTTACATCCATTCATCCCGAGTAATACGTGATGATTATGACTTCTTCGCATTCATTCATCTGGGTAATTTAGATTGACATTTATATTCTAGTACTTGTAACTATCTCTGGTCATTATCTTGTGCTTTTTTTCGATCTTTACATTTTGATAACTCTGCTGTGTGTTCTGGCTGTGTACTCATCAAGTTTCTCAACAGGAATCGATAATGTTTTGATTGAACCCTATTCACTCCTGCTCTGTTCTCAAATTGTTGTTTGAATGCTGACACATACTGTTAACAAATGTCGCCATAAGCAAGTACACACACACACGCGCGCACACACGCTGTGGGTTGATTGTGAATTAGCAGAAAGTGGGTAAATAAATACACACACTGGTACTTTCTTTCATTTGTTGTGACAAAAATCAGCAGTTTCTGGTTATTAGCAGGCTCTGAATTATTTATTTATTTTTTTTTGCTGGAAATAAAAAGGTGTCTCATAATAAAATCGAGAGATTAACATTTTAAACCTAAATCTGTTTTTAGCAGCTGCTTTTTGACCCAAGAAATAATATTTCATGGATTATTAAATGTAGCATCTGTGGGAGTTTGTCTGGATGCATTCCAAAATGACACAACTTTCAGAAAGTTTAAATACAAGCAGCAGCATCAAAGAAAAAAAAGTTTAATAAACTGAATTTAATGATTTAATGAAATAATAATCCAGCATACTTCAAAGCCAATGAGGTAATTTGATCATAATTTGACTTAAAGTGTCCTTCCTTGGCCATTATTAAAGCAGTCACACAGTCCCAGCTAGTAACTCCGCAGCATTTATCACCAACAGTTTGCCTAATTTAGTTATCTATGATGACATTGCTCAATTACCTGTGCTAGCAGTTCCCTGGTTACATGCAACAAGCTGATTATCCCCAGCCCCAACCTTTTCAGCGAATCCCCAGCCAGCTGCAACAGTGTCTGCAGCTGAGGATTTGGAAAACATAATGATATTATGCTAATGTAGAGATATTGCTGGATTGACATTTCTACTGATTGGGATTAGTGCTCCTATCCATTTTCCCACCCACGCAGCAATAGCTTAAGGTCTCTCTGTCACCAGAACATGCTTTTAACATTGCTGGTGTCAGGGGTAATTTGTGCTGTTTCTCAAGTGGGCTTGTTCCGATGCAATTAGTTTATTTTCTTTGTGTAATGAGTGCGTGCCCTGAGCTGTCTGCCCTCTGCACACATTTGGAAACAGAGCAAATCCCAAATTTAGGGATGGACTGCGACAGCAATCTGTCTCTTTATACATTAAGATGTTTGACACAGACAATCACAACATTGTCATTATCATTATTTCAAAATTCGGGGTATCATACTGTTTATATGTTATCAAAATGACTTTGCATCCACTGTTTTTTTGCAATTTCAATACTTTGTTAGCAAACAGTATATCCATAAGATTCACAATCAGTCAGTCAGTTACATTAGTCCTTTAGTCCCCTATTTAAAGTACATTTGTTTGGTTGTTGTGAAAGCATCCCACCAGAAACAAACATACCAAACAAAAGCACAAAAGTCTCTTACTTTCCATTTAAATGTTACACATTTGCTGCTTTAACATGTCACAGTCAGGTATAGTCATTTTGATCACTACTTAGCCTATTTAAAACAGTTGTATACTTTAAAATTTTGGATTTAGACTTCACAAATCTCTACAGAAAACCTGATTTACAAAGAATATCTGTATATATGTCTAGCATGCAGGGACTGACTGTCTACCAAAAGACTGGTCACATTATGATCAGGCTTCTGGAGAAAGTAGTAGAAACTCCTGGTCCTGCCCTGCAGATTTATGTACCGCAGAGTGATGGCTGGTCTGGTGAACATACTGTATGTGACAATGCGTCTTTATTTCTTCTACAATACAGTCTGCACCAGTGATATGCATTCAGGTCCCCGCAGGTCCATTTCCAGTGCTAGGACTTTTTACTAATGCATTACTTCCTCTGTTTATTCCCTTCTCCACAGGCACTCGTAAATTTGTGATGGAGGGGGAGCATCTGGTGCTGACAGCCATCACCAAAGAGCAGTCAGGATCGTATGAATGCATTGCCTCTAATGACATTTCAAACCCTGACATCAGGACAGTGCAAGTCACAGTCAACTGTAAGGGCCAACACCTCACATTCATAATGGAAACACAGTTTTTTAAATTATTATTTGAATATAAAGTTTTCTATGCATTTTTGGAACAACTGTTGTCATAGTTAAACAATTAGTGATGTGCCAATGAAACCTCATGAACCTTTTTTTTTATTTTCTGTTCCATGTTCAACACGCTCAATTACCATTGCTTGGGCCTTTTTCTTTGACTCAAGAGTGTCGCCAATGGGACTCAGAAAAACGAGAAAATGCTTCATGAGGCCTCATTGGCACATCACTAACTGGAATTACTGTACATGGCTTTGTGCCTCAGATGACATATAGTTTGTCAAGTTGAATGAATGTTTAAAAGAACGCCATATTATAGTGTAGTACAGTATAACAAATGTACAATCTGTATTATGGTCACTGCTTGTTCTTGTGTCAATTCAATAAAGACATAGGAGTATAAAGCAGCCCAAAACAGCCCAAAACCATGTGGTAATGTTCTGTATACGACGCCATTGTAAAATGTAATTTACTCTGTTTTATAGATCCACCCTTCATTTCTAAAGCAAGGAGTACGGGTACACCAGTTGGACAGAAAGGAGTCCTGCAATGTGAAGCGTCTGCTGTCCCGAGGGCAGATTTTGAGTGGTACAAAGAAGACCGCAGGCAAGTTTCTCTTCTGAGCTCTCTGATTTCTACAGGCTTGGAATTGTTTGAAGTCAGTATTACACACACACAGAGACACCCATTGTGCTGCAGGGTGTGGACTTACTTTATTTGAAATAAGCCAGACTGCATCATCTTTGTTGATAAGTGATGGCTTTTTTTTTTCACATATTCTTGTTTAAAATAAGATTATGCTTCTGATATAATGAGATAATTCTTCATGCCCTGCATTGTTCTTCTTTCAATGGGCAATATATCCTTATAATCATGCTATGAAAATTCATTATTTTCTTCCTTTTTTTCAAACTTGAGTCAAATTATTTGTAAAACAGGCATGGACACCAAAAGCAACTATTATTATTTCTACATTGTAATTGGTTTATGTCAGTGTAGCGTGGGGCTCGGAGGTCTACAGGATATTATGGTGTAATATATTTTCCAACTGAAGGCTGGAGACGGAAAAGATGTTTATGAGCAGCCCCAGAGCTGGTAAGCTGATGTAAACACAGGCTATGTTGCACTGTTAAATGGGCCCTGACAGTGACAGCAGCATTGCTCGTCAGTCCCCAAAAGACAAAATCAGTCCTCAAGAACAAAAAGATGGAGGACGCTGATAAAATAAATGCCTGGCATCCGCAAACATGAAACAAGGCAATGAAACAGGAAATGCAGTGAGTGAAACAGAAGGAGGGTTGACATGCACTGAAGGATGAAGTGAACAAATACATGTACCGTCACTATGATAAGCCAGTGAGCTCTGGAGTTAATATGAAAAATGTTTGCCTTCCACAGTCCACGGTTGTAAATGTATTCCTAATTTCATGCAAATCTAAATTTTAACTACATGTGCTGTAAAGACTTGACAAAAGGGCTGAGAAAACAAGCACATGGTCTCTCAGAGGACTCAAGAAAAGCACAGTTTCTTTTCCTGCCTGCAGAAAGCCTAAACACTGCTTCCCTCTTTCTTACAGGCTCCTCAACGGACTAAATGGGGTTAAGATTGAGAATCACGGTAAACAGTCGATGCTCGTCTTTTTCAATGTCTCAGAAGAAGACTATGGAAACTACACTTGTGTTGCCGTGAACACCATGGGAAACACTAATGCCAGCATAATCCTTTATGGTAAGACTAAATGTTCGGTATGTTTAAGTTATTGTAATATATTGTATAAGTGGACTATTTTTAGTGTCTATACGAAAAAAAAATATTAAGGTCGTCCACTGTATGTTGTAATGTGTAAGATATACCGCTTAATTTCCACCATTCACTAGTTTCCATAACTTTGTTATTATTATTATTATTTTTCTTAGTGTTCGCTGCTATTTCCTGGGCTTGTCTTTTTTTTATCGCACACTCACACACATAACACACAACAACTAACATGACCCTGCTGTATAATTTCTTGAGGAATGTTTTGTTAACTGGCCTTTATTATTGTTCCTGTCCTGTTTGATATTGTTTTGTCCTTTTTGCTGTCTTGCAATAAAAAAAGGAAAAAAGAATATAAGTTAATCTCATATGAAATTGAAGTAAAGCTGTGGTTCCAGCACTGATTTGATCTGTGAGACAGACTAATGCCGATGATGGACTTAGCGTTGTGTTTATATCCTGCAGGTCCCGGAGCGATGCATGATGTGAATGGGGCCGCTGTGTTGCCCCGTTTCTCCGTATGCCTCCTGCTGACTGTAACCTTACTCTATCTGCTGAAGTTCTGATGTGAAATGTGGCAACCCTCCAGCTTCTCTCAGCATTGAGCAGCAAGAACAGACTATTAGTCCTATAAGAAGAATGGAAATTTAAGAGTGCCAGTGGTTCACCCTTAGTTTTCTTTCTTTTTCTTTCTGGCTTTGCATCAGAGTCTGTTCTCTGTTGGCTCGCCAAGACTGAGAGGCATCAATCTGAGGAAGGGAAAAATTTAAATCATGCACTAATTTGATGATGGTAGAACTACTGAGTTTGTGTCTCCCCTGACCTTTTTGTATGTGAAAAGGGAAAAAGAAGAAAAATACATGTAACTGTTGATAGTTGACTGTTTATTGCCCAATATTGAAGTGTACATTCAGAATATTATTATTGTGTCATGTCCTGTTCAATATCTGTACAATACCATTAAGCTTTTTTAAGTAAATGACAAAAAAAGGAAAAAATGCAATGTGATTGTTGAATTTTACTGTATTTTTACAGTTGTATGCAAAACAGAGTAACAGATCCTTCATGATAAACAGTTCAGAAAAATAAACAGTACACCATGATTTCTCAGGCAAAGTCCTACAGCATAGTGCATCCAAATTTTTATTTTCATCCTAGTGTGTGTAGAAAATGTACAAATGTGTACAGACAATTCCTGCACTGTTGTTTTTCAAAATGCATACACTCATCAGATGGCATTTTTGAAACACCGAATCGCAGCGTCATAGCAGCTTCACGGCATATTCTTACTGAGAATCTGAAACAAGATTGTCATTTAGGACAGAAGTGCTGGTCAGTGTGCTGCTGCATTGTCAACAGTGTGAAAAATCATTTAACAGTACAAATAACCTGCATGGAAAGCATCAGGTTACTGGGTGGTCTAATTAACAGCACTGAACTGTCTTCTTACTAAGTGCTGCTGTTAATTTGGGAAAATAAATGTAATTTGTAAAATTATTTTTTTTCATAACCTGGCTGTAAAAGTCGTTAGTTGCAACTAGTATGGTTTTTGCTCATGGTTGAACAATTATTTAATTATGAATTAATTAATTACTTTTAAAACACCTGCTACGTTTCTGAGTGTTTGTGATACGCTAAGTGTTCCTTGAAGTGTGAATTTCTCCTCCTTTTTAAATGAATAAACTATTTCCTCTTTGATCACCTGGAAAATGCATATAGACAGAGTGCAACTGGCCATATGCTGGAAACTTCGGCCACAGGGGATGGGGGGTACGCAACCAATAGCTGAAATGTAAACGCAATGGCTGTAGCAGCTAAAAACATTAGGTTTAGGCATGTCAAAGGACTATTTTAGCAGCTTATGTCTACCATAGATGACAAGTTAGTTGTCAGTAAGCTAATGTTAGCTATGTGTGAGCAAGCCAAGGCAGTTGAAAACATATTACTGCATAGCTTTGTGATTTATGCACATTCCATGATAATAAAAGTTGCACACTATCAAGATGCTTTAGCTTCACTTACAGAAATAGAGTTAGCTTTAAACTGACTATTGGATATATGACTTAGTGACTTGCTGAACACCATACATAATGTTGGGCATACTGAGTATCAGCATCCCACAGATTATACATACAAGGCTCAGTTTTTTCAGTTTGGCCGCATTTTTCTGATGTTTGTTGTCAGAATTGAGAATGCTGAATTGATTTCCTCTCTGGTGTGGGTGGGACTCAATTGTGCTGAAAAAAACTGTTGTTCTGAGCTCAGAAAAGTTTTGAACTTTTTGAAAAGTACATGGTTCCCACTGGACAGCCAACCTCCAATATATAATGATCTTAAAGAATGTAATGCATTGCTGTAAAATGAACCACCTAACAGTCAAAATAAAACTTAGAAATCTACAGCAATAGAATGCAGCTAACTTCCATCTCAAGCATAAGTCTGTAAGTAGATTTTAGTGTAGTAATGGATTAATATGAACAAAAACATTCTTTTAATTCGCATAACCACAAATCTAATAACACTAATATCTGAGTTTATACTCACTATGGCCTGTTAGTCAGTATTTTATTATGGAGTAATGAGGAAGTGAGATAAATGTTCAATATAAATACACTTGCTTCTGACATCTTCAGTTATACAGCTGGCACACTGCTCCAGTCCACATCAAGTCCACACGACACAAGCTTGAATATTTCATGAACAACAAGATAGTCGAGTCAACTTGAATGATGATGAATGTGCCACGTAGCTGCTATGAAGCTTTTTTTCAGGTGTTATGAATGTGTGCTTTCAACCTGGATTGCCCCCGAGGTAAATAGCAGACGCTGTTCTCAAGACTGCAAAAGTGATTGTTGTGTTCTGTGGTCAGTGGATGCATTCACAAGGGACATTTTTGGTCTGCCTCGGACAGAAATTTCCAGTGATGAGAATATACTTAAAGCACAAGTGATTGATAACGTGATGTTCTGCTATTGTCCAGTTCACTCCTGTGCATACCTATGAGTAAGAACAAGTGTTTTGAAGACAAAACAACGGGGATGAGATTAATGTATGTGGGAATGCTGTTGTTGTACTCACATGTTATGTGCTTGTTATGATGGTGAAGCAGTCGGCTGCAGACTATGTCACAGGATGTGATTTCACTTTTTATGGGTTTGCAAAAAAAAAACAGCAGGTGAGATTCAGATGCCTGCCGAACTAAAGTTAAAACAATCCCAGAAAGATTAACATGATAAGTATTGATGTCAATAAGCTTGGGTCAGTTTGTTTAAATCCCCATTAAAAGAGAGCTGATACTGGAATTTACTTAAGGTGTATTTTTGCATTTGATGCCATGACCGACAGTGTAATTTGTACCTTATTTCCTTTCTTTTCTTTTTCTTTCTTTTTTTTTTTTTAAGGATTTCAGGATTTTAGATGTATGCATTTCATATTGTCTATAATCCGTCTGAATGCAATTTTCTCTGGGCATTTTAAAGTTTGCAGTATTAAAAATTCACTTGTCATTTCTTTTTTGTTTTCTTTTTACTTTTGTTTTTGTTCAAACTGTTTATTTTACAATGTACAATCTCATTGATGGCTGCATTGTTGACCTGTTTGTTATGTTTTTTGAACTCACTGGAGGTTTAGCATACAGTAGTCACTATTGTGCTATATAGTCATCGTATCATTTGATTGAGAGATTGAAAAAAAATCCATAAACTGGTTCAATGTGAATTTAAGTTGTATCGTTTGTTCTGATTTTGACATCGTGCATTTCTTTCTCTCATAAGTTTGTGGTTTCAAGCTCTAGTTGATATGTTTTATATTAACAAAAAATGTAATTACTCAAGTCATGTGAAAGGTGAAACTCCTCGTGACAAAGCCAAGTGCCACCACTTCTCCAGGTCTGTGGATCTATGGAGCATTTTAGCCTCTTTAAGAGCTTTATGACTTTACAGCCTGAAGCTCTGTTTTGCTATCAGCTACAACCCTCAGTCAAAGTTAATGATAATCAAATAATCAAATAAAATATGAAAGCACCAGACATTTTTACAAGGTGATGGAGACCAAAATCAGAGCGACAAAGCCTGCCAATGCAGGAAACATTTAAAAACAAAAAGAAATGTTGACCAAAGTCTGTTTATAACACTGGATAAAGAGATTTAAACACAGTTAAGATGGGATTCAATAGTTGTGATGAATGGGAAAGATCTTACAGTGAAGGTGGCTGTGGCTGTCCTCATTCACCCCTTTGTTAAAATGCCCAACTTTACAGGAGAAATAAGCATCTTTACAGCCTGGTTCTGGTCTCTATAGTTAATTTTATCCCTTTATGACATCTGTGATAGGCATGATTTTTTATATAATCCACCCTTTCATTTATATTAAGGTATAAAGGTATGCATAATGAAGTGCTTGGCCACTTTAAGTGTCACAGGTGGCTTGTTGCTGCATTCAGCTCACCCACACTCCTCCTCTTTTCTGCTTTTTTGGATTAGCCTGCAGTGAGGAGGTGTCACTAACTAACAGTAGTAACTAATCAGAGGTCTTCAGTTGTCTGGATATAGAGTTTGATGAGATCGGAGACATAAGTTGGTGCTAAAAATCAGTCAGAACTGATAAGGGGGAAGCAGCGGTGTGTCATCAGCATAGCTCGATGCTGCATTTTCTGAAAATCTGACTCCAGTGGAAGCATCCTGAAGTGCAAATGGAATATGACCTAAAAAGAACCTACGGGTACACTACAAGAGACATGAGGAGAAGAAGAAGAATTGATCCGTTTCACACATCAAAGAAGTTACTGCAAGGCCTTACCTTGAATGTATACAGCAATGGAAGGCTGTGATAATGGAAATGGTCAAACATATAGTATACAGTTGCCTAAATAGTTTACTGTACAGGCAGTTGAACAAGCTAATATATTCCCTGTATTATTTCATAATAAAGAATCTAATACTGCAGCTTTAAAGAAAAGATCATTTGAGAGAATCTCTGATTGACAGCTAATGGAGATTGAGTGTGATAACAGACATGGGTGGGCAAACCTGCATTAATCTACAATAGCCAGTCCAATGTAAAAAGATCTGCATTTGAAAAAGGAAGCTATGTCTGTCTTGTTAATTTCTTGTAAACCTCTGTGCACTAGTAGGACCCAAGCTGCCTCTTATTTTGCCCCATTCCTAATAAAAAGAAATATTCAGTGTTGCTGCTGTCAGGACCGATAGGAGTTCCTACAGTCTCAGCACAATGACATCAGTATCTGCATGTGTTAGATCCTGGGCCCCTTCCAGTATAACCTTGTTATCACAGCAAAGCTGTAAAAAGAGCAAAAATGCAGGGCAGGTTTGGTAACTGTGGTGTCAGTCAAGCTGCCTCTTGCCTCTTTGTGTCTTTAAATGAATGGCAGCAGATGCACTCTGGTGACATTATCAGTGAGGCATTAATGCAAACTGTTTGCCTCCAGGTTTTGTGTGTATGAATACTTTTATTACAACTTCCATGCCAAGTCAATATTATGACTACATTACTGCAGTTTTTTCCCAAGGTAATATGGATGTTGTTTTTATTTCCTTAACAGTGGACATACCATCCATAACATGCAGATATTACAGTATATTTCAAGATATAACTGCTGTTTCTCTGAAGAGGGAATCAAAGTCCCTTTTTTTGTTTTGCTCAGACCAATGGAAGCAGGCAAGCAGGAACAAAAGTGATTTAGCTTTTTATAGATAGCCTAAATAACCGATCTAATATAATAACATTACATCCCTTTGAGTTGCCTCTATATTCAATCAAGTCTTGTAAAGAATGTTCTCATGGGGTTTGAAGAAAACCAGTGTGTTTTCTGGCAGCTTGCAGTAATGCTTAACCTTGTTTATAAGATAGTTTTAAAAATAACTGAATTACCTTGCTGTTTCATCTCTTCTGATTTCCATTTTCATTTGTCACAAATAAGACAGTACAGAAATAAGAAACGCAATGCAGGATGGTCTCTGCAGACAGTAAGGTGAATGTAAGGTGAAGTTCTTACTTGTTCACACTGCAAGCAGCTAAATTCATTAATCACAAATGTTATTTTCACTGCTTTGTCCTCAGATGCTCTCATTTATTTAGCTAGGTTAGGATTAATAGACAGCTTCACAGAATGATTTGAAAATGATTGATACAAGTTTTCTCCAAGCACCAATCTATAGGCATATATTCCTTTTGGACTTCAAATTAAGTCAAAGAGAAGAGGATGTAATCAGGGCTTACTGTTCCAAAAATATCAGCAGCCTGCCTCCCTGTAAGTTCCCGTGATTGAATTATTTACATAAAGACCACAAGACTACTGCTTTACATGCCATGAAAATATATCAGCATCAGTAGAAAGTACTTGGTAGCTGTATTTCTAGCATACAGCATTATTCCATCAAATATGTACACATATATGTATTGATAATTGCTTATCTAATAATTATAAATACACTTTATCTTGTTTTCCATGGATATAATTCCAGAGGACTGCTCAAACCTTGTGTACAACAGGTTTTTATTATCATGATTTTTTTGCTTGTGGACTCTGTTATTAAAACTGTGTCAACAAAACACTGCCAACAGAAAAGTAGCACATGTAAGAATAAAGACATCAGCTCGAGCTTCCTGTAATCCATGAATATGAGACAAAGGCTGGCGCATGGCATGGCCTTCTCTCTGGTCTCTCTTTGTGCTAACTCTCCAACCACATGATTCGAATCCAGCTCTCTGATGACTTCTGACTCTATGCCAGTTCTGACAAAATTGAAGCATCTTTTACTCATCTGAGTCTTTGAGTTCAGTCCCACATCTCTGCTTATAATGGAACTAGTTGGCAGCCCTTCTGCTTCCTTTTTTTCCTTGTGCATTTTTACATTTTTGGTTTGTCTGCCTTACCATCTTTTTTAACCTTGCAATTATTCTGTATTTCATAACCAAACATTCTCTAACATCTATGATCATGCACAGTGAACCTTTAATGTCATTAATAAAAAGATCTTGATCTCACTTGGACTTCCTGCATGCATAAAGGTTATTAATATTATCAGCCACAGTCATTGGCTTTTACCCCAACACACAAAAATATGCATTCATTCCTATGACAGTGATCCTGTCAGACCTAATAAATGCATTATTAGGGCCCGAGTACCGACGGTGCGAGGATCTATTGAAATTGAAGGAATTATTATTCCTAACCCAAAATCGCTAATTTGGAGGCTTTATCATATTCAAAAACTCACCAAACTTTGCACATGCATCAATCTCTGATGAAATTTACGTATTTTAATATTCTCAAATATGGCCGTGGCAAAATGGCTCAGTAGCGCCCCCCTAGAACGTGAAAATGGAGCGGCACCCTATGGGGAGCATTCACGGAAACAAACTAAATTTGGTACACATGAATCATGGGGAGACGCACCAAAAAGCCTCTTGGAGCCATACCCAAAACCCAACAGGAAGTCGGCCATCTTGACTCGAACATGGCGTTTTTGGCCATTTTTGGCCATTTTTCGCCATTTTTCGCCATCTCGACGCCTCGTACTTTGACGAACTCCTCCAAGAGATTACATCGGATCAGCTTCAAACTTGGTCAGTACATTCATAAGGCCTTTGGGATCTAAAGTCATTAAAAACTTTAATGGTCATCGCAATATGTGGGCGTGGCATAGCGGCAAAATAATGGCGAAAAATTGCGTGACGCCATAAAAACTGATATGGTTATATCTCTGCCATACTTTGTGGGATATTGTCCAAACTTCTCATGCTTCATAAGACTCCAATCCTGAACAGGGTTGGGTAGCAGTATTTCATAAATCCCCGCCCCTTATGCTTAAACCACTCCCCCTTTCATAAAATGACTACGATGCATACTTTAACGCACTGCTGCTACAGATTTAATCCGATCGACTTCAGACTTGGTCAGTACCATCATAAGGCCTTTGGGATAAACATTTATCAAAAACTTTACGGACGATCACACTATGCGGGCGTGACATGGCGGCGAAATATGGCGAAACAATATTTCATAAAGACCCGCCCCTTATGCTTTAACCACGCCCCCTTTCTAACCATTTGACGTAGAGACTTCAATGAAGTGTCATCGAAATCAGCAGAGAGTCCCTGTTTAATGACTTAATTATTGCCCCGCCCCTTGCCATTAGCCCCGTCCCTTTTCTATAACTAATGAACCGATTGTCGTAGAGTCTTATATGAGGTGTCATCGTACTTAGCAGAGAGTCCCTGTTTAAGGACTGATTGATTGCCCCGCCCCTTTTCATTAGACAAGCCCTTTTACTATAACTAGTGGACCGTTTGTTGTAGAGACTTGAATGAGGTGTCAGTGTACTCAGCAGAGAGTCCCTGCTGATTGATTACCCCACCCCCTTACCATTGCCACACCCCTTTCATAACTTGTGACCTCTTTGTTGTAGGTTACTTGGGGAGGCGGCCGTGGATCGAGAGGCCTGGTGTGGCCAGCTCCCCCGACCGCTCCACTCTGCTCGGACCCGATCATCACTGCTTGCAGCTTTAATATAACTTGTTTTTGTCAAAAGTGGTCAAACCTTAAAACGCCTAAAAATGCTTAAAATGTCCCAATTTCAGTGTGTTGATACATATTAGAGCATAATCTATCCAGACATGACAGAAAAACACCATGTTGCGAAATGGCCACATTTTCAAAAAGTCATACTAGCATGTCGTTTTTTTTTTCCGGGCAAATTTTCAACTTTATTAAAAATGCACCAAATTCGCAGGATAGCTTTATTAGAGTCTGTTGATGCATGTCAGGGTGAAACTTTTTGAAAAAGGACAGAAAAACACCATACTATGACATGTTTTTTCAAATGTGGTCAAACTTTAAAATTCCGTAAAACGCCTAAAAATGCTTAAAATGTCCAAATTCCAGTGTGTTCATACATATTAGAGCATAATCTATCCAGAAATTACAGAAAAACACCATGTTGCGAAATGGCCACATGTTCAAAAAGTCATACTATAGCATGTCGTTTTTTTTTTTCCAGCAAATTTTCAACTTTATCCAAAATGCACCAAATTCGCAGGATAGCTTTATTAGAGTCTGTTGATGCGTGTCAGGGTGAAACTTTTTGAAAAAGGAAAGAAAAACACCATATTATGACGTGTTTTTGTCATCAGTGAGGAGACAGTGGCGCAGTGGTAATGCGAAAGTCTCATAACCAAAGGATTGGTGGTTCAAGCCCCGCTTCTGGAGAACCTGATGTTTGTCCTTTACCTGCATTGCCTCAAGTGTTACCCCTGGAGTATGGAT
>CAFUXE010000352.1:19223-30483 GCA_903364295.1 Serranus cabrilla
AACAGGTGACACACACACACACACACACACACACACACACAGGTTGGAATGTTCCTATTATAACTATGTTGACAAAAGGCGCAAGGAGATACAGAGGAGAAGTCTGAAGATAGATAGATAGATAGATAGATAGATAGATAGATAGATAGATAGATAGATAGATAGATAGATAGATAGATAGATAGATAGATAGACAGACTCAGTAGGAGACACAAAGGACTAAAGAGGAGCTGGTGTTATTTAGTGTTTGCTGCCCTCTAGTGTCCCAAACACTAGTGTCCATAACACAAAATGCAGAAATGCAACTTATGCAGTTTATAATTTATAACAACGTGCAGCGTCACTGTGCAGTTAGTTTATTTTATTCCATATAAAACAAACAGAACAGCTGCTTTTTACTGCAGGAGTTGTTTCTACATGTTGCAGAAACGAATCAGAAATGTTGCAGTTTAATATTTAAACTAAAGTAAATCTGATGCAGCACAAACTGCTTTATAGATAAATAAATAAATGTATAAATACTGTGCTTTTTTAATCTTAACAACCACTTAAAGCACTTTACAACACGAACCCAGTCACTGAATCACATTCATGCACACAGAGGTGGAAGTAACTAAGTACATTTACTCAAGTACAGTTCTGACGTATTAAGTAGTTAAAATGAACCTTATTGTTACAAAATTATTTACATTTATGCATCAATAATTATAACTGAATATATAAAACAGTGCAGCCATTCTGCTTAATAAATACATTTAGTTTAGATACTTTAAGTACATTTGGATACTTTTGTACTTTTACTTCAGTAAGTTTTAACGCAGGACTTTTACTGTAGTGGAGAAATTTAATCCAGGAATGAAATGAAGATTAATTAGCAGTTTATTTGTATTTATTTATTTATTTATTTTGGATGCAGCAGATTGTGACAAACTTATAATATTTCTGTTTCATGTTGGATTTTAAATGTGCAAAGTGTAAATAAACAGATTTGCAGATGGTTGACTTGTTTATTTATTATTAATTCAGGATATTTGAAGTTGTGTTAAAGTGACGTGTGTACACAGAGTGTGTGTGTGTGTGCTGACGAGGCAGCAGCGTTCAGGTGAAACCGCTCAGCACTGAAGCTTCACTTCAGCCTGTGAGTTGTTTGTTGAGTGTTTGTGGTTCTGAACGCTGGAGCGGAAATTAAACATCGACTGAGATTAAAGCGCTGACTCTGAACTTCCACTGTTAATTGTCCAATTAGCTTAACTGTGCAGAAACAGAAAGTCTTTTTGTTTGTTCACTCTGTTACTTAATTTGAGGACATAATGTCTGATTTTAAAGGTCCAAAACTCAAGATTCAGTCACCAGGACGTCCCACATCAGCTGCAGGGGAACGAGGAGGAAACGTCACGTCAGGATTATAGAGAATAAAATGATCTCTGTCATCAGAGCGCTGATACACACACTGATAAAAAACCACAAGTCTGCACATGTTTTGTTTGCATAAACATTAAATTAAAACAAGGCAACAGGGTCACTCACACAGCACCAAACTGCCCCTGAAGGATTATAGTGAAAACATGTATTCTGGGTCACTGGCATTGAAATATTTCATCCACTAGATGGCAGCAGTTAGTGAAGGCAATAGGGTCACTGAGCAATAATATAAATTCACAATATAAATCCCAGATGGTTCCTGATCACCGATCACCACCAAAATCTAACCACCTGTTCCTCGTCCCAACACACACGCTGTCCCAACATTTCATCACAATCCTGCAGAACTTACTGAGTTATTCTGGACAAAGACAAACCTTCTCCTTGGTAATAATATGTGCCTGTACCTTTAAGACGGCTCCACGTGGAGCTGACTGCACTTTCACAGTCTGTGCTCACAATTTTTACTCCGTTTTTTTTAATCAGGGTGATAAAACGTGGTTTTAACGATAATTAGAAACTGAGATTAATAGAATTTGACTGTGGTTTATGGTGACACAGTTTCATCCCTCATCAACTGATGTTAATGAATGTTTAACACCACAACTGCAGTGTCTCAAATTAAAATTAGTACGCTATTTATATAAAAAGGGCTTTTCAGGTGAGTCTGTCTGCTCCACTTCAGTGGAAAAAAACAAAAAAACACTCTTTAAACACTGTATTTGCTGTGGAAACGGTGAGTTTCCTGCGCTGCCAGCAGAGGGCGCCGTCTGACCACAAAACACACCACAAAACAAACCGAAACGCTCGTTCTCCTGCAGCGAGAAGAGAAGAAGAGTTAATGACATGAACCCTCCATTCAGGACCGGAAGTAGAGGTGTGTGTGTGTGTGTGTGTGTGTATAGCATCACTGCTGCTCTGACCTTTTATTTACAAAAGAAGAAGAAACAAAAAAGTGATGAATTTCTGCCTCAAATAAAATAAAGTCTGCAATAGTTTTTTAAAATCCTACATGAGAAGAACATTTTTATTATGATCTGAAAGTTTTGATGCTAAACATCAAACATTAAATAAACTGTATTTCACTAATAACACAACCAGCAGCTCCAGTTTTATTCACTTTTTAATGGTTTAATGTTTCGACTTGTGAAATCGTTTAGCGGCTGCTTTTTATGAGTTTGTTGTTTATGACTTTGTGATATTTTTTATTTGTCATGTTGAGTTTTGGGCCTCAGGCCTTCAAACATCAGTGGATTCATTGCTTTGTTTGCCACCTGCTCACACATAAAGTGATTCATGCCTCAGTCAGCAGCGTCACAGGCTGGAAACACATGATGGTGTAGCATCCAAAACGTATTCATTCTTTTATTTTAGTTTGTTTTGTGGGTCTGTCGCTGCCCGATCCACACCTGAAAAACCTGATTTTATTATTCTAAATTAAATAAGGTCTATATTTACGCTTTAAGGAATGAAATGAATAGGTTAATTAATTATTTTAATACATTTTCTTTTAGCATTTTCACAGTTTTAGTAATTGATGATGCAAATGTTTATTTAATCATGAAAATATAATATATATAATATAATAATATAGTATTTTATTCCTTTAAATTTTAGAGTTTTTACAAAAAAGAGGAATTTTCTCTAAATATTAAACTTTTTTTAAATTTTATTTTTAACAAAACAAGGAAAAAGTGTTTAAGAAAAAAATCTTCTGTTTTTATTAGCTCCATATTTAAGACATGCTTTACTCATAATTAACAGGAAATAATCTTTTTCACAATTAGTAAAACTAGTAAAACCAAAAATATTGTTAATTTTGCTGTTTATTGCTTCAAAGTACCTCAGACAGGAAGTCAGGTTTCCGATTCTATCCGGAGCTTTTTCATTACCTCCATATTTCTCACATATTCTTTGTCAAAACAGGGAAAAAAGTGCTTATTTGATAAGAAATATGTAGTCTTTATTTTATTACCTTCGGCAGTCGTTACTAAGAACGTTTTTTGAGGGAAAAGTGTTTTTATGTGCTTCATATTTAAGACATTTTTTACTTGTATTTACATTAAATAATCTATTTTAAGTAAAACCAACAATAATGTTAATTTTGCTGTTAACTGCTTCAACGTACGTCAGACAGGAAATAAAACATCAGGTTTCTGGTTTCATGTGCAGATCTTTTCATATTTTAAACATTTTTAAAAAACAAAAACATCATGTTATAAATAGTAAAGTAACATTTAGAATCTTCTATTTCATAATTTTTAAAAACTATAATGACATTATGTTATTAAAATCCCAGACTGGCGTAAGTTGCTTTGACAGGAAGCCGAACAAATCGTGTTTCGGGCGTTTGTTTAATGGAGAACGATGGAGAATGATGCCACAGATCCACAGCAGCATCACAGCTAAAAGTAAAAGCTTTGTTTGTTCTCCAAACACCAAAACAGGAAAGTCATAAAAGTCTGTAAAAACACAAAGGGAAAAACAAAGAGAAAAACAAAAAGCAATTTATTTGTCTGTGCAGGTGAAACAAAGAAACATAAAGGCCTGAGAAGAACATATCAGCTTCAAAGCAAACAGGAAAACAAATAACCGAAGTGTCAAGATGTCAAACAGAGATTCAATTTGAAGAATGAAAACAGAATCTAAATGACAACAGAGAGAAGAAGAAAAACAGGAACAGGAGAGTTTAATGAAGTCGACACCAGGAGCAGGTCGGATGTTTCAGACTGAGACCAGAACAAACAAACCGCTGCTCAGATTTCTTCTCTGCATGGAAAACGTATGTTAGCTTATCTAAATTAGCTGCTACATTATTACCTCCGTTTGTCTGTTTGTGTACAAAATAACTCTGTAGGTTCTGCAGGATTGTGATGAAATGTTGGGACAGCGTGTGTGTTGGGACGAGGAACAGGTGGTTAGATTTTGGTGGTGATCGGTGATCAGGAACCATCTGGATTTATATTGTGAATTTATATTATTGCTCAGTGACCCTATTGCCTTCACTAACTGCTGCCATCTAGTGGATGAAATATTTCAATGCCAGTGTCCCAGAATACATGTTTTAATATAATCCTTCAGGGGCAGTTTGGTGTTGTGTGAGTGACCCTGTTGCCTTGCCAGTGATTTTATAGTTTTTGGTTGATTTTAATGTTTCTTTGTGTTTGATTTGACCTGCATGATGCACCAGGTGGATTTAACATGATTTTAGATGATCAGAAATGCTGATATTTGTAGTATTCGTTACCTGAAGCAGGTTTTACTGCTTTAGAAGCTTGTGGAATAACACGGCGAACAGTGAAAGTGGCTTTATTCTATATCATCACTGGATTAAATGAGCACCTGTGTGTGACAGAAGTTGTTTTGAATGATCACCGACTCTCTTCACCTCAGCTCTGTTTCACTTCACTCTGAGAATAAACGACCTGTGAGCTCATCTGCTGAGTTCACTTCTGGGGCAAAGGTCAATATTTCTGCGCTTCCTGTGCAGCTGGTGAGAATCTGGATAAAGAGAAATGGATCTGTGGGTCGAGACTTCTGGACGTTATCACTTTATTGAAAAGGCATTTATCAGCACTTATTATCCTCCCATTATTACAGGCCAGGAGGACCTGATTTATGGCTTTATGCTTCCTGTTTCATTACATTTCACTGTCAGATTTGATCAGTTTAGGCTACAAAACGTCTCTAATGTTAGAACTAAAAACATCCTGGTTAGGCTTTTAAAAAGTCAGATAAATGTTTGTAAATGGAGATGAAGTAAATGGAAAAATAAGCAGCTTTACAAACAAGTGAACCACTAACTTTAAAGGTATCATATGAGACTGAAAACAGGAGGTGAAACGACGAAAGAGGCTAAATTTCAGGGAGGGAAAACTGACTATTTTCAAAACAATCTCTCTGACCTCTGACCTCCAGAAATCTGACTGTGTAGCCACAAGTTTACAGACACGCCCACTTTCTGCTGATAACAAGCAGTTTAAGTAAAAAAACACACAACATCCTGCAGTAAAATTACTGATTTTTGTGCAAACAAACAGTCTGTGAGCTGCAGAAATCGGGTCTGACTGGAAATCCAGTTTTCTTCATGTGTGAACATTTTGTTGCAGTGACACATGTTCAATCACCAACATACATAAATCTTCTAAATGACTAATGTGGACAGTTTAGTTACAACTTTGAGAGAAATCAGGAGCAGCAGAACATCTGAAAGTGTTCGTTATATAACTGAAAGTGACGCGTGCTTCAGCTGTAACTCTGAGCTGATTCTTGTCACAGAAAAAACAACATGAAAGCAGAAGCTGGACGGGGAGTAAAGGTCAAAGGTCGCTGTGAGTAACGTTATAAACCTGAGTGGGATCAGAGAGACGCTGCTGCTCTCAGACACCTTAACTCCTTATTTCCCCCTGAAAGATGTGAGGATGTGAGTCTCATGGTGTTTATCTTGTTAATCCCGCGGCGACACGAGGCAGATTAACCCTTTAAGGTTAAACATGAGGTTTCCTTCAGATCCTCTCTCACCTTAGTGAGCATCAGTGATGTGTTAATACTCTGCAGAACTCCTTCACAGCTTAAAGTCTCAACATGCTCAGATCGTCCCACAACAAAATCACAAACACACGACTTACAGGCTGGAGGAAGGACGGCGGTTTGGGTTAAAGATACCACAGTGAAATATTTCAATCTGTGTGAAATGATTCTATAAAATATATGAGTTTCACTTTCTGAAATGACCATCTCCATCACAACATAAAGCAGTTATTCACCTGATGAGGGTCATTTAATGCAGCATCACATAATGTGCAAACATTTTTAGAAAGGGATCAACAAGCAGTGAGTCCGTCTTTCATCTTAAAACAAACAAAGCTTCATCAGTGCTGCAGAAACAAGCTGCCAACATGTTTCCCTGCAGACGGAGCTGCTGCATGAACACAACATTAAAAACTTTAAACCTGTTTAACTGCAGCTTCAACACAAACAGTCCTGATGGGATCCATCACACTGGGACAGAGTTATTCCTCTGCTGGACAAACTGTTTGATGAAAATAAAGACTAAATGAAGTCAAACCTGGTTTCTGAACAGATGAAATCAGTCAAACTCTTCCTGCTCTTCCTCTTCTTAGACTGTGAGCATGTTTGTTTGTTACAGTTTCCTTCCTGTAAAGATCTGTGAAGCTTCCTAAATCCTATCCTGCTCCTGGTCACATGTCTTTTCCCATAATGCACCTCTGTTTCCTGCAGGTTTGTTCTGAGAATAAAACAGTGAGATCACCTGCAGACCTGAGAGTGTTTCTGTATCTGACCTGAGCTTCATTTAAAACACAGTACGAGAAAAGTGAGTTAATAGTTACACACGTTTATGTTCATAACGTCACAATAAATCTCCTCCTTCTCTCCCTCCTCCTCTCCCTCCTTCTCTCCCTCCTTCTCGTTTCCTCCCGTGTACACCTGAGGCTCCTGTTGGCTCCGGCTGGAGGCTCACAGACTTTCTAATGGATTTGTTCTAATAAATTGCTGTAATGACTTCTGGTTTTAATGCTGCTGTGAGCTGCTCGCGACACATTTCCAGGTACTTCACCGAGATGTATTATTGAGAGAGTACTACACTAAATCTCATTATCATTAAAGTTATTATTTCCAGGGAGCCAGCTTCACTTCTCTCAGCTCTCGTTTGGTTCCATGTGTCCAACATTTGAAAATCAACTGGAAAACTGACGAAGCTCATGAAATACATCCTGATAAAATTATATTATATTTATAATTATTAGCAGCATCTAGACCGATAGATTTCAAACTATTTTACAGGATAAAGTGGCATTTATGTTTATACATGTTTGTGTGAAAGCTTTAAAGTTTCCAGGACAGAGTGTGAATAAAAACATCCTGCCATCAGCGAGCACACGGACAGAAACAGGCAGATAACTGGACGGATGTTTACTGAACAAACAGTCCCAACATCAGCTCCTTCAGAGCTCAGAGACGTGCAGAGGAACAGCTCACAACCGCTGAGTGCTTCAGTCTGCACAGAGGAGAGAGTTCACTGCTGCTTTCTGCA
The DNA here is from genome assembly GCA_903364295.1 of Serranus cabrilla. NCBI lineage: Eukaryota > Metazoa > Chordata > Actinopteri > Perciformes > Serranidae > Serranus > Serranus cabrilla. Next base: position 26,701 of record CAFUXE010000352.1, read on the forward strand.
GGTTCCACACACCAGGAATCACGTGATGCAGGTGCATATGCATGTAACAGATTCATGCAGGTTTTCACTGATGCATTGTGTCTTTCTTTACTTTAAAGTGACTTTCAGTTCGAAAATCCATATGAATTATAAATGACAAAGTAAATATTTGTGCATTTACCACAACACAGTCCTGCAGACATTTCAGAATAAAAGCCCTGTGTTTACAAACGAAGGGATTCTTTCAATAGAAAAGCTTCAGGGCTTTTATTGTGAAACAGAAACAGCAATGCTGAGTTAAAAATATCTATTTCAATGCCTGTAGAAATTGTAAAATGTGAAATGTGGCAGCTACGCTGTCAGCATGATTGCCAAAACATAAGTTCACTGTCTGTTTTTACTGAGAACTGCAGAAAAATTAGACAAGACACAGAAACTGGATGTTTGAAACACAGCCGAGCTGCTCAGACTAACAGACGGAGGTGCAGGTGAAAGATGTTCTCGCAGGACTTTAATACCTGAAAGTTTCCAGTCTGAACCAAGCAGCTTTAGCTCAAATTAAACTTTAAACCTGAACTGAACCTGATCTGTGAACGACCTGCTGGATCACAGTTTTAAACTAATGTTTCCAGACAAAAGTTCGACAACAACACCTTAAACTGTTCAGCTCTCGTCCTGACTGAGCCGTCAGCTGGTCGGGCTGTGGGTGTCCGTGCGACCTCTGTGACCCCTGTGACCTCTGTGACCTCTGTGACCTCTGTGACCCCTGTGACCTCTGTGACTCTCATCTACACCAGGAAGGAAACGAACCAGAACAGACATCAAACTATCGAGTTCAATAAAAGTTTGTCTCATGCAAAACATCGTCCTCCTGCTTTGAAGCTGCTCAGTGTTAAGTCTGCTCAACCTAATTCACTTTGAAGTGTGTGCATGCGTGTCATTGTGTGTGTGTGTGTGTGTGTGGAGCTGCTTTTGCTTATAGGTGTGTACACGGGTTGCATAAGGGTGACACACACACACACACACACACACACTGACACGTGGTGTGTGAGATCGACCAGCGATGTATTAAATCAAAGAGTCAAGGTTGGTCACCACATCAAGGCCGCCGCGGCTCCATCAGCGTGTTTAAGACGAGGATAACGGCGCCCGGCGTGCGTGGAAGGGGGCGGGGCCGGGAGTCGCTTCAAAGACACTCCTAATGCCGCACGGCCCCATGGGAACCCAAACCACCGCTCAGGGCCAAACTAAATCCCCCGTTAGAGGGAAGAGGTGGAGGAGCGAACACTCGGAGAGACGGAGAGGAAAAGGAGATCAGACGGAATTCTACCGACAAACATGGAAGTATTCACACACACACATACGAGGAAACACATGAAAACAAATAAGATCTGCTGATGTCTCCACAGTGCTGTTATCTTTACCGGTCTGCGTACAAATAACAGGACTTTAGGCCTTTAATTACATGCAATGCATGCACCAAATCTCCCTTTAGCAGCCGCAGTGATTCTGAATGAACTAATAACTTTCAGCTCCTTTCAGGAAACCCAAGGACACGTTACAACACAACAGGCAGAACTTAACAACAGCTGATGATAGAGCTGGGAGCAAAAGCTTAATGAACGGATGGAGCATGAGGAGGTTCTTAGATGTCCAGGGAGGAACCTTAAAGCAGCGGTTTTGGTGCTGATCTTGTTGTCAGTGTTAAACAGAAGCTGTGACGTGTGTTTAAAGTGTCACAATGAGAACAGGTTGCAGCAGTTCAGATGTTCAAATGAAACATATTTTGGGTTCAAAATGTCCATATTTAACGTTATCTTGGGGTTTGCATGAATAAACAATGTCAACAGTTATTCTGGTGACAGATTTCCAGAAGTTACGTCGTGCAAGAACATTAATAAACTCTGATTCTAGATCTGAGGTTTGTTTGTACAACTGAAAACAAAGACATGATATCGAATGCTTAAACTAGAAGATATGTCCAGTCATTCTGAGGTTATTTTCCACATCGTCACATCTTTTTCACACCTGATGAACGCTGTGTGTGTGTGTGTGTGTGTGTGTGTGCAGGAGCATCAGATCTTTGGTGAAATCACTCCTGAATCTCTGAATACCGTCTGTGTTCTGCTCTGTTGGACTCATTCACAGAAATGTCACCAAAGAGAAATAAAGAATTTAAAAAAACAGAAGTATTAGGAAGAATTCAAACAGCTTCACATCAGGAAGAAAGAAGCAAAGCTTCCTGATTAAGTCGGTACTATAACGGGTTTTGCTGCCTGGTGTCAGATGATGAATCTTCTCTCCTGTTACAGGTGGAGAAGGTGTTAACTCCTCAGTCCTGTGCAGAAGAAATGAGATGTTTTATTCATCTGTATTCACTGGTTTCTTCAGAGACTCTCCATCCATTGTCATTACCATTATTGCCTTCTTCATCATAATCACTGTCACAGGCGACATTATCGCCGCCATGATTACTGTCAGCGCCATCGACGCGGCCCCGACCATCACCGCCGTCCAATGAATCATAAGGAACAATTTGCAGCAGATTCAATCTTAAAACCAAAGTGTCATTTGAAACACAGCGCTGAGTCTCTGCAGATGAATCACATTCGTCTTCTGCAGGCTGCAGGTTTCAAACGCAGCATCATGTTGCATTTAACGGCACAGATTAGAAAATATATCTGAATGTCCCCGTGCAGCAGGAGCCACAGAAACATATTTTTAAATATACACGATAAATAAAATGATGATACAAAGTGTAAATCCATTTCATCACTGAGAAATAAAAATACAAACTGGATTTATTGGCAGCTTCCTGTCTGTCCTCGACCCTGGAGATCTGCCAGTGTGTGTGTGTGTGTGTGTGTGTGTGTGTGTGTGTGTTTCTGTTTTTTATTCTCCAGCTAGAGACGCCATTTAAAAACACTTAGAAAATAAAGCTAATTTTTTTACAGCTTCAGCTTCTCCAATGGAAATACATTTGTATTATGTTATTATATTATTGTTCTAACGTTTTGATTTAATTATAAATATATTTCAGATTCCATATGCATTTTTTTTAAAAATGACAGCATAGTAGAAATAAAGTGCTTTGTATATTTAATCATATATTTAAAATAAAAAAATAACTATTAACTATCAACTATTTGAGCCATTGTAAATAAAAAAAATATTTAGAAAAATTACAAAAACTGTTGATATTCCTTGAGATTAAAGTGACAAATTTACAAGAAAAAAAAAATAATGGGAAAATAATTGAGATTATAGTCAATATTTTTTTTTAAAATCTCTTAATTCGTAGATATTAAAATGTTTAATTTACAAGAAAAAAAACATATTTATAAGAAAGTGTGTCAAAGAGTCACAGTTTCCAGTGTTGTTTGGTGTTGAGCCAACTGTGAATTTGTGACTATTTCTTTTGTAAATATACAACTTTATTTTTATTCTCGCAGATGTATGACTTTATAATGTCAGAGCATATTTGAGTTTTTTCTCAGAATATTGTCGTTGTCGTACAACTCCAGTAAAGTGTAAATAACTCAATATTAATACATTAACCAAGTGCACAGGGAGTTTTTTTTACCTGTGTGTGTGTGTGAGTGATGTCAGCTGTGATGTTGTTGTAAATATTCTGTTTATTTTTCATCTTTATACAGATTTTACCGCTTTTATGGAGGTTTAACCCCGAGAGGATTCCATCGCGTGATAACAGATGAGAGACAAACACACAAACACACACACACATTAGTGGGTCATTATTCAAGTTCAGAGCACCAAGAATCACACACACACACACACACACAC
>CAFUXE010000352.1:31422-52377 GCA_903364295.1 Serranus cabrilla
AGCTGCTTCACCTGTTCTGTTTCCAGATGAGTGAAATAAATCTTCCCTGAGCCTCGACTCTGTGACACTTACAGACGGGGAGGATCGACTCGGAGCCGTTTAATCTCCTGATCAATGAAATCACATGAAGCCGCTGCCTGTTTACACCAAACACGTTCATGGAAACTCAAAGTCTGCGTGTGGATTATAATAAGAAAAGAGAGTTTAACTGATATCTGCTGATGGAAACACAGGAATTCAAGAAAACTTTTGAAAACATACAAGTTTCAACACTGGCTTGAGGTGTTTTTGTCTTTTATGAAAGTGAGTTAATGTGCTGAATGAGAGATGGAAACTCTTTTTTATTTATTATTTAACTCCGACATGAAAAAACGATTACAAGTTGCCGAATTAAATCTAATTCCTGACGACATATTTTCTTTTATGGTGGTTAAAGTTGTCTCATTAGCAACCTATTTTTCATTATTTCTTCTTCTCCTGTTTCCTGACGGATTAGCCTACAGCAGCATCACGCTGCCCCCTGCTGACCAGAGGACGTTACTGCAGCGCACTTTATTTGTTTTAAACTCACTGATTCACAGTTTCTTTAAAGCCACATTTAAAAATTTGATTCGACTTTAATGGAAACACAACTACTGAGCAAATTCATCATTTAGGAATGTTTTCTTTCATGCTGTTATTTATATGACTTGCTGTCCAAACTAACAAAGACAGGAAACAGTAACATGCACCTGTAGCTGTTTCTGAGGATTAAACTGGTTTCCCGGAGGACGTGCTGGGCTCAGGAGGAGCCTGAGGGATTGTTTTTGGACGGGGACGCTCTGTTGGACATGGCAGCCGACAGGACTGGGCACTGGAGGTGGAGACGGGATTGTTTGGGAGCGCTGCCACGGAGCCGGAGAGACGGGCTTGGAAGAGAGACGAGAAACCTCCTGAGAGACGGAGAGCAGGGTCGGCCTGAGGAGAGACCAACCAGGCTGCAACAAAACAGCAGCTCAGTGATGGTTTATATTAACTTACTGCTCATGAACCAATCGGACAACCAACTGAACCTCCTCCTGCCAAAACCGTCCTAAATCTTTATCAGAAAAGACAAATAAGTCTGCTGATCTGACAGACGATGAACAGGGGAGCGAACAGGTCGGAGGTAGAAGGGCAGAGAGTGAAGCTGCTGACAGAGGGTTTTAAAATAGAAACTCTTGTGCATTGGGCAGAGCAGCAGCTCGGTGACAGGCTGAGAGCCCACAGATGATGCCTGCTGGTGCTCGGGGGGCTGATCTGCTGAAGGCTTGGCAGGCCGACGCGGAGGGGCCGGGACTGCCGGGCTCAGGAAGCCGACACACCAGGGAGCAGGTCTGCAGAGGCTGCAGGGGGACAGGACAGGGCCATGTCTCAGCCACTGCATGCAGGAGGAAGTTCATCCAGCAGCAGGGAGGAAACTTTTGATTTAAGCAGCTTTTGAAAAGCATAAGAAGTTAAAGTGTTTTATATTTTCTCTGTAACATATTTGTTTGAACAAATGAATCAAAGTCTGATTATAAGCCTGAAACAATCTAAACGTGTCAGTAAACTGTGATGAAATGTGACCTGTCAATCATGCGGTAGCCCCGCCCTAAACCCTCCCCCACTTCCTGCTCTGTTTGACTCTAAATGCACCATCATTTACTAAATGAACATCATGCTGTTGAGGACGACTTGAGACCATAAATTCCTTATCAGGATGTTTCCTGAGGTTGCAGATAAAGTAAAATATAGGATCATATTTCAGCTTCTTTCTGACGCCGTGCAGTCGCCTCCTGCTGGACATTAGAGAGACTGCAGGTCACAAACACTCGTCAGCTGCAGGGACTCGTATGTTCACACATTAAAGTGAGATTTTATGAGAAGTTGAACTTTCTTCTTCAGTCGACGAATATGAAAACAAATCCGACACGTGCAGGAGAACAACAAGCTGCAGCCTCCTGCTGCCAGCGTTTAGCTGCAGTTTGTCGTGAAGCGTTAACGGCTTTTTGTCAACAAGCGAAGAGAAGAAAAGATTCATGATTCACTGAAGTCATTGCCGAAGCCTCCTCAGGAACAAACTGACCTTTTGATTTAAAACGCGGCCTTGATGAAGCCGTCCCAGAGCACCTGAGAGGATTGGATCTCTGTGAGCCAGTTAGAAGGTCTGTCGTGGTCCCGTCTCCTCGGGGACCGTCTTGTTTTCTCGCTATTCCCCGCTGACGTCCTGCTCCCATTTCCCCGTCTCGTCCTCCTCCCTATCTGTCTGCATTTCAGCCACTTGAGTCGTTCCTGTCTGCTATCACCCAGAATCCCCGGCTGCTCTGCTCAGCTAAACCTGTCTTGTCCTGCCTGAGTCCCTGGTGAGCCGCTAGTCCTTCGCCTCAATCCCTGCCCCGCGCCGCCCGCCTCCCGCTCTAAGCCTGTATCATTTCCTTCCTGTCACCCTCCCTCCCTCCTCCCTCCATCCTCTCCTCTCTGCCCCTGTGCTGTTTTATCTCCTCCTTCCTTCCCTCCAACTAAACCGTTATCATCTTCTCTCCATCCCTGAATCCCTTCACGCTCTTCTTCTTTCCCCTCATCATCCCTCGCTCCCCCATGAGCTTCCCCCTTTCTGTCTCCATTTCTTCCCCTTTTTCTGCGTCTCCGCAGTGAGTGCCGCCTTAATAATTCATGCCATCTCTAATCTTAACTTGTAAATAGTTAATGTGGAGCAGAGCGGGGCGACACCTCCTCTCTGCCCGTCCCTGCTCCCTGATTCTTCCCTCTCGCCCACACGCTCAGAACAATGCCGACACATCTGTTTCTCTCCGCGGCTCTCTGCATATTTTCTATTTCATTATCACTTTCATTTATGTTCCACATCAGTTAATTGCTAATATTCTCCCTCGCTGTGCGCCCGTCTCTTTAACCTTATTCCCGCCGGCTGCTGTCACGTTGGGACCTCGTGTAGTAATGAATTTTGAATTTATTAGCTGGGAGCCTTTTTTAATTTCTGTTTTTACTCAAATTCACAATTAATGACAAGCTATGATTAAAAACAAATCCGCTCTCTGAGAAATGAAGTTTGTTTACGACTAATTTACAACAGCAGAAAAACATAAAACCAGCCTGATTATCCTCTTTGTAGGAGACATTTCTGCTCAACTCATTGTCTCAAGACGCCGTTACTGAACAGATCTGAGCTGCAAATTAAACTCCAGACAAACTACGAGAACACAGAGGAGTCAAAACCTGCAGCTCCTTCTGCAGGATGATATTCAACTTTCACTGCTGTTCTCTACGTCTTTTAATTCTGCAAAACATCTGAGTTTTAACAGGTTAGGTTAGGGGAAAAAAGAGACTGTCAATACAGAGTAATCAGATTACTTTACTGCAGTAAAAGTACTAACACCACACTGTGAAATGACTCCAGTACAAGTAAAAGTCCTGCATTCAAAACTTACTGAAGTAAAAGTACAAAAGTATCAAAAGTAAAAGTATTCATTATGCAGATTGTTTTATACATTTCATTATAATTATTGATGCATTTATGTAAATAGTGTTCTAATTTGTAGAGACAGGGTTAATTTTAACTACTTAATAAACTGTTGATGAGGTTTAATCAATAATAATCATGATTTTTTTATCTCTTTTATTATAACCTTCTTCATCATGAACTCAATATTACACGTTATTAAAGTTTGGGAATGATTGTTGTAAACTAAACTAAACGTGACTGTTAACAAACAGGAAACAAACAAACTGACGTTCTTAAAAATAAACAGTTCATCAGCTTGAAGCATCTCAAGCGTGATTCATGTTCGGTTTGTATTTTTGTGGTTATATTTGGGCGCTCAGAGCACTTTGTTCTGGGCAGGAGGAGATCATGCTCTGGGTTAAAAACGGGAAAAGTCACAATGCCCTCAAGCATCAGACAGAGCGACTTCATTATCATTCAAACAAACACACAAACCGATCCAACCAAAGTATTTTTAACTAACTATTCCTCGTCTGAATCACCAGAGCACCAGAGAATTGTTCTGTGTGTCTGCAGCACTGACACAGACCTGTGGGGAGAGGTCTGGCTGTGCATAAATACATTCTCATGAAGGTGAAATCTCAGGAAAAAAGCCTTCAGGTGGAAATTTCTTAAAATTTAGAACAACAATCCTCTATAACTCACACAAACGTCTGATAGGATGAAATAAGGACATTTTATATCCAAAAGGTCAAAGGTCAACTTCACTGTGACATCATAATGTTCTGCAAAAACAGTTTCTGAACATTAAGGCGGGAGATGTGGTTGGATGTGACTTGGGGAATCTTGAAACTGATTTCACAGATCTATCCAGTTAAAGATGTGTGAAACATTTTACATTTATACAACAACAAAGGGTTAATTTTAGTGAAACAGGTGGTTAACTTTCAAACTAAAACCTCTCTGATCATTAATATATTCTCATGATGAGGCATCTTTCATGATTTCCCCTGCAGCTGCAGATGTGACAGGCATCAGATTGTCTCTGCAGTCGTGTCGTCTAATATCGAATGAAATGTGGGAAAAGAAAAAATCATTATTATGAAAATTGCATGTGTAAAATGTTAAGTGACCTGCCCCGGTCTTTGCATAAAGGAGGAAAAAATCACCCTCCAAAAAGTAAATTTCAGCTGAAATAATGATGTGCAATTTGTTGCCCGTCAGGAGAGTACAGTAAGAAATCTGCATGAGGATTTATTCTGTGCCAGTTAGCGCCGTGTCACATTCACAGAGGATTTAAATCACTGAAGATCTCTGTAATTTTCACAAAGCAGCAGATGCCCGCGGGCGCTGTGAGTCCTGTGTGTGTGCCTGGCTCTGTCGGGTATGAATCACCAGCTCCTTTCACATCCTACTGAGGGTGCAGGAAGCTAAATATGTAAAGGCAACAGCACTAATTTGACAGGCTGGAAAGAAAATACGAGCTGGAGGGGCGGCCGGGTTCACCGAATCAAACAAATTGTGGTTTGTAGAGTTTCACTTTTATTAAATTATTGCGCTTACTGCATGTTTTTTATGCTCCTGCTTATCTTCTCTCTGCCTCCTGTTTTTCTCCGTTTGAGTGTCAGCAGGAGCTGAATCACCCCTCACACACATCTATAAATCTATTTGTCTCAATCTCGCTTCCTTCTCACTCTTATGAATTCAAATCCAAATATATTTCACTGCCACCAGAGGATGGAGAACCTGTTGCAGAAGTGATATCCTCCATCAGCCGAGGCCATGTTTCCCCCAGACGCTCTGACATTTACATTTAGGGCATCTACCTGTCTGAGTGGGAGAGCAGCAGAGCAGCCTCAGCACACACAGCGAGACTTTAATATCTCATAATGTTTCACACATTTTAACATCAGTAATTATCACCACATTAGTTTCTACATTAATCACAGCAGCAGCAAATCACTTAAAGTACTAATCTCAGAGATATTCATTTGAATAAATAATAATTATACAAACACTTACTATGGATGAACAAACTCAGATCCAAAAACACGCCTGCAGTACCACTGACGGCCACAGGTGTCGCCAAAGTAACATTAAAGAGGATTCATACTTTCTGCATCCATTCTGATCTACATCTACATCTAAGTGTGGAAACATTTTACTTGCACTACATTTGTTTTAAAGCATCGTAGCTAGTTACTTACAGATTGAGATCATTGATACAAAATATGAATTATCCTCTTATTCGTGCAGATTGTGCTGATAATGCATCTTTCACTCACTTTAAATAAACATCTGAATGCAGGATTTTTAAAGTTTTAATTCAGAGTACGTTTCTTTTTCTACCACAGCCATTCCAATATTCCCACTTAGAGGAAACTTGGACATAAACCGAGAAGTTGTTTGACCACAGGTTTGATCCACAGAGAGGCGCTATTTCTGCAGGATATCTTGTCGACTCAAGTTAGTTTGGTAAGTTAGTTTGTCCAGCATCCAGCAGGAAAACAGAGCTGCAGGTTGCAGCTATTCATGGCCGGAAACTTTACTTAGCAGATAAATGAATTACAAGAAAGTCGTGTTAGTCACATGTTTCATGGAGGTGTTTTTCTGCACCTCCAAATATGACATAAATATATGTCTGTGTGTCCAAATATATATATGAATTTATCCAATCGTACACTAACTTCACTTAACAATCTTTCTGTTTTTTGCCCTGACAGCAATTCACAAGCCACTGCCAACACAGACTGTATATAAAGGCTGAAGACCTGACAGCTCTCCATAAGTGAGGCCTAAACACCTGGAGCGCCCTCTGGTGGCTGGCTGCAGTACAGGTTATAAGCCCCGCCCCCTCCATGCTAGTGGATGGGACAAAACTCAAAGTAAAGGTCACATGAATGTTATTAAAAGATGGTTTCTGTCCTTTTAAGTCGTTTTTATCACACTGTTGTTCCTTTTTCTGATCAGTTTGGTTTTAATTAGTTATTTGATTCAATAAAACAGCTCTGACGTCATGATTGACAGCTGTAACTGGCTCCTGATTGGTCGGGAACTCGATTTTTATTTACTGCGCAGACTCTGGCTCTTTTGTAAGATGTTTGTGTTCTCTAACGTGTCAGAGATTCTTCTCGTGTGCTGCCAGCAATATCTACCCAGTAATTAATTAATATTCATATCACTATAATTATAATAATTACAACTTGTTTGGAGCGAGTCTCCCTCCCTTCCCTCAGTGATTCTTCCTTTACCTTTCTGTATTTTTCTCTCTGTTCAGAAATCCCTTCGGCCTCATGAATGTATCTCACTTTTACATAAATATCCCTCCTGGTCATTTTAAATCATCCACTTTCTTTATGCGTTTCTTGTTTTTTTCCGATTGTCTCTCTATTCCCCTTTATTCCATCGCCTGCAGTGTTTCTGCCTCCCATAATTTTTCTTCATTCTGTCCTTTATCTTACCTCCCTCTCCGGTCCACACCTCTCCCTCTATCTCCCTGCCCCCTCTTTTTTAATCTACTCTCTCTTTCTCTTCCCTTTTCATGGCTGTGTGTGTTTTATAATGAGCAGTGTACCGACAGAAACATGGCACTGTGTAATACTGTGACATGTCTACATGTTCCTGAGTGTTGAAGAAAAGTATTTAGCTTTCAGCTGCAGATTATCTGAGGAGTGCTACACATGTTTAATTTCCCTCTTTAGTGTTTGTGATACATGGTGAGGGATCAGCTGCTTTATTACTATTAACGAGCCGACTGTATGGAAGTGATAGTGGAGATACTTCACTGTATTAAACAGGAAATAAATGATGGAAATGCTGGAAGTGAAGTAGTTACCATGACGACGTGACTACAGGAAGTGACATAGTTCAGTAAAAACATGATGCAGGAAGTTAAGAGATGTTTGAGTCACATGGACACCAGCACTGCTGACTCAGCAGGTTACATCATTTGTTATATTTTGTGTATTTTTTATTTGGCCGTGACGTTTCTACGGAACTATGTTGAGTTAAAATAAGTCTCGGAGGTCAAAGTGAACCGCAGCCTTTGTTGCTCTTTATACTACGTCACCTGACTTCCTGTTCAGCTCCTGTCATAATTACTACGGCCACTAGGGGGCGCCACTTAACAAACGTAAATATTGGTTATAATAAGCTGCTCGTACTAATGTCCTGTGGGGTTGTTTTTTGGGGGAGTCTTGCCGTTAATGCTGATCCAAGTTAAACTGTCTTTTATAACCCTAACCAGGAAGTGTTTCTCCCTAAATCCACAGAAACTGTACGTGTATGTATAATGTCATGTTTGCTATTATGAGAACGCTCCGCTCGTTTAGGTTGGAGATCTTATTGGCGGTATTATATGTAGAAACAAACGACATACGAGGTTGCAGGTTTGCAGGATCCTGCATTTTGTCAAAATACTGTTTCCCCCCCTCAGGACGAGAACCCGACAGTAAACAGACACAATGTGTGTTTCTACTTAAAGCAGGAGTATTGCAGTTGAAGGACATCTCTATAAAAACATTTTCATGTGAGTATTGAGCATTATTCTTCATCTGAAGTCCCTTTCAGGAAAGCCCACATCCACAGAGAGCTACCGGGAGCTCCAGAGCCATAAAGCTTTTACGGGTTTTATTTTCTGCCTTTACTGCATCAACATTAGAGCAGAGAAAGATCAGATAATATGGTGCTCTTGACCCAGAGGGAGCGGACGGCAGATAAAAAAGATGAGCAGGACGAGGTGAAAGAGAGATGGATGATGGAGAAGAAAAAGTGAATATGGTGTTTAAAGCAGAGCTGCTGTAGGTGTCGTTTGGCTCGTGAGTTGAACTTAATTCAGTGAAGCGTCTTTAATGAGGAGTTTAACAGCCTCAGTGACGTGCACACGCTCACTCACTTCTTTTATCATCCAACTGCAGGTTCCTCTCTCCGCTGGAACGATAAGGGAATATCTGCTCTCTGTTTTAAAGGGCAACCTCCTCCCATCTCACTTTATACACAAACTGAAGCAAAACAACTGAAAATATCTTCACCTACAGTCCAAATAATGGAATTTACTGAAAATACTCAGTTTGAAACTATATGAATAAATAAAAAACAACACATTTTTGGTGGAAAAATCAGCGACCCTGCAGGATTTGTTGTCCAAACACACGCGGCCACAGTGGATTAACACTTTACCATCACACAGACACACAAACACACAGATACGCATGAACACACTGAAGGAATTAGAATGAATGAAGCTGCTAAATGTCTCACAGGCGTTAGTCAGCGGCTGAGTCACAGCAGCGTCAGCCGTAATGATCCGGGCTGCGCTAAATCACTGCCAACCTACAGAACCAGAGACGCTCTCTGTTGTTTTCTCAGCGTTAGTCAGGAGCTGATTATAAAAGCCTGCCGTCACTGAAAATGGAAAAAGAGACGATGATTTATTTCTTCGTCTTGTTTAAACAGGTGAACTACAGGAACATTTCAACAAGTCCTCAAAACTGAACAACTACATGTGCAACTTAAATAAGGATTTTCTGATCTGACACAAATATTGAAAAGATGACATTTGGACATTTCTGTTCTTAAAGTTTGATTAGATTTAGAGAAAGATGCTAAGGATGGTGTTAAAACAAAGAGTATTAAGGTTGGAGGAAAGACATAAACCAATTTTAGCTATCGTAGGAAAATAATAACTCTCTCTTGTGTTTAAGTCCAATATTTTGCAGAATCTGCTGCAGTAAAATTGGAGGTTTTCTGAAGGGAGTCTGGTTCTGTTGGAGCATCTCTTTGGTCTGCAGGCAGCACCAAACTCAACACAATCTGATCATTCCTTTAAACAACAAACAGTCACATGTTTCTTTGATTGTGTGAAACACGTCTCTGTTTACAGCTGCATGCATCGTGTGTCTCCACTGCACTAAAAGCAGAGTTTTCTTATTTCTTATTTCTAATCAAATCGACCGATGAGACACATTCAGTCTGTTGCTGCTGATTCAGGATTGTTTCAAACAGGAAATGTTAAAAGTGACGGAGCTGCAGGGCTGCTCCCACCGCCTGCACAGGTGAGCTGCAAGTACTCCAGTCGCCTCTAGGTGGAGATGTGTCATTGAAATACCAGCAGAAACTCTAACACACACATGCATCCTCTCTCTCCCTCCCTCTCTCTCTCTCTCTCTCTCCCTCTCAGACCCAGATTCACTCTCTCATTCAGACTTCTGTGCACAAACACACATCCTTCTTCAGTGTGCCAAGGTCGTGTTGATGCAGTGTGTTCGTAATGAAACGTATGACTTTCACAACATGTCTTCAGCGCGTCTGCAGAGAATATTAATGGACTTCATGTGTTATTTTTATGCATAGAATCCAGCAGGACATTCACACTGAATCCAGACGTCCAACAAACAAACATATGACTGTGAAATAACTGATGAATATTATTTATGATCTCAGTCACTGGGTTCAGCTGTTCTTCCATACAGCATGCTGTTTATTTTGTAAATTAGTTCCAATTTAGAGCAAATAGACCATAAAGCTCCACCCTCTCTTCCAAATATGGCCGTTTTCAGCTCCAAAACCCCAGACGTGGACATCCAGAATGTGAGTATGTGTTTGTTAGTAGAGGAGCTTTTCCTCATGAACCCCGGATGCTCATTTCTGTTGTTCTGCTGCACATGTATTGCACTCACATGCAAGTGTTGCATCATGGTAATTGGACTCATTATGTGCTGATTAGCGATGCCTAATCTAAACCTAATGTTGTTTTACCACCATTCCACCAGTTTATCTCAGCTGATTGTTTTTATATCTACTTTACGATGCTCACATATCTTTATATAAATCTGTGTGTGTGTGTGTGTGTGTGTGTGTGTGTGTAATCACACGCTGAACTGTATTTTATGGTTTAAAAACACATTTGGGTCGCAGTAAGGAATGTGTTTTCTTTCATAATGTCCTTGGTGATAAAGAATGGACGGCAGACGTCGCAGCTTTGTGTTCAGATCAGATGATGAAAGCAGGATTTTCCTACTGAAGAGAAAAGCAACAAACCTGCACTGACAAGTCAACGTGACTGAGAGTGCAGAGTTTTTGAACAGTGATGTCACACTTGGAGGAGTTTAGGTTATTGTGTTGGTGACAGAAACACAACTCCACCTTCTCCACCTGTGCAGAGTGAAGACTAAATATCACGCGCTGCGATCCTGAGCTGGTTACATCATTTAGAGTCTGTGCAGCATTTTTAGCCTCAAAAACTAATAAATACTATAAATTGCATTACAAATAATGGATGTAATCACTCTGAAGACTTGTTTTGCAGACATCTGAAGCCTTGATACTGACATTTCAGCTGTTGTGATCATGTTTTTTTGCAACCAGTACATGCAAGTTATGAGCTAATGCTAGCACTAGCAAGCTAATTTGGTTAGCATGGAGTATCTGTTATTCAAACAGCCAAATCAGTTAGTGTTTTTAAATACAACCGAACATGGAAAAACTCATTTTTTAGTCGCAATTACCTTGAAACTGAAGGGTCCTAAAGTCCTAAAATAATCTCAGTGTGTCATCATAGCAACATGTCAATCACAACTCAACCCTCCCAGAGTTATGCTCTGTTTGACTCTAAATGGACTAAATTTACTAAATGAACATCATGATGTATCGTAGAAGACTTGAAGCTAACGATATGAAATACTAAACTCATTATGAGAATGTTTACTGAGGAAATAAATCATTTGAGAAGTAGGCTAATTTTCCTATTCACTTGCATACAAACTTCTTCCTGCAGCCAGTGGAGTCGCCCCCTGCTGGACGTTAGAGAGAATGCAGCTTTAAGTCACTTTCTGCATTTGTTTCACTGCTCAGGGGATGAAAACCAAACTGATCAGATCAACAAACACTTAAACAAACAACACTACAGAGCTAAAATGACAGAAACCATATTGAGGAATAATTCAACTTGTTCTGTGAGGTTTCAGTGGAGGAGCCGTCATGGCGTCCGTCTGTATTTACAGTCTGAGCCGTCACACAGGCGTAACATCTGGCTGGTGTGAGTCTCAGACCTGCTGCTGAAGTGATTTAGCCAATCAGATTTCAATTTGTAGTTAATGTGTCTTGGGAGCAGTCTTTTTAACGAGCTAATCTCCATCATTATTTAATGTACATGCTCAATATGCATGAAAACCCCGACGTAAACACGAGCATATAGAGCAGCACAGGACAGCTCTGTGGAGGTTTGGTTTAGTTTGGCATCTGAACTTCCTCTCTGAAATGATCACTAAAATATTTCCTGTTAATAACATATTTTATATTCTGCTTCAGCACCCTGCATTTATAGAAGACACATTTCTGAAAATAAGTCGGCTGTTTTGTTTCTCTTTGGCTCTTATAGTGGACAAAGGTGGGAAAAATCACTTTTCAGTGTTTAAAGAGACGGGCCCTAAAATATAGTGTTGGATGCAGGTATATTCAGCTTTTATTACATTTAAGCATGTAAATATGTTCTAGTAGAACCAGAAAATGTCTCCTTTAGGGTTTAATCAGTTAATATTTTGCAGAGTTACAGTGTGTTTGACTGACAGTTCAGTTTACGTTGTCGATGAGTTTTGTGGTTCTAATTTGTTTATTTTTCTCGGTGCTGCTGAGAAACTTCTCATTTACAACCCAGCTCCTTCTGATCAGACACTGCTGTGAACCTGATGACAGGAGGGTTTAAATCCTGACTGATTTTCATATTTCTAAATGTGACTGTTAGCTGTGTAAATATCTGACTTGGTATCTCTGACTGAAGGTTTAAACCTGCGAGCTGCGGTTCTGTGGTTGATCTGCTGCCTTGGAGCAGTGATTCATTCTGGATCATTAGTCCTGTGCTACACTGAGACCTGCTCTGAAGGACCTGTGGATGATTCTGGGGAATTCATAACACTACAGTGCCCCATTTATTACAGCAGAGTAAATCATACAGGAGTAATGGCGAACTAAAACCCACTCTGCATTTATAATCTGTGTGGAAGTGGAGAGGCTCCTGTGGGTCAGAAAGGTGTGTCTGCCCTCAATTACCCCCTCTCCATATCAGAGCGTGCAGGTAGACGAGCTGAGAGATGACATCACAGACAGGAAGCAGCGCCTCCAACTGTCGGGAATATTCGCTCATTTCTGGAGGAGTCAATATTTGTTATGTCATCGCCAGTTATTTCCTGAAACCTGCGAGACGAAGAGATGTTACAAGAGTTTATAGTATAGTTCACTTTGTGTCTGCCACTCAAATCAAATCTGAAAGAAACTGGAATATCTCTTATATAAGTCGTTTCTGAACCCACTGTATGTTACGAGAGAAATAAAAGATGTGACTCCATTATAACACCAGAAAGCACCGAGCAGGTACAGCAGGTTGGAGTAAATAACACAGTGAAACAGCTCGAGGATGATTTGTAATATCAAGTATGTTTGATCATCTTTATCACACTGACAGCAGTGTTTTATTTGTAAAGATAGAACTCATTTTAACTACTTAATATACTGTTATGAGGTTTAATTAATAAAAAAAAAAACATTCAGGTCATTGGACCTAAATAAAAACATGGATAATCATCATCCTGATGTTCTAAAACACTGGAGTTTCTCCGTGAGTGTTAATGTCTCTCCTGACTTTTGCTTCATAGACATAAAGAAACATTTCTTTTCTTTTCCCAGTTTCATAGCCGTGAGCATAATGTCCAAGTTATTGTGATGAAATCAAACTTTCCTGTGTGTTACTTTTATGAACAGGCAGTTTTTTGATGACCTGGTCTGCTGGATGCTGCAGAAGATTCCTCTACACACATAACCTCACACTGACCTGAACTTTGTTTTCACAGGAATATTTAAAATGGAAAAATATATCTGAATAAATCCGATTCCCTGCAGTTTGCTCTGGGTGTTTCTGTGCTGAATACATTGAAGACATAGTGGAGAAAAGACACGAGGTCGGGGAGGATCTGCTGGATTCAACAGAGAAAATCTACATAAAGCAGCACAGTTAGTTCACTGTTCACTGTTCTGTGGACACAGTTTTGTGAAAACAGAAAATCATGTGAGGTCAGAAAAGATTAAAAAAATCAGAGGAGCCGGTACTTGATGGTGTGTGATGTGGAGGGTTTCTGCAGAACGCTGGAACCTAAAATGTGTTTACTAGTCATGTTGAGTCGGCAGGCTGTCTGTGAGCTATTTTTCATCTCCCTGTAATGCAAATAAAGTGAAACAGCTTCCCTCAGCAGAGAGGAGCACACAAAGGTTACATCCTCGCTGAGCGTTTTGCTCGTGTCGGCAGAGATACATACGGACTCATCATACAACACCGAGATGCAAAGAAACACTTGCAGGAGCAGAGTGAGACAGATGTAACAAACACACACATGCTGCTGCTTTTCTCTGCAGAAACACACACAGATCCTTGCACACACACACACACAGTATGCACGCACAACATGTGCTCTGCAAAGCAAAGATGCTTCTGACGGTGTTAAACAAGCCCTTAAATCATCTTTGCCAAATGGATGGATCGGAGAAAAGAGAGAGGGGAGAGGAGGAAGCGATTTCCCCTCGCAGGCAAAATGCCATAATAAGTATATTGTTTTTCAAAGTGAAAACCTTGAATCCAAGCCTCATCTCCCCAGAGATGCAAGAGGCTTACTCTTCTGAGCTATTTGCAATTTCAAATAAATTTCTATGGGTGTGTGTGTGCACGAATCTGCGTAAAATATGTATGTGAGAGACAGATTCTTGGAGAAAAGGAAACAGAAAGAGATGGAAGCAAGGGACCATTGATGGGAAAAAAGACGCAATTATATTCTCTGCTTC
This sequence comes from Serranus cabrilla, assembly GCA_903364295.1. Classification (NCBI taxonomy): domain Eukaryota; kingdom Metazoa; phylum Chordata; class Actinopteri; order Perciformes; family Serranidae; genus Serranus; species Serranus cabrilla. The sequence continues at coordinate 45,707 of CAFUXE010000352.1, forward strand.
GTTTTAATGAAGTGCAAAAGTAATTCCCTTATGAAAGCTGCAGTAATTGCCCAAACAGTCTTATTATGTGACAATCATACTTAGAACAAAATGCAGTATGAAATTGCGAGGGATTTCAAATCAAGGGGAATAATTTTTGCAAGAAGCCTGACAAGTTAAGATAATTAAAATGTATTTGTTTTTTATTTTTGGAACAGAATGGCTGCATGTCAGGGTGTCAAGCTGTCCTCTCCCCTCGCCGTCTCGTCGGGAAAATAACAGCCAATTATACGGCGAGAGATTTGGCTCATGTTCCCAAACAGTCGACATCAGAGGAGAGCGGACACAATGTAATCTGCCCGGCCCAACTGGAATCTGGACATTAGGATGATAATCTATTATTTGGATAGTTTTATAACATGTTGATGATAAAAAAGCTCCAATGAGGCTGTTGTGGGTAATCTTTGGATGTGTTTCACTCCAGTCACAGCGTTTGAATGCACGATTCAGAGAAGACTAATATTCAAAGCCGGTCACATTGAAGCAATAATCCACCCTTGAATACTCATAAAGTGTTATGCATCACACATTTCCAAAGCAGTCTCCAGTTATTTTGTGAGAAACTTTTCTCAGTGCAATCCCCGTCTAATCTGCTCCACCTCGTTGTGATTCAGCTTGTGGTTTCCCAGGATGGCTCCCAGCAGTCCTCGGAGAAGATGACTGAACCTGTCGAGCTCCGGCTGTAGATCACACTTGTAGGTTGAGAGAGCAATTAGCTGCAGTGATTACTGGAGATGGAAAGATTATTCCAGTCCCATCGTGCTGCTCACTTTAAATTCTCCTTCTTGTGGCAGCATTGAGGCTACTGTTAGAGCAGAAATGATTTCTTCTCTTCTGTGATGGATTTCTGTCTGCTTTATTGTTGGATGCTGATTTAGAATAATGAGGCGCTAAAAGGAAGCTCTTGCTCTTTGACTGATGCCAGAAGCATTTATAACTGATGTCTGAGAGATTTTATGCAATCAAACTGCATTCAAACAGCTCAGTTCAAGGCATGACAGGACAACTAAATGGATCCACTGATAAAAGGTGCTTCTCTGGATCCATCCGACATAACAGGAGTCGGGAACATGCCTCTGTTTTTCAGGGCAGCGTGTCCGAGTGAGCATCAGAGACTTTTTACTGATGTTTTAGGGTCTCTGAGGGAATTACTACCGTTTCTCTGGAAATAAAAATGACAGATCCAACCATGTTCGTCTATTCCAGCTATCATCAATAATAACAAATTCAAAACATGTGAAAAGGTCAAAAATACGTTCTGGTTTTTAGCATATCTAGCATTGTTTCTTGGAAGCACCTTCCAAAACAACTGAGTTGGAAATAACAAGCATTTTCCAGTTAAGTATCTCACTATCATTATGGATTTCCCATGTTTTTAGTAATAAAAACAGCATTAACTTAGTAAGAAAGTGAAAATATCAAACAAGGAAGGGCTAACTAGACTAGAATACATTATATTTTCTTTATTTGACCCACAGTGTTTCTGGCCCTCGGGCCTCCCATTGGTGTATAAAGAGAACTGATACAGTGTTGGAGGCGGCCTTCCTTATTCCATGAAATCTGCTCAGTGTAGCATGAAGCCAAAAGATTCCACTTCCATACATGAAAAATCCCTGGAGGTGGATGGTCGAACAAACAGTGAACTTTCACCAACTTCTGTGGCTCACGTCGCCCTCGTACCCACTTCACTTCCAGCGTTAATGTACAAAACAGCCTAAACTCACAGACAATGAATGAGTTGTTTTGGTGGTTTTGCAGCCTGTCGTTTAGGTTGGAGATCTTGTTGCTATGGGGATCGATGAGCAGCGCTCTTAAGACTTCTACTTCCTGTTCATGATCCACTGACTTGGATATGAATAAAAAGATTTAATATTTCGGCTCTCCTAGACTTTCCAAATGATATCGGACCGAATGGATCAAACATTTGGTGGGTTGAGACGTTTCTTCACTGATCTTATTCCATGAAACTGGAATTCCTCTGTTTCTCCACTTTGTCAAATCAGCATCAAAGCCCAGCGTTCTTCCTGAGGACTCGGTCCCTCCTCTGTTACTCATCCTGAGTTTCCATTTTCTTTATTTGTTGAAGGATTTTGTTTTCATCTAAACTGAAAATCCAAGGACAGAGACTGTTGTTTGCTGTGTAGACTGTAAAGTCCCTCGAGGTGAGTTTGTCAGATTTAGCTGTATTAATAAAGTGGAATTGACTCATCAGGTGCTTCAAAAATAAAAATCTTCTCCAAAATAACGAGGACACTGAGGTGATGTTCAATAGCAAAACCTTAAAAAGCCTCATTGTCGACAGACCTTTGTGACCGAGCTTTTCGTGCAGCGTAGGGGAAAAGAAAAGTGTAATATTCTATATGAAGGAGCTGTACTGTTCATATGCAGCCGGTGATCTTTAAATTAATCTGGGACTTAAAGGCTGCCAGTGCACTGAAGCCAATAATGAAGTAATATGAGCCCTGCATGGGGTCTCTGCGAAGACTGACTGCTGCATTTTCACACTGGAACTGGCTGTGATGTTCAGGTGGGAGGAAACATTTATGTTTTATTATATTCCAAAACCTTGAATGAATGCCAGTGAATGTTTTTAGATGTTGATGTTATACCGAATATTAGCAAAATAGCCATTCTCTGACTATTTTTGCTGTATGAAATTGGACAGAAAGTCTATCACGTTTAAATTAATAGAATAAATGAATGCATTTTCTTGCATCAGTGATGGATTTGATGATGATCATCTTGTCAGAAAATTAATAAAAGATGCATCCAACGATGTGTCACAGGGAAAGCACACAAAAAAAGAAACAGAAAAGGCCCCGGACACGCGCCCTGAGGCACACCACGCGTCTCCAGGGCCTGAGCACAAACACTGGACCTGACGGAAACTGTCAGACATTATTTGTCAAACAAAAGCTGAGCCTGTCGATGTCAGTGCCTGAGCCTGTCAATCATAATGACACGCATGATAAAATAATAATATCAGAAAGCATAATAATGTCTCTGCTTGATGATTTTAGGAATAAACGGACATCTGTGTATCTGTATTTTCTGGTGAAGATGAGTTTAAGGTCATGCTTCTCTGGCTGAGGTTGAACGATTACCAGATTAAAGCAGCTAAGGACACATGGAGGTGAGGATCAATTTATAAATGTGGAAGCAGCATCCGCGGAGGATTCAGCAGGCATTGTATCCAGATGGCTGGAGGACAATCAAACATGTGACACAGTGTTGTTGAGCTCCTGTTGGGAGACTGGGACAAAGTGATTCAGCGGTGAAGCAAAAACACAAGATCATGGAGGAGAATGTGTTTATGTCAGCGCGCCGTTTGCTCTGTTAAACAGGTTTTTCTCACCAAAATGCAAACTCAACTCTGTGCAGAGTAAAGTCATTATTTCCAACGGAGAGAGCCAGACAGTTCAACTACACTAATTATGTTTGGACACAAAATAGACCCTTTTTCATGGTAAATATTTTGTCTTGCAAAAGCAGTGACTGACTGTCTAACTAAATGTTTAAAGGTCCATAGTTTTAGTGTTATAGAAACTAACATCAACAAAAAGTGAAGAAGTGACATTTTATCTGAGACGTCCATGTATTCTGTGACAGACATACTGAAATTAGCATGCTAACCAGCTAGCCTTTCTCCTAACGCCACATGTGCTTTGAGAGGTCGTAGTGAGCCACCTGAGGTTGGTGGTAAAGAAGTTACAGATAAAAAGGAGCAAAACCAAACATTAGCGTAGCTTTTCACCGCTGCTCAGCTCTTGGCAGGTACAGAGATTAATCTTAATGACAGCACAAATTAGATTGGTCATATGGTTTTAATGTGGCTGTTTTCTTGCTTAAACTGAGCTAAGCGAGCTAAAACATTAACCATAGCAACCTTTTCCATGAAAGGGCCAAAAAAGATAAAGGAAATCCATCTGGAGCTGCATCTTTGAGCTTTTTAATGAAAGTAATTTCTGGTCAAGCATACCACGAAGTGAGAAATCACTGGCGGTGAAACAAGGATTTTGACATTGGTGGGAATAGTGCAAATAGTAGAAGAAGGATTTTCTTATTAACACAGGGAGATGTGAGGTTATATATGTGTTTACAGTATTTCTGGGCTGATATTTGAACACTAAGAACTGGATGAGATTCTCTGTGTCTGTTCAATTAGCTGCGCCGACAAATTTAGAAAAATGTTTCAACACTAAACACAACATCTACAGATCCAACCCAATTATTCTCTGAATTGACTCAGCCGTGCTCTTCTTATATAAGTCTCATTTTCAGGCTGCTTGTAATCCGCAGGAGGGAGCGTTGGCCTGGCAGCAACTTCTCTGTCTTTCTTAGTCAGCAAAGACTTTAGTTTCTGTGTGTAAAAGGAACTTTACCTAGGTTTGATCTTCCCCCGTGTCCCACATGCCGGAGTCGTTAAGTAGAAATGCTAGTTAACATTCATGTGCTCGGTTTGAGCACTCTGGTTGCTTCTGGGTTGAGTGGCAGTCTCGCAGGATGTTGTAAACGGAAAAAGGGAAGATGAGGAGAGGTATGGAGAGAGTTAGTGAGGGGAGGAATGAGAGAGGCATTAAAGAACTAAAGGAAATCCAAGAAAATGCATAGGAGAGAGGGAGGCTGAAAGGGAAAGGAGGGAGTGAGTTAAAGAGATTAGAGGACACTAAAGCCTACATGTATGAAAAGAGAGAGGCAGAACAGCATGGGGGCAAGTTCACCATGAAGAAGATGTAAAGAAAAGATGTGAGCAGGATTTGCAAACTCTGAAATAAGACAAAAAAACATCAAAAGGGAAAAATATGAGTGAGGAGGGAATGAAAGAGAAAATGGAAGATTGAGAGCTTTCTCAAGAAAAGACGGCAGGACGAGGAGGGAAAAGGAAAGGAAAGTCAAGTTGAACAGAGGAAGAAGACGAACAAAACTAAAGGATGGGAGGGGAGCATGTGAGGAGAGGAGAGAGGAGGAGATGTGAGAGGAGTGGGAGAACAGAAGATGGAGATGTTAGACGAGGCAATGAAAGAGGGAAAACAATGTGGGGAAGGACAACGCAAAGTACGGCAGAGATAAAGAAGAAACAGCTTGATGAGGACGGAGCGGAGCTGGAAACGAAATGAAAGCCGAGAGAGGTGCTGCAAGGAGACGAAGGCTTGTAAAGTGAAGAGGACACACGAGTCAGAGAGGTCCTCTTCCTCTCTGCAGCGCGGGAATGAGATTATAAGGAGGTGATAGTGGCTGTGAGGCCGGACGAGCAGCAGACCAGAGGGAGAGACAGCGAGGGGAAATTAAATGAGGAGATGAAGAATAGCAGAGCGGGAGAGAAAATATATTGTGGCCAAGAAGAAAAGAGAAGAGTACTGAAGGAGAGGCACAAATTGGAGCACAGTGGAGATGAAAAAGCGAGGTGTGGGCAGACAGCACACACTGCAGAAAGTCTAGTCCGTCTCCTGATCAGCAGATCCACCAGGGATTAGCCTTAGCCCAAAAAACCCTCCCATGACCAAAGAGCTTCACTCAGGCTTTGTTAAAGACTTAAGCTCCAACCGAGACGTGAAGAGAGGAGAGAGGAGGAGAGGAGAGAGAGAGACAACAAGTCCTCCGACCTCAACAGAACACAGTCTGCCTCCAAAGTGACCCACATTCTGACCCGCCAGGACCTCTCCAGCCAAAACTGGAAGAAAGACGCATCAGCTCACTGGTTAAGGTTTAGAAAACAAAAGTAAACGTCATTTATTTCCTCTTTAAACTGTTAGAACAAAGAACCAGGAAGTGTTTTGCCCTAAACCTGCTCAGTGGTTTTGTAGCATATAATAACAGACTCTGCAGCTTTTTTTTCCAACCTTGAACTGTACCTGTACGTAAAATGACGTGTGCTATTAGAATAAGACAGTATTCTGTTGTTTTGGTTGGAGATCTTGTTGCATTTTTGTGGAAAATACTTGTTTCTCCATCAGCATTTCTGACTATTAATCCTGTTAGCGTCTTTGGCTGTTGGTGTACCACAGGGGTCCATACTGGGGCCACTTCTGTTTCCATTACATATGCTGCTTCTGGGGTCTAATACAGAACAAACAAACATCACAGCAGGCCCCAAAACCTAAAACATCCCTGTCAGCAGCCAGTTAGCCTAGCACAGCACAGACTGTAAACAGAGAAACATCTTTACTTCTGTTTTAGTGGTTTAAACTGACGAGATTTAACGTGTAAATCTGTGCAAGAAGGACGATAAAACGCATGTCACTTATAAGACATTTTGCATGTCCTGTCAATGCATTTAAAGCTTTTCACCTATTGGATTATTGTTGCACAATGCACATCCACTGACATTGTAAAAATAATATTCTGCTAGGTTTGGTACTGTAAATGAAGCCTTTACATTATGTGATGTCACATGACGTAAACATGTAACAAAAGCAACTTTTACTAAAATAAGTAACTCAATCTCATATTAAAGACAGACTTTCTATGGAAATCATGTGCAATATTTCAATAGGTCACACTGTTTGTACATTTCTCTATTTACTTCAGATGTATTCTGTATTTCTATTTCATTTCTATTTGTAAATATCTTTATATATACTTAAAACTTGCATTTGTAATTTCTATTGTTGAATATTTAGTGCAGCGCTTTT
>CAFUXE010000352.1:52415-66894 GCA_903364295.1 Serranus cabrilla
TTTTTTATTTTATTTTATTTACAGAATGTTTTCTATGATATTTTCAAACAGCAGCAACTGTAATAAAGCAGTTTGCCCCCTGGGGATTAATAAAGTATTTCTGATGCTGATTGTTGTTGTAAGTGGGACATGAACTCCAGCCTCTTGGGTGAAAGTTGTTGGATCCACCAGCACAAACAGTTCCTGCTGCCAGCTGGCTGATCAGTGAGCTGCAGAGGTGCTGCTGGGTGGGTTTTATTAAGAAAAGAAATAACAGAGAGTGAGATCTCAGTAGAGCGATGTAGGGATAATATCAGGACAGATCACAGAGAGAAACCCTCTGTGCTACGATGTGTTTTATTCATCTCTTGTTTCCTGTTTGTGTCGTCTCATTAATGTTTCTCTTCACACCTTCCCTCTCTGCAGCATGTTGGACCAGCATGCTTCTCTCTCTCCTTCTTTCTCCCGTTTCTCCTTCATCTGTCAGCTTTTGTAGACCTCAGTAATGTTTCTTCTTCTGTCCTTCGGCTCTGTTATTCCTCACAATGTCCTCTCTCTGTCCATTCTGTCCCGTCTCTCTTTCTTCTCTCTTTTATAAATGAAACGCCTTTAAAGCTGCTCTCTCTCTCCTCCGCCTCCTCCGCTATAGGCAGCAATGATCCAGCCTTTTTCAATACATCCCTTTTCTTTCTCTCCGTCCTCCTGTCATCCCTCCATCTTCAGCATTGTTCTCTCTCTCCCTGACTGGACTTCAATTATTCAGCAGGGGATCAGGTGGCCTACTTACCCCTGACTGACACACACACACACAGACACACACACACACACATACACACACACATGGGTTCAAAAACAGGTAAGCCTGCACACAGACTATAATGTATGTATAGGGAGTATATAGGCAGAGCATTTATATTCAAACACACAAGTTCAAAAAGAAAACCACTCACATCAAGAACAGACAAACATCGAATATATTCAAAGATGAAAGAAAATGTAAATAAAGTGTATTGTATACACACGTATACACACACAGAGAGAAACACGGTGAGGATTCAGACAGACTGCAGCAGGTCAACGAGGAACGAATGAGAAACATGTTCACTTCTGCTGCACGTTGACCCGTAAACCGTGAAGGTCAACCTGAATGACCTTTGACCTGAAATATCATGAGGCTCCTCAAAGGGGAAGGAGCTGACTCATTCAGAAACAGGATTTTACTAATAAATAATGTCAAAAAATCCAGAAAAGATCCAGAGATGCTGTAGAAAGTAATGCCAACCGGTCTGACAAAAAGCTTTATGCAACACTTAGTTACAACTAATGTTAATAATAATACTTTCAATTTATATCTTTTCTAGATATTCAAATAGAACAAAGAAAGAAGTGAGAGGAAGAACAGTTTTTTTGGTTGTAAGCAGAATTAAAAAGGTGTAATTTAAGGGATATGATCTAAATCATTAATGACATGAATGTCGTTATCTGACGTTATCTTACATCGTAACAAAGATGAATATATTCCCTCAAATAATGTGGAAATAACAGGAAAGTCTGAACTATTTGTGATTAAATAAACAAACAATTCTGTCATCACACAACTGTTAATTCATCATTGTTGTTTGTTATTTTGCTTTAATAATGTGGCAGATTGTTAAAGACGTTAGCTCACTATCTGCATGAAAGCTTTGATGCTTAATGCTTTACAACCTGCCCTAAAAACCTGACTGCAGCTCTACATGACGTCACCAAATCCTGTAACCCAGGCAGCATGTTTTTTAACTTTCATAAACCTGTTTCACACGAGACATGTCGGCTTGTCAACGCAGGAAAAACATGTGAAAAGTGTTTACCATTAAAAACAACTGCATTAAATTCTGTAGAAGCAGATCAATCACTTAAAGGTTTCACTTACATGGAATTAGCTTTGCTGTGTTGGTGCAAAAGAACAAACAAAGTACTAAAATATAGATATATATTAAGGGAAGTACTTCAGCAGCTTAAATAGAAAATATGAGGAATAGAAAAGTCACCAAACTATTCAAAACTAGAAAATCACTGTGAGAGCGCATACATCGCCAAGGCAACAGGGTCACTCACACAGCACCAACCTGCACCTGAAGGATTATATTAAAACATGTATTCTGGGACTCTGGCATTGAAATATTTCATCCACTAGATGGCAGCAGTTAGTGAAGGCAATAGGGTCACTGACACAATAATATAAATTCACAATATAAAATCCAGATGGTTCCTGATCCGGATTCATCATCATGTTATTTCTTAAGGACCGGAGGTGAAGGTCACTGTATGTACTGAAACATTACGTCTGACAGAATGCAGGTTTGTGTGTAGAAACTTTGAGAGGATTCCTCCTTTAAAAAGAAAGACGGACGGTTCGGCTGCAGCAGTAAATGTGTGAACGCTCATAGAGCAGAACGGCATCTCGTCTGAGAGACGAGGTGTTTCTGACAGGTGATAATGGAAGTGAACGTAACTCTCTCCTCTGTCTAACCTGCAGGTTATCCGTCTGTCTGTCTGTCTTCATGCCTCACAGTTAAATACATATTATTATATATTAAAAAACAAAGAAAATGCACAAGTTTTCCTGAGCAATGGGAGATTATTTCTATGAGCTCACTTTCAGTTTTGGGGCCAAAACCAGCTAAATGCATGTAAAAAAACCCGAGTCTTTCAGAGTCTTTTATCCTGTGATACTGTCTGATGTATCCTGATTATGAGCTGCTCACCTATTATACCTCCCAGAACATCCTGTGCTCTCCTCTTGTTATTTCTAACAATCAGAATAACTCACTAATGGATACGTTTGCCTCGTTGTTGCACTGAGCGTCTCTCTGACTGTATTTCTGCAGTAATCCTCCATCAGCTGCTTCAGTCAAAGGTCTGCCTGTACAACAATGGAGCCGCCGTGTTTTATGGGCGTGCTTAGGGCTGAGGCCTGTTGTAAATTTGGACGCGGTGGGACTGCGGCTGGCAGGAACCCGGTCTCTGACACCCAGTTTAATGGTCCAGCGGGCGCATCAACCCCGCTGATCGATCTCAGTCCCTCATTCTCGCCTCTTTCTCCATCCTTCTCTAACCTCTGTCACTCATAAGTCACACTGGGCTTTATGTCTTAAAGGCACACGGTGAAATCAGCCGCTGACCTCTCCGTCCCCGTATCTCTCCACATTCAGTCATGAGCTCCCTCTCATCCACTCATCACTGAGCCGCCCTGTGAAGTCTCGGGTTGGACGGAGAAGTTGCATATTCTTGGCGCTGCTCTGCTCTGCGTGCTGCTGCCAGCGCTCGCTCTGCCTCCATCTGTCTCTCTTTTCCTCTTCACAGATTCTTTCCGACCCGTCTCCATCTCCCAGTGTCTCCCCGTCTTTGTCCCTCTCCCCCTCCATTCCAGTGAAGGGAACATTCCAGCCGGAGCAGAGGCGACAGAGGCCTTGTGTTGGAAAGGCCACTTCAACAAGAGAGCGCATTGTTGGAGTTTCCAGCAGCTCTCCAGCTCGCTGAAATACAGACGCAATAAAAGCCAAGTGGGCAAAGCAGGATTGTGATTGATGCGTGATGAAGTTTCTGTGCAGAGGCTGGCAGGAAAGGATGGAGGCGTTTTGTTTCGCTGTTTTCTCTTGTATTACCATATGGTTAGCCACATTCACTCATTGTCTTTACCCAAAAAACGGACTGTTAGAGAGGCTGCTCCCACTGTGGGCTGGATGAAACGCTCAGTCAGCAAATGTTTTCAGCTGGTGAAGAATTTACCAAGAGAGCGAATTTGTAAAAATGACACATTAAGATTGTAATCATTCACAATTTTCACTAAAATTTAAATGTCACAAAACAAGAATTAATTTAGATAGTTTATGTAGTTTTAGAAGAGATATAAAAAGATGCATTTTACTTAATATTCTGTATATTTCTCTATATTATATGTCTGTTTTATGCCCCTTATACTACTCTGTGTATATCATCTGCATTATTACATATATATGCAATATCCGAAATACAACAACAAGCAAAAAACTAGCAGGTTTACCTCGACCTGCAGTGGAAACCTGAGTGAGCGTTTAGTCTCCACAGAACAGTTTATATGTTTTCTTGTTGTTAATAGTTGGTTCATGCTTGTTTTTTTCAAAAGTCCAGAACAGAACCGAGTTAGTTTGGTGAAAAAGGTGAAATCTGATAACAACACTGGGTCGAATGCATGGAGGTGTGTGTGTGTGTGTGTGTGTGTGTGTGTGGGTGCTGTTTGTTTTGGGATTAATGATTCTCCATATAAATGACAGACATTTGTTGGGAGGCGTCTGTGTTTCAGTATGCGACCTCATGCCTCTCTGAGCAGAGAGTGTGTGTGTCTGCAGCCGGGGGAGGCCTTAATGACCTCATTTCCTGCTGAAATATATGCAGGCGCAGTGCCACCACATAAAGCTCCAAATAAACCTTATAAACTACAGCACGCACAACACACACACACACAAACACACACACACAATAAGCAGCATTAACAACAACTGAAAAACTCACAATGCATACCTGCATCACCTGCATAGACTGTATATGGAGATGTATTTGCAGGTTTTGCATGCAAACAGTTGCAGGTTGCAGAAGAGGAAACACACACACACACACACACACACACTCTGTCCTTCAGCTCTCAGTAAACGGCTGATGAAGGCGGCAGGTTGACAGAAGTCGTCTCAGTGGCGGCGGCTCTTAAACTTTAACAAGACGTTAATAGAAGAGCTTTCTGTTTGCTGAATCCATCCGTCTCACTTTCCTCCTGTTTTGCTTTTTCCCACTAAGTTATTGTTCCCTGACGATGATTCATAATGTTTACGGAGCTCTGTATTACTCTTACTCCGTCAGGCTGCTGTTCATTTGTTCAGTGTGCTGCGAGTGTTTGTACGAAGCGTTTTTAAACTGGATTTAAAAGCTGATTGATGGCTGTGCAGTGACACATGGGCCCAATCAGCCCGACCCGGCTCACTCTAATTACATTTATATACCACTAATTTGTGTTAGCAAATATGTTTTTTAAAGGAAGCAGAGCTGGATATGATGCATGGACAAGGAAGTAAAACTTTTTACCACTCAAAAGTCAGAGAGGAGGCGTCGCATCGCAACTTACACTAAATCAACTGTTTAAAAAATGACATTTACAATCAGTTTATAACACCAACACTGGAAGGTTCAACATATGTATGTATAGTTTCAACAGTGGTGAGTTCATCTGATTTCCTACTAAAACTGCAGCACGATCCGTCGAATATCTGACAAAATTAAACGTGACGAGCCGTGTTGTACGTCTCTGTTTCAAACACACTGTTAGTTCTGTAAGTGGTCAGATTTAGCCACCAAAACCACCTTAAGGTAACAAGGTTAGGCTTAAAACAAAAGTTCTTCCAGAAATCATTTCAGCCAACGGGACACAAACGGGTCTCCTGGTTTGATCCAGACTCCTTTGAACATGGAGACAGGATTTCGTCGAACTGTCATAAAAATCCACTTCATTCCTGTTCTGCTAGTTTAGGTTTAAATAGTTTTCTAAGTAAATGTGTTGTTTAAGATGTTAGGTAGTGGTCCCTTTAAGAAACACAGGAAGTCATGTTCAGTTCAGCTCATTACGTATGTTGGACTACATGTCATAAAACAGTTGTTTTGCGTAAATTGCTGCTACTAAGCTAGTCTATGTTGATTTAATCCGTATGCTTCTGTTGTGGTTTCAGTCAGTAAGAGTTTATTAAAACATTATTGAAGACGTGTTAAATTATAAGGGGCCACTTGGTTGCTAGTTTAAAGATAATAAATACATGATAAATATGCATTAAATATGTAAACATGAGTGAGTTAAAAAGGCTTCAAAAAGAGCAACGTGATTCATGAGGAAAGTACGTTTACAAGACATTTACAGCGAGCATCGTTTCTGATTATTCCCTTGTGTTTATTCTCTGTTTCACCTTTTTCTAGTCAATAAACCTGTTGGCAGACAGCTGACTGTCTGCAGAGCTCTGATGAACAAAAGGTGTTTGTTTAACGTATATTGAGGGCGAAACGATTACTGTCGCAGGCGACAACACAGACGGTTCATGAGTTCAGAGAGCTGAGATGCACGTTAAGTTTAATGATGCTTCAGTTAATAACAGCAGATATTGCAGGAAACTAATTAAACAGAATGGTTTGTAAATACTGTAAGTTCTGTGTCAGTTTGTGTTTCTGGGCAGGAAGTTAATTAAGGTTTTCTAATGAGTGATGGGAAAGTAATCAGGGCGTTAGTATTAGTATAGAAAACAGGTTTAATTCATCAGTTTTATCTTGTGCAGTATTAGTAATTAGTTATAATAATAGTTAACAGTTTGGTCACGACTGGTATCTTAAATTCCAGATGTTTGTGCTTTTTCTTGTCCATTCACAACAACAAGAAGAAAAGGTTTGTTTCTCAGCCCAAAGACGTTTAGCTCAGCGTGTTTGTTGTGCATCCAGCAGAAGCCGCACGTTCATATTTGGTAAAAATCCAGTTTATTTACGACTGCAGTCTGTGTTTGTTTGTCTGTTTAATGTATTTCTCCTGTTCTCACTCGTTTCTCTCTCTGCGTGTGTCCACCTCCTCCTTCTTGTTCTCTGCCCTTTTCCTTTCAGACCTCCTCTCCTCCTCGTGCCGTGCAGCATATCATTAAATGTAATTTGCCTTGTGGCAGCTCTGACGTGCAGAAGGCCGGCGAGAGGTGAGACTGCTGTTAAAACCACTTACATTCAGCGCCGCGTTCTCCAGAATATCCTTCAGCAGCAGGAGGCGGCTTAAAGGGACACGCCGTCTAAATCTGTAGCTGTGTGTGTATATATACGATATGTGAATATGTTGAAAATACGATGAGGAAAAAGTTTGTTTTTCTTTTTAATTTCTGCCAAAAAACAGCGAGCAAACCAACAAAAAGCAGCTCTTCACTCGCTTCTTGCTGATGAGAGAAAATAGGAGTAAAGAAGTTTAGTGAAGACATAATTTCCCAAACAGCTATCTGTGGGAGCCACTTGGGGCTGCTAAAGTGTTAAGCTGCAAGGTGTAATTTGGAGCAAAATCAGATTATAACCCTCAGCGTGGAGGCTGGCTCAGCAGGTTGCATCATGTCGCTCCCTGGGTTGCATCATTTATTCAGTTAGTTTTGGTAAACAAGAAGTGGAGCTGTGAATTTTTAAGTGCTGCTGTGTTGTTGCTGCTTGTTTGTGAGCGTCCTGAGAGCTGGACACTGGTGGAGTGAATGTACAGTGTTAAATACCAAATAATTACTAAAAGTTTCTATTTCTTCCATGAAGTCTCTGCTGCAGCTCCGTCACTCTCAGCGTATTTAATTGGTTGCTGCCCTCAGAGCTTCCTGACCGTCCTTGAGACGTACAGCACCTGCAGCTCACATCCTCTCTGTGACATTCAGAGTTACGACGGTGGTGAGTCAGGACTTTAACACCACAGAAACTAATACAGACGTGACTCATGTAACAGGATGTTCTCAGCTTTCAATTTCATCGCCGTCTTTGCAAATTAACGCAGCGCACAGACTGTCCAGCGAATGTTTCCCAACTAAACACTTTATACTGGCAGCAGTTACAATGTTTATTTAATAAAAGGTTTTTATGTATTTGCACTGAAAGACGTCAAACTGACTTTAACATGCTGTTGAGTTTCCTTTCAGTGAATCTGAGTTCTTCTGGTAAACATGCATGCTTTGTTTATGTCTGGGGCTTTTATTGTGAAAGGTCAGAACAGAAGCAGTGGATCAGGTGTGTGTTGACTTTGTCACGGCTGCAACAACATCTGCAACCTTCATGACACCAACCATAAGGACTCAAAAGGGCGTTTCGTGGCTTGGTTTAGAATATAATATATTAATTAATAACTGTAAGATAGAATACTGGGAAACATGAATTATGAAAACTTCAGTGATTCTCTGACTTCAAATCAAATCCAGGACTTTGGACCTCGTAACATTGTTGGAAATGATGTCTGGAATGAACTTGTTTTTAAGCCGAATGCTGCTACTTTTACACAAACAGGAACAGGTGGTTTAGGTGCTGAATATTAAAGAGTTTTTAGTATTTTCAGTGTTTAAAACAGCAGTCTGCACATGTTGACGGGCTGCAGCGTTCAAACATTCATAGTTAATGTATCTTTGTTAAAGGAATTTAAATATTTAGCTGTGGTTTGCAGAAACGTAGAGCTCCAAACGATCAAAGTGGAAACAACAAGATCTGCAACCAAAACGACAGAACAAACCGTTTGATAGCACCACCAATAACAACAAATATGAGCATTTTGGAGCGTTTTAAAAATATCCCACACGTCATCATACAGATGTGTAAAAAAAAGCTGCAGTTTCTGTGAGTTTCTGCTACAAACCACTGAGCAGGTTTAGGATAAACCTTCCTAAACACTTCCTGGTTCTTTGTTCTAACAGACAGTTTAAACAGGAAGTAAATGATGGAAATGCTGGAAGTGAAGGAGTTACGAGGACGACGTGAACCACAGAAGTTATGTTAGAAAAATGTAGGTAAAAAGTGGTTTACTTTTGTTTCCACATGAACATGAACCCTGTTCTGGTGCCTGTTCAAACAACCTGTACTGACGTTTCTGAGGGGAAACCTGTCTGCAAAAACGACACGTTTATAGTTGGAGCTGCCCTGCATGCTGTCAGAATATCTCCATTGTTGCTGCTGCAGTTTGCTGATGGACGGCTCTGCTACAACAGGATGAATCAGAAGAATAACTGAGATGCTAAAACGTTGCAGCGTGATTAAGGAAGAAGCCAGTGAAAACAGTTTTACCCCATAACTACCTGATAACTCACAGAAACAGCCCAAAGTGTGAGAGATTTACCTCCTCCACCCGTCACAGAGAGCTCCCATTAAACGCCGGCTGCAGCCTTCTGCCATGGCAACCGGCTTTATAGATATGTGCATACATAAAGCTCACACCATCCAATTACCCAGTTACAGTATGCCTCCACAGAGAGCCCATAATATGAGCCTGTGAGGCCGTTTATTCACGCTTCTAATGAAAAACATACAGTTAGCATCACAAACAGACGCTAAGTGAGCAAGAGGAGCGTTTGACTGACAAAACAACAGAAATAATCATTAGTTATTATCCAATTTAAAGACATCACCACAGCACTGAGGAGACGTTTGCATGTGAGAGAAACTTCCATCACAGTTTCCAATCTTTCTGTCTGTAGAATTAAACAATATTTAGCTTATTCTGGCTTTCTGAGATCCATACGACTCATTGAACATCAAAGCGCCCTGCGGACGACCTCAGACGGAGCGAGCACACATCAAAGATTAGCAATAATTAAACTCTCTCAAAGCAAACAGAGCTGAGCTTTCTGATTCTGAGAGCGATTCACATGTTAAGTGGCTCCTTTCATTAATGTGCATGTTTTTGTATTCCAGAAGTTTTTATTATTTAAACAACAAATGATTTCTTTTTTGCTTCAGGGGATGTTTTGGTCCTCCCAACTCCTACAAAATAGAAAACTAAAAGGATCCATATTAACGAGGCCGCGGCTTTGTTTTACACATAATGAGAGTTTAAGCTGCTGAACGAGACGGTTAGAGAAGTTACTCACAGGTGGAGTTATGGTTACGTTTAGGAAATCCAAACTTCTTGATGAAGATTAAATTAGGGTCAGAGTTAAAAACTACTTGGTTCCATTACAGAAGTTAAAGAAATAAAGACTGACTGGTGTCACTCGACCATCATAACTTCTGGAGTTTAGAAATAGAAATGAGAAATTTAGAAATATTTACTTCAGAAAGTTTGGAGTCACTGACTTTGGCTGCTTAACAGGAAAATGTAAATTAACTAATTTGACTCCAAAACTTTGGATTAAGTTTAATTACAATGTTGTTGTTTGGTTTAACTAAACTTAGCTTTAGTTTGAGACAAAGTTTAATATATTTTAAGGGAAGAATGTAACTTTTAGATTCATATAATGTGATCTGTTTATCCAAATAACAATCCGTTGAGAACAGTTTTCAGAAACAAGAACTCCAACCTAAACAATCATGACAAAACACTTCCTGGTTCTTTGTTTAAACAGGAAATAAATGATGTAAATGCTGGAAGTGAAGGAGTTAGGAGGGTGATGTGAGCCACAGAAGTTACGTTAAAAACAAGTTACTTTAAACTTTAAAGTGTGACATCAACCATTTAAACTCTTTAACTGTTGTTAGAGAGTTTAGTGATTATCGCCAATTTGTTATTGGTTGTTTTTCTGGAAAATGGAAACTAATGTGTCGTTTATTTAGTGTTTAATACCTTTTAATGCAGGAATGTAACTTTTAGATGACTATAATGTGATCAGTTTGTCCAAACACCCGTCCAGTGTTGGAGGGTTCAGACTCAGGTAACAGGTGAGGCTCTGTGGAGCAGCTGGTCATGTGTGATGTGCATGTATAGTGTTCAGCTCAGAGAGGAGCCGCCCTGCAGCATCCAACACATCATTAGTGCAGTTCACGGCCTTTGTTTTCCGTGTGTGTGTGTGTGTGTGTGTGTGGAGCAGCGGCTCGTCTTCTCTCCAGCTTACACAACTCTTCAGTTCAGTCAAAGTTCAGCTGACTTCCCTCTAATCTGCAGCAGTTAGCGTTCCCCGCGGAGAGCCACGCTAAACTTTCCACCATCAACACCTTCAAAAAGTTGTTATATAATATTATTATTTTGTAATAACTTTTTAAAGCTGGAAAGTAATGTTGCGCCATGGTTTCAGCATTATGGTCCTCTGAGCTTTCCCATCATGTGCAAATAGAAAAACTAATGTAATGAGAGTTAAAGAAATCTCCAGCACCGCTCAGTCATCCCCGTCCAGAAACCTGCAGGTTCAGATCTGAGCTTTCAGCTGCTCGTCCGTCTCCAGCCTCCTTCACACTGCAGCGTCGTTCCCCTGGAGTCCACCGCGAGCCGCTCCTATCGAACTCTGCTGCTGATGTACGAGGCTGCTAATGGAGCAGCACCTCCGGGCCTGCAGGCATCAGCCCGTGCTCTGAATACAAACAGCTCCCAAATTATTCATCTACAGATTATTAATAAAGAGGAACTCAGGCTGGGTCACGGGGTTAAACATCTCACACCTCTGTGTGCAGGAAGGATGAGTAAAGATAATAAAATACCTGCAGCAAGTCCCAGACAGCCATGAACCGTCAGCGCCAACATCCAGTTTAAACGCCATTTTCACACACGATCCAAAGCATCCGCTCAGCTGTCTGTGTTCCAGACATCAGTCTGATTAGTGACAGTTAGCCTGCGTGTTTAAATATTATTATTATTATTATTAATTTACAGGACATTTGTGATTCAGAAACTGCTCCTGGTACCAACAGCTAGGTTACTTTTTGATGATGGGACCAATGAAAGCAGCACGAGGTGGAGCTAAAAATAACTGTTTCTTCAGTCTACAGTGGAAATAAGTTCGTCTATGCTAATAACGGTTCTCAGATAGACTTCAGCGAGCTAACAGCACAAATAACCACCGACAAAGAGAAAAAACATCTCACTCTGTGAACTAAGGATTTATTTTAAACCAAACCAGAGTTGGTGATTGCTGGAACAGTGGAAAGACTAACTCATCAAGACATGATGGACATTTTGAGAGTTTAATTAACTTATTTAACTAAGAGCTTTAAAAACTAACAACAACTTGCAACTATTTGCACAAAGTAGATGTTCAACACATACTGTATCGGTGCTTCCTTCAAAGCCACCAGACTCCTTTGACAAAAAGCTTGATTTCAGCTCACAGAACACAGTTGTCGGTCCATCGCTGCCTCAGTCTGTTATTTTGTGTTATTAAGTAATTTTCAGTGTTGGATCCAAACTAACATTGATTCTGTGTCAGAACTCTGATTCTCCAATCGAGGAACAAACCACCTGCTGTCAGTAATAATAAAGCCAAGGACAAGTCAATGGGACATAACACAATCATCATCCAGGTGGGAAAAGTTATGAAGGGGCTTTGAAAAGAGCATTTTGACTCATTTGAAACATACAAACTTCAGATAAAATGTGAATATTTAGATATATAAACACTGCTGGGGAACTACACGGTGACATAAAATAAATAAAGAACGTCTTTAACCAAGACTTCCTCAGCTGTAACTTAGTGGGTATGATTGTCACCTGATGATGATCACATAACTTTGATGATGTTTATTTGGTGATTTATAGCAGAAGATAAAGACAAACGGTTCCCAGTGGGACGTCAGACGAGATCAGGGAACTAAATCTGTCTTTTAATTTGACTTGTTGGTTTCACTGAGATATCTGGACAGATTCAGCTCAGACTTTCCATTAACCTGCCGACTTCAGTCCAGCAGCACCAGGATCTGGACTCCGGGGGACCCGGTCCCGTCCCGTCCCGTCCCGTCCCGTCCCGTCCCGTCCCGGCCTTCATACGGGTGTAAGACTTACGTTAATGTTCATACAGATGGAGTTCAAGTATTCACAGATCTTTTCTTCCCCAAATGGACTGAAACATGAGTCATCTTTGGAGCCGGGCAGCGCCGAGTATTGATCTGTGTTAAATCATACATGTGCCTCAGGCGGCGTGTTTGCCCGACCCGCCTGATATCAGGTAAAATCCCCAAACAGGCAGATCACAGACGGATTCATCAACAAACCATGAGCATGTGGGGGAATCGATTTCAAATAAATCATACATCAAACGGCGTGAAAATGGTTTGAGAGTACAAGGATCTTTTTTTTTTTTTTCTCTGGCTGGGAGCGGCTGATTGCTACAAATGAGAAGTGAGGGCAAAGAGACAGACAGAGAGACGGAGCACAAATCGGAGAGATTTACGTTTACAAGGGACCTCTATAGAAAGGTGTGATCTTTACAGATGAGGGAGAAGCAGAGAAAGAGAGGAAACATCGAGTGGAGCGGCTCCTCGGCTGAATGCAGATTGGGGAGCCGGCCGGCTCGACGCACACACTCAATTTCCCTCCTTGTCTCCTTGAATTGTCTTTAACAAGGCGGCGGACGGACAGATGAGACAGAGCGCTGCACCTCGGAAAATTACAGCAAACAGCAACAAATCTAATATTCATTTCACACCTCCACTCTAATTTCAGGCACATTGCAATCAATAGGAAGCTGCTCCGCTCCCACCGCACGCTGCACAAACAACCACATCAGGAGAGAAATACCTGGATTACTGTGCAATCTAAGAGCTGCGTCTGTCTGCAGAATTACACCTCTGTATAATTTATAATCACCACAAACAGGCTGGAGGAGATGAAAAGCACGAGGACGAGATAAAGGTGAGCAGACAGGAGGGGGCGGGGCTAAAATACGACCCGTCTCTACAGTGTGTGAGGTGGAAGGAAAGCTGAGGAAAGGAACGGACACGGTGATGGATGGACGGATCAGAGAGCAGGGAGGGAGGAGGGAGGGAGGAGGGGAAGGTGAAGTCAGGTGAGAGGAGGAGGAGGAGGAGGAACACTGCTGCAGAGTAACTGAGTACATTTACTCAGTTACTAACTCGACAACACAGTTCAGTTTGGAGCTACGTTACTGTTTTCACCTGACTGGAATATTAGAGTTATATTAGAGTAATCTGGTTTTATAAATACATTTTCTGTCTTGTTTTCTTGATTATTATGAGTCTTTTATGTTTTTTTATTCTTTGTTTTCCTGTTATTTTGTATCTTTGCAGTAATTATACATCTTTTGGGTATTTTTATGTCTTTTTTAGTCGTTCCGCATCTTATTTTGTTATTTTGTTTGTATCTTTTTTGGGTTTTTTTTAGTCTTTTATGAATTTTTGGGTAATTTTTTGTCTTTTTTTCTGTCATTTTGGGTCTTTTCGGTAATAATACATCTTTTTGTTGTTTTTATGTGGGGTTTGTTATGTTTGAATCACATGGACACCAACGCTGCTCTGCTGGTGAGAGTCGTGGTTAGTTTGACTCGTCCACCTCCAACTGCAACTTCTGTGCTTTATTCTCTTCCTCGCTGTCATTCACAGTTACTACGTCCTCTAACTCCAAAGGAGAACATGGACCATAATAAGCTGCTTGTAGAAACGACCCGTGGAGGCGTTTTTGTACGATGCTGCTGTGAACTAGGATTTCAATGTGAACATTTACGGGTCGTAAAAACAGGAGAATTTAGATTTGAAAGTAAACAGAACACCTGCCAGTTTCACTGCCATCAGCTGTTTTATTATAATGTTTCACCTTTAGTCACCTGGACTTTACTTCACAGAAATCAACACATTTCCAACATAAATTGATGCAGAAAAGTAACAAATTGCTGCGTAACCTCAAACCCCAAACGCACTGTGAGGAGTCTTTAAACACACCAACACAAAAACCACTTTAAACATGAATAAACCAACAACAGTTTGACTGATATTCCCTTCAGCGCACGTGATTAATGCAGACGGAAGACAAAACAGGAAGGAAACAATGAGGAGATCACATGAGCAGAGTCAAACTGTTAAACAGAGC
>CAFUXE010000352.1:100805-112024 GCA_903364295.1 Serranus cabrilla
AGTTCACTGAGTTTAACTCACGAGTGGAAGCAGAGAAACACCTGAAGTGATTCCCTGATAAGAGAACAAACTCTGAACCATCGAGTTAAATCGGTTTGTTCACGGCGGATAAAGAAACTCTGACTGTCGTCTTTTCTCATTTAGAGTAAAACTGTATGTTTGTTCTTCAATCTTTAAATCTGTTCATATATTTCTGTATCTTTTACTTTTTATCTGCTTTCATCTTCACTTTTACATTGTTTCTCTCAGCTGTGACTTTATTTTATGCATTGCTCGCCTGCTGCTGCTGCTGAATAACTCTGAGATAAAACACGATGTGTCTTCCCCTGAGATCCAGTATCTCTAATAACCCCAACGGGACGAAAGCTGCTCGTTGTTTAAGAGTAAAGTCAGCCTGTTAAAAACACATCTGCTGGATGATGATGATGTGATGATGTGATGGTGATGATACCTGGATCCATTCGGCTGCTTTATGGTTTGTTTCTGCAGCATTACAATCCAAAATAATCTGAATATAGTTCACTCACTGGTCAGAAATCATTCAGGGAGGAACACATAGGAGATATTTTATATTTTAAGTCTTCAAATGCCACATAATGTCTTAAATAAACTACTGTTGGTAATATGATTAAAGCAAATTAATAAATCTTTGTCACGATAGAAAGAAACTGAAGTTTTAACGCTCAGAAACCTCGTTAATGAGCCTCATTGGGAGTGTGTGTGTGTGTGTGTCTGATCAGATCTGATTGGCAGAACACAAACAACTCACCAACTTTCATCACATCAGGATTCAAATGCTGCTTTTTAACTGAGCTCCGAACTCTTTAAACCAGCGAGAAGAGCTCAGAGAGAGAGAGAGAGACAGAAACATCTCCGCTGGGAATCAACAAAAACTGTTTTTTCTGATTGTGTAGGTTAACAGGAAGATTAAGAAAATATGTTTTTGTAAGTGAAGTCGAGCCGGATGGAGAACTTTCACTCTTTCATAAAAATGCAATAAACAAAGCCCACAGGTCTGCAGGAAACAAACTAACAGTGCTCAGAAAACACATGTTCACATATAGAAAATATATATATATCATCGCATTCAAAACTTACTGAAGTAAAAGTAAGAAAGTAGCAGCAACAAAATGTACTTAAAGTAACTAAAGTAATAGTATTTGTTCTGAGTTCAGAGTGCTTTGAATGGTGAGTGGAATAACTGCTGGTGGCTGCAGGGGAAGCAGCAGAGCAGGTATGAGACACCGCAGCATGTGTTTACACAGAGGTCTGAAATCTCTCCATCTCCGTCCCACATGGCCTCTGGACGATCCACGTCCATCAAAGACAACCGCCGAGGCTGTAGGAGATTTTCCGCTCCGTCTTTCTCTGCCCTCCTTCAGATCAACGGGTGTCGTGACCAGGAGACAGTTTGTCAACAAACAGACGGAGCGCAGAGCGACGGGGCAGAACTTTAAAACGTGAGGAAACAAGGAAACGCTACAGAGAGGAAGGAGGAGAAGGATTATCTTTAGGAATAAAGAACAGAACATGAAAAGGAATATTGTGGCAGAGAAAGTGTGATGCTCAGCACATGGTGGAGACTAAAAAACAGACGCCTAGACTGTCCTCTTGGGAGACTAAACGCACCTAAACTGTCCTCATGGGAGGCAAAATTGCGCCTAAACTGCCCTCTTCAATGGCGAGAATGTGCTTTATGTGCCCTTGTTTCTTTTCGCCCTTCAGAAGTCTGTGCACGCCGCTGTGTGGAGGCTTTAACTCCAGTTTCCCTTCAGGCCGAAGCACAAATATTTTACACGCCTCCACTCTTCAACCCTCTTATCACACACAGCCGGAGCAGCAGGTGGATCTGTGAGATCTCTGCTGATAAAAGTTCGACTTATCTCAGAGGTTCGGTCCATTTAGCACGAAAAATTAACAGCAGAGAAATAAATGTGAAATTAAATATCACAATGTGAAATCTGACGCTGATTAATAGATGCTGAGGATGTTTGTTCCTGGACATCAGGCAGCAAGTTTCCTGATTAAATTCTGGTGTTTGATCTTTGGTGAAAAGCTGCAGAAGATAATCCTCCAGCAGAGATAACACACAGTCTGTAAAATACAAATGACAAGAAATACACAGGGCAGCACGAGATCAGACACTTTAACCTCATTTAAACAGCAGCAACAGAGTCGAACATGTGCAGAACAAACAGTGATGCATGTGGAAACACACATTACACAAGAAAAGGAAATAATTCAGTTTTCTGCAGCTGTGTGATGAAGACTCACTAGAGTATTATCATGCTAATGTTTGTTCATGTTTGTTTTTTATGAGTTATACACAGTCTACAGTCCTGCAGTGTTATAAGAATGCAGTTAGTAAACTCGTTTAAAATTAAAGAAAAAGTTTAAACATTTTGGAAATCAGAATCAGAATATTTGATGAGAAGTTCGACATGAATCCACCCAGCAGACAGTTAGCTTAGCTTAGCTTAGCTTAGCTTAGCATTAAAGCTGAAACAGAGTGCTGCAGTAACCTTCAGCACCTTTTAAACTCAGAAAGTGAAGATGAACAACATTAATGATCTGTGTCAGAGACCTGACCTGGTCCTGTGCCGTATCATCAGTCTGTGATGCTGTGAGCTTCATGTGAGACGGGGACAGACTCCTGCAGGAGGACGTTTGCATGGCGAGGACGCAGCCAAGCACTCCTGGAAGATTTCACGCTCGGCGGTTTTTACTTTTCACTGGACCATTTCACTCAGCAGCCATAACGAGGAACAGGCTGAAACTGATTTTCCAAATTGCCTTTTTTACTCTTGACCACTCAACTGGATCGTCAGTCATGTCAACATATGGAGTTTTACTGCAGCAGCAGCAGCCTGACGATTAAACACACTCAGTTTATGGAAACATCACTAACACAGGAAGTACGACTGACTGTTTCAGAAAACTAACAAACTTTAACTACAGCGTGCTCATGTAGATGAAACATGACTCTGAAGTGTCTCAGCGCGGATCGATTCGTGCACGCGGCTCTCAGCGTGGTGCAGGCTGAGCCGGCGGCTACGCTAACGGTGCTAACAGGCCTAAACACAGCAGCAGTGATGTGAAACTCTGCAGGACAGAAAACCAAACATACTGTTTGTTTGGAGTCGATAAAGAACAGAACACGCCGTCACTCCACCATATCTGCACATAGTAAAGAGTCGAGTTCATTAAAGAGTAATAAATTATTCATTCCACATTAACCTGTGAAACGGCTTTCGTCTGACCGAGAGAGCGAACAGACTTCTGTGTTTCTTTGTTGTGAATCAGTCTTTGCACCAGATTACACACATCTAATAACCGTCCCGTCACCTGCTCTAACAAGGCTGCCACTGTCCGTGTGTGTGTGTGTGTGTGTGTAATTAGCTTGGTATATTGATCCAGCGGGCGCCTCCCATCACAGATGTTTCGTTAAATTAAACCCACGGCGCCTCCACAAGGATCAGCAGTAAAATCTGACAAACCTGAACCACTTCACCGACTCTGTCCCACTCTGTCCTCACACGGTTTGTCTTTTTACAAGCATGCACGAAAAGCAAAAATCTGCAACAGCCGAGAGAGACAGACAAGCAGACAGACAGGCAGACAGGCAGGCAGACAGGCAGGCAGGCAGGCAGACAGACAGGGAGCAGGTGAGTTTGGGGGCTGAACAAGCAAAAATGAGCAATCTATCTGTTCTGCAACAGCTGTTAAACATCTGCTGCGAGCCAATCAGAGCCCAGGGAACAGGAGCAAGAAGAAGGAGAAGAAGGAGGCTTGAAGTAGTCTGATGAGGAACTAAGTGGGATGGAGAGTCAGAGAGAAACAGAAGAGGAGAGGATGGAGAGAGAGATTCAGAGAAAGAGGAGAGAGAGAGATGGACGTGATGTTGTGAATGTGAAGAGAGAGAAAAACATGATGGAGAGAGAAGACTTCAGATGAGAGAGGATGAGTCTCCAGAGCAGTAAACTTAATTAAAGACTTTTATTTGACGTCGGACTCTTTGGTGAATGAGAGGAGGACAGAGAGGGAGAGAGGGGGAGGAGAGAGAGGGGGAACGGGCAGGAGGCCCAGAAAGATACAAATAAAGGAAGAAAAAGAGATAAAGAGCCAAAAAGAAGTTGAACACATGATGAAAAGTGCAGGTGAGAAGTGAACGTCTCATCCTCTGGATTACAGAAACATCTGCACAGAGAGCAGCCGCCGAGGATTGTGGGAAATGAAGTTGAATGAGGAAGTGTTTGTGTCATGAATCTACAGTGTTTACAGAACACGCTGATAATAAATACTGACGCACAGAAAGTCTGTTTTAGTTCCATTAAACATGTTTTTTAAACCAAATTTTCACTTTTAACTCCAGTTGAAACTTTACAGATTATTAAACATACGACAGGAAAACTGCCTGCAGTTTGACTGGCATTTATATTCTATTTATTATATATATTCTATATATTCTAGTCTGTTATGGTCCAATTCAAGAGGATTCAGGTCAGGTAGAAGAAAAAAATAATAGATAAAAATAATTCGACATGGCGAGAATAACGTCAACTTTTTAAGTTCAGTGAAGTTTTGAAGATTTGTTTTCTATCCAACAGTTACTGTGAGCATAAAATGAGCAATAAACACAATATTAAAGGTGCAGTAGTACTAAAATCCTTGGTAGAAGCTGCCACAATTAATCTGCTTTTATGTGAACTTTTGTAGAAATATATTAGACGTATTGAGGAAAATCAGGTTGTAGCTCACAGACTAATTTACCAACTCAAACAGTGACTTTATTCTGCACTTTTCAACCTTTTTCTTAAAGTGCATAATGATCTTTTTATTATTTTTTCTCCTACCTGGCCCTAATCCTCTTCTGTACATTTGTTTTTACTTTAATGAATAAACAGTTGCAGACCTGAGTAAGTCTCCTCAGCTGAGGAAGCTGCTCTTTACTCGTTATGTCCCGTGTGTCATTTTAGAGGATCACCTCCAGCTGCACGTCCATATTTATCAGGGTGTAAACAGCTGCAGCTAAATTTAACTTTATAATCTCATTTGGAAAGTCAAATTCATCTCTGATTACAGCAGCACAGCAGCATATCCAGTGTCTGAAACTCTAATAATCTCATCAAAGACTTTTAAACTGGGTTGCAAATCTGTGTCCATAAAGTTTATAATGAAATAAAAGTCTTTTTGAGGCTGTAGTTTGTAGTTTTATCATGTAAAATGTTCCTACAATGCGCTGCGTGACTTCCACTGTACGTACAGCAGGCGGGAGGTCAAACAAACAGCAGAAAGTTTTCCCTCCGTACGGCCGCGTGTCTCCTGATTAGCAGAAGAAGAACACTGCAACGTGTCTGACATCCAGAGAGCAAACAGTATGTAAATAACTGTTCTGATCTCTGTGGGTGGTGCAGAAAGCAGGGTGAGGAAAATAAACAGAAAACACACACACACACACACACACACACTGGGAACAGGCATATCGTTGGTGCTAATCGCTTTAAATGGGACATGATTGATATTTCCATATGGGAGCCAGATTGTATGCAGAGCAGGCAGTGTTCTCCCATATGCAACATCTAGATATGGAAATATTACAAATGCACAATGATTTTATTTTCCCAGAAGTTTCATGTTGCAGCATTAAAGGTTTGATTACAGTAGAAGTCCTCAGCAGTAACTTCAGCTCTGATTCATGTAGTTTAACACACAGAGATGCATCAACATTTCTATGCAGTAAAGTCTGTTTTAAATGGTGATGTTTGAATGCATCTTTTAGGAAGTTTACCCGAGAGAGCTGCAAGAAACAAGACGAGATTCATTGAAGCAGAAATCTCCCGTTAGTCTGGAAACCAGTGTTTCCAGAATAACAGCTCGTGTTTTATTTGCTCTGACCGATGAATCTGGTCACTCACATCATTTAGCTCGTATAAAACTGGTTTCCATCTCCCGTTTAGTGCATTAACTATGTTTTGAAAAAGACAAAAAAACATCTCAAGCAACCGTAAAATCTTTTATGCACATTTTTGAAAGTTTAATTGGATTTAGTGTTTCCATCAAGCTTTTCTCATGTGAATCCACTCAGGAAACTCAGAACAAACCGTCAAAACGGACGAATATGTGACATGAATCTCTCGCTTCATGTTTCGGCACAATTTGGCTGTAATTTGAGAAGGTTTTTGACCAGACTGCCTGTTTGTTCTGCTTAAAAACAAACCAAAACTCCCTGAGAATCAAACATGAACTGAGAGGATCCAGACTAATGTGTGAATTAGTGTCGTTCTGCAGGTTTATCTGCTCTCTGCATCAGTTTCTCTGCAGAGGTGAAGCTACAAACAGAGGGGCAAAAGAAAGCTTCATTCGTCATGTTTCCATTAAAGTCAAATTGAATTTTGAAGTGAAATTTTGCATGTTGCATTCAAGAAAATGTGAATTAGTGAATATGTGTCCATCATCTGGTTGAGAGCAAATAAAGTGCGTTGTAGTAGCGTCCTGTGGTCAGCAGGGGGCAGCGTGACGTGCTGCTGAAAACAGGTGAAGAAGAAGAGAGGAAATATGAAAATAATAAAAAATAAGGTTGTTAATCAGACAAGTTTTGCCACCCAGGAGAGAAAACAGAGAGTCAATAAAAGTCATGTGAGTTAAATGTTTGCTACCATCGAAATATATTCAGAGGAAGCGTTTCTGTCTCCTGTTTAGAGCCTTAACTGTTATTCCAAAAAGACAAAACAAACTAACTTTTATGCACATTTTTAAAAGTTTTATAAAAATCTTTGGTGATTCCATCAAGATTTTCTCATGAGATTCTTCAAAATGCAGAGAATTACTGCAGAATTTAACCCTTTCAGGTCATTTTGGGCTCAGAAATATAACTGCCAGCTGCTCCAAAGTCAGACTTGTAAAAAGTGAGGAAGCCTTTTCTCAGGACGTGTCCGTCCTCTGGACGAGGCAGCAGGCGTCTCCTTCTTCACAGGTTTTTCATTTTGGGGCCAATCGAAGCGCGGCCGTGTCTCCTTCAGAGAGGTTCTGCACATCGTTCCTCACATTTCACATGATCAGGATTTAATCTATTTTTTCTGTCAGATTTTACTGCCTCAGCATTAACAGAGTGTCAGAGGAGTTTTCTCTAAAATCTCCTAAATGAAGCAATATCTGTGTGACTCCGGGGGCCGGCGGTTACAGCTCCGCCACGTTGTTCCTCTTAATTGGAGAAACTTCACATTTTAATTAGGCAGCGTCCTGCACAGTGTCTCCTCACCTGTGAGTCTAATTACATGATGTCGTGCTGCAGGCAGCGTTTGTCTTAAACACGGAGCGCCGGGTGTGTTAACAAACCCAGTCAGGATCGCTCCGTTTCTCCACAAACCTGAGTGAAAAGGTGCTCAGGTCGCTTCAGGGATACAGAGAGGATCAAACTACAGGAAGAGCTGCAACTAATCAGAGAAAAGGAAGTTTTTCAAACTAAAATAAATACAAATTTTACCAAAAATCTAAGTGATGTGTCGTCCATGTTGGTTTAAAAGTTTCAACTAAATCAAATGTGATTAAAAACAAACATGTTGGAAAAGTTATTGAATATAAAACATAGAATGTGATTTTGAGTCCAGACTGAGCTGAACTAGATGTTTACTCCGACTGTAACTCATCGAGGACATCAGTGACATTTAAATGCCAGAAAACATTGTGAAATGTTGACATCTTGACACTGCGGCTGATATACAGCATAATCTGCCCATAAATATTCTCTGGCTGTTACCGATATCCGTCCTCAGTGTTCTCCTGAGATATTAAATGTTTATTTACAGCCTCATTCTAAGCTGCTCTTCATCGCTGCTGTCAGAGATGTTTAGATTGCAAAACAGGCGTATTTATGGAGCTGAACCTGGAAACAATCTGCTGTACTTTGCTGCTCTTCATTATCTGCTCACGCTGATTTCCAAAGATGTAAGCGACGCGGCTCGTGTGCTGCACGGCGATAACCTTTCAATCCACACCAGCAGCATCAAGGTCAGAGGGAGATGAAGCTCTCGCCCAAGTTTCCTCCAACTGTGGTGGAGTTCCTCCGGAGCTCGCGGCCGTTCACAGAGTTCTCCGTCGACACATGCCAGCATGTCTTGATGGCGTGCCAGCATCGCTTAGCCCCAGCCTGGCTGTGACATTCCTCCTGGCAGAACAAGACTGTGACTCGGGCAAGATTTTCAAACATTTCTCAAAGCCCCGATGAGCAGAATTATGGCTAATTAGTCACCAGGCTGCCACGGTTTATTAGGAGTGACAATGGTTCGTCTCCCGCTGACAGCACGTCTCTGCTGCCGTCAGCACTGACATTACTTCACTGAAATAAATTACTCTGCATCACATCTGTTATCTCTTCACCGTAAACATTTCTCTCATCCGTCAGCTCAGCAGGAGACGCTCACATGTGAAAGTTTATCTCTGTGGATCTCTGCAGCTCGCCGCGTCTCGGCTCGGCCTACATGGACCAGATCAGACCAGAACTCAGACCAGAACTCAGACCAGAACAAGAGAGAGTTGAAACTAAGAAACCCACTCTAACAGATGCAGGTCAGATGGACGTAAAGCCTGCAGACACATTGTCATACTATCAGTTTTTAAGTTGCCAAAGCATGAGCAAAAAGCTGCAGGAATAACACACCGTGAGCTCATCAGCCTCCTTCAGCTCTGGTCTTGAGCTGAACAGAGAAGAGAGAAGAAGAAATAAACTGTGCAGGGCTGAGAGATTATTCTCTGTGGGTTCATCTGCACAACGATTCCTTTCACACACTGATTATTACATGTAATTTATTGTCAATAGAAAAATAAAGAATATGAAAAGAGACAAATGTGGCTGTTGTTGAAAGACTTCAGCTCTCAGGCTGTTTGTCAGTGAGATCAACACGAACCACACGAGGACACGACAGCCAGTGAGAGCAGCAACGCCCAGAACCGCCCATACAACAGAACGTTTAAACAGGAATAAATGATGGAAGAGAAGGAGCTACGAGGACGACGTGACTACAGGAAGTGACATCGTTCAGTAAAAATGTTTGTTTGGGGGAAAAGTTCTGGTGAAGAAAACCGAGAAAAGAAGAGAAGAACCAGGAGCTTCACAGAGTTTCTGCTGGAAACGTTTCTGCCACCAGAGAAATAAAGAAACCACTAAATAAAACTGAACATTAAGCAAACAAAGAGAAAGAAGCCGTTATTCATATCGTTGCACAGCTAATAAAGGATCTGATGGATGTAAAACTGAATGAAAGAGAAAGTGTAACAGTGGCGTCGTGTCTTTCAGAAGCTGCCAGCTCGTGAGACATTTAAGCACTTTTTTATTATTCCTGATATTCTTTTATACTGGATGCAGACTCCCTTTGTCCGTCTCCCTCCCTCCCTCCCTCCCTCCCTCCTCTCTCCCTCTCTGTCCTCCAGGCCCTTATAAAAACCATATTAGTTGGATGTGAGTAGCAGCAGCAGCCCTGGGCGACATGTGTGGGGCTGAGGGACCTTAATTAAGAGGCCCATTTATAGTTCCTCTTGCCGGATGGAGAAGCTGCAGCTTTGGGTTTTGACACGGCGCTGTCTGTCTGTCTGAGTCATTGTCTGTCTCTCCCCATCTGTCTCTCTGTCTGCGTGTTGTTCTGCAGGGCCCCGCTGACCTTCTGAGTGGCTGTAATGAGGAGGAGAGCGGCCGAGTGAGTGACGGAGGGAGAGCTCCGACAGGGACGCCGACGCTGCTGCAGCAGGAAGAACCACGGCACGGAAATAACACCAGAGAACGTCTCACGGAAATAATACGGCAACTACAGAGAACGGACGGAAAGTTTCATCTCAGGAGACAAACACTGAAACATGTCAGGTGTTTGGATTCATCAGAGGGAGATTTAAATTCCTATTAATCTCACTAATAAACATCATATTTACTTTGTTTGCATTATTGGAGTAAAATGTGTTTTTTGTGTCTTCTTGCATTGCAGACTTTTTAAAGAACAGCATCTTCAGTCAGTCAACAGGAGGTTTTATATTCTGCAGTGAGCAGCAGACAAACAGGTGAGCACGGGTTCATGTGTTCATGCATACTTTAGTGTCTGCATGTGTTTGGTGTGTGTGAAGTAAAGAGCTGAAGAGAACAGACACAGATTTGTATCAGGAGAGAAATCTGGTTTTTAACTCTGCAGCTCAACAGTTTACTGGTCCTGACAGTAATATGTACACTTTAATTCAGAATTACCAAGTTTTTAAAGTAACTGTTACTCAGATAAAAGCTCGGAGCAGCCGGTAAAGTTCACTCCTGAAAACATTAATATGCTGGTAAACTTTGGGGAAGTTTATCTTGTAATGCTGACCGGTGAGCAGACTTTACTGAGAATAACTTGAAATTAATGCATTATGCATAATTAATAAATGAATGCATTATCTTAAAATGATACTATATCTCATATCTCAAAATGAATGCATGTTAAACATGTTAAATTGAAACTTCTGTGTGGAAATTGTTTTCATGTTTCTCTAAATAAATCTCACTCCATATATTTTCTTTCAGTGCAACTTTAGTGACTTTTTCTGTAGCGCCGCCATCTTTGTTTTCTGAGCCTTTAAACTGTAAGAAGTAGAAGCTTTAGTGAAAGTTAAAAGGACATCGAATACAAGCTACAGGTTTCTTTTTCACCACCTACGGATTCTATGTGAAAGAACAAAAAAAATAATTTTCAAAAACATGTTGGCTTGCAAAATAACTGCACAAACCAGTCACCAGTGTGTGCAGATGTTTGCACTTTAAAACTGTTGCATGCTAACATGCTAACATGCTAACATGCTGCACTAAGATGGTGAATAAATATTCCAGCTGCGGATGAACCACGTGCAGCCTGACGGGAGAATCATCCAACGACTGACTGCGTGTTATTTAACTATTGAAAGACGCGTCGTTTACTGTACAAACTGTTCACATGGTGAATAAATAAAGAAAGTCAAGAGGAACATAAAGCTGTAATGAGAAGCTTCTATCATTTCAAAAGAGGAATTTCACTTTCATCATCCGTAAACAGAATTTCAGATCTATGGAGTCGACCATTTGATCTTCATGTTGCTCATTCTGTTCATGCAGGTCTCAGAAAATAAAGACGTGTTTCTGTGTTCAAAGTCTGCAGCAGAACGTTCAGGACAACAAACAACCACAGAGGCTCACGTTTCTTTCATTATCAACAGATTCTGTTGGAGCTGTT
>CAFUXE010000352.1:163284-176118 GCA_903364295.1 Serranus cabrilla
TTTGTATTTTCCTTTTCTCTCCCCCCTCTCCTCCCCCCTCCCTCCCCCCTGTGGGTCTCTGAAGGCACGCGCCCTGATCATGAGCAAATAAATCCATTTGTTTACTCAACACCTCCTCGATGGAGTTATGATGCTGACATTGATCCTCCTGCAGGTTTTTATCGATATGTGCATTGCAGAGAGGAGCAGCTCTGATTCTACTGCACTACATCACACATGTCACCCAGCAGCTCAACAGGATCAACTGAGATATAATTAGTCTGAATGAGGCTGAAAATACTCTATTACTTCAGCATATTCTCATTAAAGTGTCTGATATATGCAGTGTAGGAAGTAACTAAGTACTCTACTTAATTACAATTTTGAGGTACTTGAGTATTTTCATTTTATGCAACTTTATATTTTTCTACATTTATCTGACAGCTTTAGTTACTTTTCAGCTCCAGATTTAACATAAAAACATGATTAATTTAAAGTGATAACACTTTTTTAAAAACAACAACCTCATAACAGTATATTAAATAGTTAAAATTAGTATTTTTAACTTAACTTTACAAAATTAAGATAAGAAGAACTTTTCAGTGTTACAGCAGCAGAGTGGACAGCAAAACAGAGGAGCTAAAATATAAAAAAGAAATATAATATAAATAAAAAATATAAAAATAAATGAATCGTAACAAACAGTAAAAATTAGAAATATAAAAAAGGGTATTCGCAGTTAAACAAGTAAAAAATATTTAAAAAAATATTAACAATTTAATCAAATATAAAGAGTAAACGCTGCAAACATAAATGCATCAATGCAAATAATCTAATAATATTTTTAGGAAAGTTATTAATCTGCATAATGACTACTTTTACTTTTAATACTTTAAGTACATTTTGATACTTTTGTACTAAAAAATAAATTAAAATAAATACATAAATATATAAATTAATAATAATAATAACAATAATAATTACATTTTGTTTCCCAGCATCATTGTCTTATTGGTATCACTCTTTAATTAACTCAATCAAATTTCTCTGGTCTTTGTTTTACATTAACATTATTTCCTCACTGGAGACCAACTACCTGGACACCAACCTGACCTTTTACATCATTTTTCTAATGTTTTTTTTTGTAATTTAGTTTAATGTTTGAGTTGAATTCCCAGTTTAGTCGTCTCATTTGCGCTCTAAAGGATGCGTTTTTGGAGAAGTAACTCCAAACCTTTCATGAGAGAAACCTGAATCTTTGGGCATTTTACTAACAAAAATAAAAGTTCTTCAGCTCACATTTCTGCCATCTCCAAACAAAGAGACACAGAGAGAAGAACAATCCGACAGCCGTGCGTCTCTGTGAGGTGAAAGCCGTATTTATCTGCTCGTATTGACTTTATGGACACAGTGACGGCACCTGGAGTGGTTTTATACGTGCTCACGCGCTGCAGCACGGTGTGAAATAAGGCTTGATTGGATATAAAAGCTCAGCTAAGTGTTCTATGAATCCATAAAGTCACTCTGTGTCCGTGATAAAAGCCTCACGTGTGTTTGTCTTGTATGGCTTCTTCTCTCTCTGTGTGAGCGTTTCATGCTCACGGCTGCAGGTCGGATTTGGTAAGTTTGCCAAGAAATGTGACCGAGCATATTCCTCATCAAGTTCCTCTTAATTCCTGATGTTATCCACATTGATCCGTCTGCTGAAGGCTGTCAGCCCTCCTGTTAGGTTGCAGGTCAAATTGACCCATTTTAAGATTAAAAAATCTATCAAATTTGATGTATATTTATAAAGTTTTAGCATGCATTGAACCCTGATCTGTTGCACTAAAATGTGATTCAAATTGTTAGTTATAGAGTTAATAACGAGATATAAACGATGTTTATGGGGATTTTGGGAGCATAACAGGAGGGTTAAAGAAGGTCACATGTCAGACAGCAGCAGAGCTGAACATGCTGCTGCTGTGTGGATATGTGTGAAGTAGGTTGGTGTTAAATGGTAAATGGGCCGCGTTTATACGGCGCCTTCATCCCAAGAGCACTGAGAGCACTTTACCATGCAGCACGCTCACCCACGCACACACACTGAGATCCAGAGGTAACGAAACCAAACCGTCTCACTAACTTCTCTGTCTATTCTTCCCCGTGCACAGACGTTATCCTCGTGTCAGCTGTACACTTAAGTGGCTCTCTGTCCTCATGAAAACGGCTTTAATTTGCTTCGGCTTTATTCTTCCATCACGTCCTTTGTTGGAGGCGAGCGTAGGTGTCACTTTTAAGAAACGAACGTCTCGTTTGGGGATGAGTGAAATGTGAAACTCATTAATTTTGTTTCATTTCATTTAGGTTTAATTGAGAGTTCTCGGATCAAACAAACAGGAGTGAAGCGACTGAGTGTCTGCGGCTCAGTGATGATATATGAAAGACAGAAGACGATGTACAGCTCCTCGGAGTGATCGGGGAGAGAGGATATGATGGAGGGGTGAAACATATCTTGGAAATTGTTGGTGTTTTGTGCAGAACTAGGCCATCTTTGAGAGTGTTATTATAACTGACAGCAGACATTGTCCCTATTGTGCAGAAAAATGTTCCATGACTCTGAGGCTGAGGCGGATAATTGAAAATGTGTTGTTAAATGTCACAAATGAAAAAGCCAGAATTGGACAGTTGACCACTTCATCCTGTTTGATTTTGCTGAAAAAGCCGTTTGTCGTGGCAGCAGCAGGTTTCTGTAGGCTTGGACCACATTCCTGAAACGATCCACAATCCACCATCACTGCATCCTGCATCCATGATAAACATGATTTTCCTGTAAACTCTCCTGAGTGATCTTTTAGATCTCAGTTCACTACAAAAAACTGAATAATGTGGCAGCTGTAGGGAGACCACCAGGGACCCGAACAAACCACTTCCTGTTCCTGTAAAAATCCCAATATAAACATGTAGCTTCTGTTAAAAGGTACAAACACAGTGAGGCAGCAGGTGAGTTAATCCTCCTGCTTTTAACTAACTGTGTCTGCAGTTTTAGCTCACAGCTGATATTAGCTTTGTTTACATGTTGGGTTGAGGTTTTAATGGACTCATGCAGTGTGTGTGTGTGTATGTGTGAGGCACAGCTATGCATGCTAACATGCTCACATTATAAAGCTAACATGCTGATGTTTCCCATCTTTCAGTAGCATATTAGTGCAGTAATCAGTGTTAAACATAATGATGCAGTTCTGCAGGTTTTTGGTCTTAAACCAAAGTATTGGGCAAACTGAAATACTGATCTTATAACAGTGCTAGATGGAAAGTTATTCATATTCTGGGCATCACGAGATATTTCACTAAAAAACAATAAATATTGTTGAGATACTTGAGCCTCCTCACCTGCACCGGCACCACAGATAGTACAGGGTGTTTTGGGTTTGTTAGCATTCAGACTGAACAGACAGAGAGAAACGAGCTGAACCCAAAAGTCTGTATTAAACTCTGAATGTTTAGTATTTTAGCACCAAGCTAAAGCAGAACTGCTGACTCCTGTGATGCTCCCAGACTTCATCGGGGTCGACACCGAGGTCAGCCGACTGTCTGTGAACTCCGAGTGTAGTGAACATAATGGACTAGCAGGCTGCTGGTGCTGCAGCACACAGGCAGCGCGGAGCCCAGCGAGGAGCCGTTTACTGCTCCTAACGTCTTCAGACAGGCCGGGCCGCTCTGAGAGCGCCGCTGTTTCAATATTCATGACGGTACATGACAGAAGCGTCGATGAGAGGAGAAGCAGGAGTAAACCAACACCGCGAGGGAGA
The DNA here is from genome assembly GCA_903364295.1 of Serranus cabrilla. Lineage (NCBI taxonomy): Eukaryota > Metazoa > Chordata > Actinopteri > Perciformes > Serranidae > Serranus > Serranus cabrilla. The sequence continues at coordinate 167,055 of CAFUXE010000352.1, forward strand.
CGGGAGGAGGCGCAGAGAGGGAGAGGAGGAGCACGGTTATAGAGTCTGACAGAGACAGAGAGAGAGAGAGAGAGAGGGAGGGATGATACCGAGACCTGCCAAATATACTGTAGATATATATGTATGTTTACACAGGGGCGTGCACAGACTTTTATAGGGCAGGGCGGAAAGTAAAAAGGGCACAAACAGCGCGTTCTCGCCACTGTACACCACTATATAAAGCACCACCATAAAACATGAAAACAGGATATCACAGTATATATTTATGTTCTGGTCATTAGTTTGAATGTTTTTATGTTTTCTTTTCCATGTGTGTGACCTGACCGTCGGGTCGAAGCACCACGTTACTGTTGCTATGGAGAAGGTGCAAATGTCAGCTGCAGCAAATGAAAACTGTTGGACTGCTGCAGAACACAGATTCATAAAAAAAACTGACCCGCAGCATGGAAGCCAAATACGGGCAGTAAACCACGGGAGGATGTTCAATCACATGCACATGAACACCACAGAATGAAAATATTCATGCAAAACAAAATGTGGTTCTGTTATTGTTAGCAACTAAACACCAGCAGCCAGATGCACAAACTCAAACTGTGTTTACACACAAAAACATTTGCATTTGTCTTCTTTTCATCCCATTAATAAAGCTGCTGATTCTGTTTTATGAAGACTTATAAATCTCAGTTAGCCGAAACCATCATCCACTAAAAACATCATTATTAACAAACATCAGACGGAGGCAGAAAGATTTGTTGTTAAAACTGACTTTAAGTGTTTCATAATTTCACATGAAGAGAAATGCAAATAAAAAGAATAATTCATTATGAATAATTCAGCTTAGAAATGCACCTTAGAGTCAGATTTAACGCTGTGCAGCCTGAAAAAGAATAACGACACAATCAGTGAAACAAGCTGAATATCATGTTTTATTACAGCTTTATATTTTATGTTCTCTTCCATATAACCAGCAGCTGTTTGTGTGTCACCTGCTCTGAAACATGCAGGAGACGCTCACAGTGTTTTATGGTAAACAGCAGCTCATGTTTGGGGAAAGACGACCTGACGTTGGAAAAAAACTGAAATGAAATGACTTCTTCTTCCACTTTGCAACTGTACAGCATGAAAAACACACGGCGTGTTTTACAGTAGTCTCACACACACACACACACACACACTCTGCAGCTGCACAGCTCCTCGTCTCAGTGTGAATGCCGGGGAGGCGTGAGGCGAGCCGGGCCCGTCCGTGGGACTATATCTAATGAAAAGTGACAACTCCCTTCTCCCGGAGAGCCTTCCTGTTTTGCTAGGCTTCAAATCCTATTTGCTTTCCCCCCCCAACGCCGCCACCTCCCCAACATCAGCAGCACTCTCCTCTCATCTCCCTCTCACTCTTCTAATGAGCGCTCTCCACTTTCTGCAGCATGCCTCGCCAATATATTCCTATTATATCTAAAATATTGTAATTGTCCCTGAGGGAAAGGGAGAGAGAGAGAGAGAGAGAGAGAGAGAGGGAAGATGGGTTTTAAATGTGTAATAATCTGAGAAATTGCAGGCAGTAAGTCGTCTCTGAATGGCAGATGTTTAGGGAGAGAAAGACGGAGAGACGCTCCGACGGTGTCATTTGAAAGATAGCAAGTAAATTGATTATTGAATGGCAGGTTTTCAGAGCGTGTCAGGTGATCTGATGAAAACTCACTCCATCAATCCACAGGAAGAGAAAGCGCAGAGTCGGGTCATATCTGTGTTATTTCTGCATGTGTGTGTTTGTGTGTTAAAGTGGCGGTGCAGATCCAGTATGTGGGTTAGGGTGCCGTCCTCCTGCTTAATATTTCATGTCTGCGCTGGCAGAGAGAAATGGGGCCGAGAAACACAGAAGGCCTCATGTGACGTGTGTGTTTATGTGCACGCACGTCTTCAGTTGTGGCGGTTTGGTTTCTATTGATTTCTGAAGCTGCCTGTGTGTGTTTTCAGTGAACACACACACATATTAATGTGTTTCTGCATGTCAGCACGCTGCAGCCGTGACCGCGTTTGTCATGTAAGTGCAATTAAAACTCTCTGTACTGTGATCATGATAAACACAGAGTGGCTGTCAGCGACTGTCAGCTGCAGTCTGTACGTGCAGCAGCTCGCTATAGGAAACACACATGTTTATTTAACGTGAGCTGCTGCAGAGGGATTCAAACTGGGTTATTCACACACACTCTGCATGCTTTATGAGCCGGATCTTACAATATTTAACTCTTTAATATAGATTATATACATATGTTACACACAGGATTCCTGATTCTGTTTGGTGAAGCTGCTGTGGATTCATTGTTGGCAGCTCACTAAAGGATGAAAGCTGCAGTTTTAAACTCCTGGTTAAACAGCAGCACTACTTGGTAAACATGACGGTTTGGGTTAAAAAGAGAATAAATACGTCTATTTCCAGCGTGCGGTGAGTGACAGGGAGAGTTTAGAAACACTGTGATGGATGCAGCACGATTCTCTGTTCCTGTTGGTTGTTTTTGTTCAAGACTTTAGAAAGTAATCAGGCAAATCTCTCTCTGCTGATTGCAACATCTGCCAGGATTCAAAACTTTGAGCTCAGCTTTTGAAACGTGTTTTCTCCGGTTCAGCTCGATGTTAGTGCAGCTTTTCTTTGGTCGTCGTCAATTCAAACTAAGAATACTCCGTAAAGTTTAGGCAACAAATCTACTTAGTTAAGTTTGGGTTCAAAACTACTGGACACAGTTATGGAGATGATATAGAAAGTCACGTTAAATATGAAGCATTTAAATAAGGAAGTTAATTTACAGGTTAAAATAAAATATCTGAGGTTTGCAGAAATGTAAAAGCCAACATCATGATATTTAAATATGTTTATAGAAGTAAGTTTAGCTGATATTTTATTAAGTATTGTCTCATGACTCATACAATCATAAAAACATTGTTTAAAGTATAATAAACCTGTTGCTGTTTGGGACCTCGGTGTGTTTGAAATTGTATCAATCAATGAGACGGTTGGAGCCACAAATCAAACAGTTTCTTTAACTGTTGAGATGCCATTCAGGTCTCCAGCAACCGTTTCCACGGTGACGACACAAGCGACTCCCTGCAGCCCGGGAATGTCCACAGACACGGAGGAAAAATGTGCTGTTCACGTGAGAAGATCTCACGACGCTCACTTCATTTATTCAGACATGAGACACAAACCTTCCAGCAGCAGCAACAAAACCAGATATTTAAAACCTGAAATCCTGCGTTCCTGTTTCTGCGGGAACATTGTGTTTATTTCCACTGTTGAGAGATGATAATTGCAGTAATCAGGGGGAGCAGTTAGCATTCCGGCTGCAGAATAACAGCATTAAAACTCTGATTGGCTTTAAACCGAATACACATCAGGAAAAACTAAACTTGGCAATTTCCCACTTTTGCCTTTTTATCAAGTTTCAGGCGTTGGGCCAGCGCCACCGCGTCCCCACAAAGCTACAGTGACCCCAGAATGATCATGTAGGAGAGGAGAGCTCCAGAGTGAAATAAGAGAAATGAAAGCCGAGGGGGAGAGGGAGAAAGGATTTGTTAAGTTGGAGATAAGAGCATATTATAGGCACTCGAGGAGGGAGATACGGCAGAGGGGATATGATTCAGCGGGGACAAGGGGACGTGAGGCACTTCTCCAGCAGATGAGTTTCCAGCCTGTGGAGGAAGATAACTGTGATGTTCTGCTGGAGGAGGCCTGCAGGTTTCACACTGAGCCCCAGAACTCTCTCATGCATTCTGAATGGCTGCTGTCGGAGCTCCTCGTCCTGGTTCAGATAGGAGCTCGTCACCTGAGCGCAGAGACGTCAAACTGACCGACCGCTTGTGACAACTGCACTTTATTCCTGCTCACAGCCTCAGCAGCATCTTCAGCTTCTCACCAGCTGAGCTGATCAGTGTTTCCTCATGGAGAGTCAGACGACGACTGATGAGGGAATAACTGACGACACAACCTACAGAAACACACAGTCTGTCTGCAGATGTGATCAAATTATAATAATCAACACTGACACACTGATGTTCGGTCATTATCCTCCAGAGTCCAGCAGAGCCAGGAACTCTTCTGCTAACTAGAATAAGATATTGTCCATTTAGCCTTTTCTTCTAGGAGCCCTGAGCTCATTCTGAATATATTTTCTGTCTTTCTGTAGTAACCATGACGTATTTGTGCAGCCTGTGGTGCAGGGATCAGCATGTCAGGGTCCGGGCCTCCTGGCTCACAGTGCACCCGACCCCTCTGTCCGTCCCTGCAGGTTCTGGGCCCACATGTAGGTTTCTGGGTCCAGACGAAGCCTCCATAAAGTCCCTGTTTCCCTTTTCTGGTTAAAGTTGCAGCAGCTCCTTGCTGGCTGATTAGTGCCGGATCAGAGAGGAACTCCCAGACTCACAGGGATGCTCGACCCTCCGCGTGTCCGGGCCAGCTGAGGGGGTCCAGCCTCGGATCAGGAAGCCTCCCGGCGCCCCCCCATGGAATGTTTCCGGGCTGGTTAGAGGTCCGCGGTGAACCCAGAACACGGCGGAGTGATAAAGTATCTTGTCTGGACCGGGAACGCCTCAGGGCTCCACGGGAAGAACTGGACACAAAGCTGAGGAGAGGGATGTCTGCTGCCCCCGCGGCCCGGCCGGGATCAGGACACGGATGATACATGGAACAAATTCACATCTGCTATTATAACACGAGTTTAAACTGTGTGTTGGTCTTTTAATTTGATGGGAATCAATGCAAAACTATATATATAAAAGGCTTTTTGGTTTTAAAAACAGTAAGTAGAGTTTTTAGTCCACATGCAGGATTATTAAAACCTCCTTACTGTTTAAACTGTTTACAGTCTGCTGAGGTGTTTGTGTCAATAAAGAGGAAGAATAAAAAGATCTTTCCTCTGTTTTCCTGTGAGGTTGAACTGATGGTGTGAGCCTCGTCAGTCCGGAGACGTGACTGAAGTTTCCAGGAGGCAGCTTGGATCTCTGAACGCCGCAGGCTGCCGGCACAGACTAGAACTATTATGACTTGCGTATATCATTTCATTCACTCTATATTTGGAGCCTCTTTTCTTCCCAGAGCTTTTGAAGGGAGCTGCAGAAGTTATATAACAAATCTGCCCGAGATCAGGAGGAACATATAACACACACGAGCAGATCTGAACCAAAGGTTCGACCTCAGACCGTCGATCTGAGGATCATCATCACAACCTTTATCTCCTGTTTGTGTGTCAGTGAGTGAGCCTGCATACATGGTCAGTATGCACATAAACATCTGTGTGTATCTGCACATACAATGGTCACTTTCATCCAGCTTAAAGCAGCTTTTCCTGCATAACAAATATCAAAATACTTGATTTGTAGCATCAATTGTTTCCTGATCCGACACTCACGTCATCGTCAGAGTTTTCAACAATCACTGCTGCAGAAACCGTCCTCTGATTTAATGTCACTATGATTGTTTTGGGTGAGACGCAGAGACACAAACATCATTTCAGACTTTTTTACAAACTAAATCTGATTCACGCAGGAGTTTCATGAGGTTCACTCACAAATGACTTGAGTAAATTTAAAGAACATGATGGTTTAGATTAAAACTTCTGCAGTATTTCCCTCTGTCTTCTGATTCGTCCTGCTGATGCATGTTTCCTCTCAGTTTGTTTCTCAGCATTAAGACTTGAAAGCGAGTTTAAACTTGAATTAAAGGTGGAGCAGTGACAGTTTACAGAAAGCAGCTCTCTCATGTGTGTGTTGTGTTTTTTCGCCACCAGCAGATCCATAAAGCTGTTACACAGATCACTGCTTCCCACCCTTTCCCCGTGGCAGCCTCACAATAATCAGCTGCTGTTTGTGTCCCACCTCCAGGTTCAGAGCCGCTGACCTAGATGAGTCAGTCAGGGCTCCAGTAAATAACCCTGCATGTCCTCTGTGAGTCTGCAGCATGTTTATCACTGTATGCTGATGATATTCCACTTATTGTCCTTCCTCTGATACCTGCTGTGGGATTCTTCTGTCCAATAAACTGTTTCTGCTCCAACACGCCCCTCCCTCTCTCTGTCAGCCGCAAATAAAAACATTTCAATTAAACCGCTCCGTCTTCATGCCACCGTGTCTCTGCTCAGACCTGTGAACATACCAGTGAGGCCCGGTGCTCTGAGGGCGCCCTGTCAGGGAACGAGCTCGTAAACCAGATAAGGATCTCAGCGGTGGGCTGTGGAAACAAACAGGGGTCCTGTGGCCTAATTAGCAAATTAAAGAGCCAGAGATCAAGCAGGGTTTGACAGATGAGACAATAGCTGTAAATGTCACCAGCTAATGTCCCCACCCTGCTCACACACACACACAGAAACACACACACACACTGAGCCTTCCAGTATGCACACACATGCATAAATAGAAGGATTCCCACACAACAACAACTCTTTCTCAGCACCTGTTGCCTGATCAATAACCATTTGTAGATGCAAAAGGCTCCCAGATCCCTAAACTAATTACAGCGCATACACACACTGCTGGAGGTGTGTGTGTGTGTGTGTGTAAACATATACACACTCTGTCTCCTCTGATTGTGCAGCCTTACATTCCAATGAGGAGCCCTGTGTGGTTAGAGATGTGTGTGTGTCCTCAGGCCACTGAAGGATCCGATGCATCACAGAGAAACATGCAAAGTCACGCCATGGATCCATTGTTGGGGAGGAGGGTCCTATCTGGAATCACCGCCCTCGGGCGTTATTGGCTGCAGGAATTTGAAAACAGAAGACGTCTGCGTTGGTGCTGCAGGGCGCACATTGATCAGCTCTTTGGGAAAGTAATGGTGACACGGTGACATCATTGATCTTAACTCACGCTCTGTCATTAAGTGCTGAAGTTAATCAGCACAGATTCCTGACGGGGTGTGGTGGGAGCGCCTCCTGATTCTATCTACATTTTCCTGCTGTATTTACTGCGTGTCCCACATTCTGTTTGCGAGTATATTAAAAATCCAATTTGTCTTAAAGTTAGCTGACAAAGTGCTTGTACAGTTTTGTGACAAATTGGCAGCAGAATGGATTTCCCAATTGTGAAAACACTCCCAGAAAATGGAAAGTAAGAGCGAGCCAAACCGACAGACTTTGCATTTCTAATGTTTGAAATTCAGTCAACAGGAGTAAAAACAAAGCGTTTCTGTTCTGACTCCCAGAGCTTCATCAGAAAGGCTGCCGTGATCCCCACGCAGAGCACCAAGGTTCAGTAATAAAGCTGCATGCAGCCAGTTTAAGGTGCTTGTTGTCTCTTAGCAGGCAGCGTTTAAAGTTAATTAGGTGAAACCCGAGAGGGTGTGGTGTTAAAAGTGTTTTCATCACTAGCTGCAGAGTAAGTTACACAGTGTAAAGAACTTCTCCGGCTGCAGTTTGATCTGAGAGGGTTTGTGTGACATGCAGCCGCGGCTCAAACCGTCTGCAGGTCAACCTGTTTGTTTTGATGCTAACAATCAGAACAAAGGAGGAAACAAAGGAGGGCTGATGGAAGCAGCACACAGTTCATGTAGAAACTAATAACCAGCAACCCAATTACAGAAGACAGACAGTAATAATAAAGTCTATCTTTAGAAAACCTGAAGCTCTGCTGCTCTCTGTGTCCTTTATTTGTTGGATTACAGTTACTGAAGGGATTCACTCACTGAGTGTGAATACATGTTACCTCCTGTAACCTGAGGAGGATGAACCCGTCATCCAGCCTCACTTCTCCTCACCGCGACCGGCTAACTGTGAAATTACCTCATTCTCTTTAAAGCAGAATGCCTCTTTTTATGGCTCCTCTTAACAAAACACTCTGGGACACGTTTAAACACCGGCAGGGCGATCCGTCCGCTGGGACCGTCTGCAGGATGTAACTCAGTACTTTTATTCTACCGTCTGCAGGATGTAACTAAGTACTTTTACTCTACTGTACTACTGCTCTCACTATTGTGTGCTTTAATGACTCAGTTTATTTCAGTGTTTGATTTTATTTTATTCTGTCCTTGGGTGACTTGAAAGGCGATTCTAAATCAAATGTATTATTATTATTATTATTGTTACAATAAATTTGATGTATTATTATTATTATAAATTACATGTATTATTACTATTATTATTATTATTATAAATTACATTTATTATTGCTATTATTATAAATTAAATGTATTATTATTATTATTATTATTATTATTAATTTGGGGGTACTTGTACTACTTGAGTATTTCCACATATTGTTAGCCTAATGTTTTTTTTTAGGTTTAGGTTTTCATATAAGAACTTTTTATTTATTTATATTATTATTATATATATAAATTACATTATTATATTATTTATATTAACTATGAGGTTAATGATATGTAACTTTATACTTCTGATTCACTACATTTCAGAGGAAATATTCAACTCTTACTAGCTGACAGCTTTAGTTACTTTTCATGTTGAGATTTAACATAAAAAAAATAAGTACTTTTACTTTTAATACTTTAAGTACATTTTGATACTTTCATACTTTTACTTCAGTGAGTTTTGAAAGCAGGACTTTTACTGTAGTAAAGTAATCTGATTACTTCTCCTCCCTCCTCTGGGAAAAGCAGGAACAATCTCCTGAGGCGTTGAGGCGGGAAGAAGAAAACAAGTCGCTGCTCGCTTGAGCTTCAACACAAACAATTCTAACATGTGATTGAAGAGGAGTGTGTTAATGTAAAGGTGTTTAATTTAATGCACCACAGGACGCAGTCAGCATCGGTTTCACTTCAGAGGGACTTTCCACAGTTCAGGAATGAGCTAAATGACCCGTTGGTGTTCCTGCTCCGACCTGCCCGCTCCCAGAGGCAGCGACATGAGACACACGAGGAACCAGCTGAAGCTGCATCAGCGTTTCATAGCAACTTAACAACCAGCGAGTCACGGCGTTATCAGAAACAAACAAACAGGAAGTGATAAACCAGATCTTAATGATTTGGCCATTAGGATAATATATAATATATTTCTGCACCTCTCTGGTGAGGACAGATGCTCCCTGATGTGTGGAGGAAACACACACACACACACACACACACACA
>CAFUXE010000352.1:230315-254711 GCA_903364295.1 Serranus cabrilla
AGACTGACGGCAGCTTTCACTACTGTAGCTTTCCTTTACCACTTCAGATTCTGTGTCTCTCCATCGGGAATGTAAAAGTCTTTGACCTAAAGCCCTTCGTTACCACGGGCGCTCCCTCTTCCTCTCCTCTTTCTAAATCTGTCTGTTCTCCTTTCATCATTTTCCAATGAGATTTCAGACTAATCTCGATCTCTCTCTCTCTCTCTTTCTGTCTCCGTTTCCTTTGTGGCATCTAATCAATCAATCCCTCCTCTTCTTTTTTTTCTAACCAATAACCTTTTTGTTCCTTTCCCACCACGGATCCTCCCTGTGGGAGCCAATCATCTGTTTGGAGGATGGAGAATGTTTGGAATCCAGCAGCCAGGACTTCTCGGTTTGGGTTCGTGCCGCAGCAGCTGCCGACCTCAGAGCAAACCGGGTGTTTCAGACCCTGCAGATAACAGCATCTTCCTGCTTTAATATTCCGTGTGAACGCGGCCTTGTCAGCCTGTTCCTCTGCATGTTCCTCCATGTTTGTGCAGTGTGTCCTTGTGCCGCGGCACGTGTTGCATGCATATGAGCCGACGTGCCGAACAAACACCAAGGCCGTGTCCAAATGCACGCGGTCAGAAGGGCAGTAAATCTGGCATGTGCTGAGACACGAGACGATCAGGTCACAGCGTCTCTGTGTGAATGACGGCAGAGAGGTTTATCTGTTTGGTAGCTGATTCTCTTCTGCATACAATCATCCATAGGATCTCTGTCCAAAAGGTGATGCATCATTTCTTAAATGATTATTTTTCTCTCATTTTAAGACACTTTCCACAGCGGACACTGAAGTCCCACCTTTCCCTGAAGCCTGAGTCACAGAGAAGAAGTTTAAAACAATGTTCCTGAACTCAGAATCTTGACCTAAAGTCCCTTTCCTTTATTATTAGATCTTCGTTCTACCTTTGACCTCACTTTCACAGCTCAGTCAAGGGTGGCAGACTTCACATTTACTCGGGCTCCCGACCTGCAGTGCAACCCTCACAAATGAAGCCTGACCAGACTATTTATTAGAGAAAGTGCTGTAGTTTCACTGCAGCTTCACAGAAAAGTGTTGGCAGACAGGTCAGCGGATTATTATTAATTGGGACATTGTTTCTGGAAGGACAAGTTCCGGTTGACTCTCTCAGGATTCTGGGACTTTGAGCTTCGCAAAGAGTCTTTTTTTTATAAAGCTTGCTGCCGTCCTGCCAAACAGCTGCTGCAGGAGACAAAATAAAAGAACAAATCACGGGAAGAGCTGAACACAAAGTAAGTCAGGCAAGGTCAGATACATATGGAGGACGCAGCAGTGGATTACTATCTCAGAGAAACCAAACTGAGCTGTTCTGCAAAATATTTTGGAACTTTTAATGCCAGCATGACTTATTTATTTTACTGTTAAGGTGTTGTTGTTCTCCGTGATGGATCTCTAACTGATCCACTGACACAAACTGACACAAATTCATTGCATTTCCTGAGACATCTTCACAATAACAGTCAGCCCGTGTTTGGCTTGTCAATCACAAGGTAGCTCCAACACAAATCAACCAGTTTCATCGTCTATTTGACTCTAAATGCAAGAAGACTTGAAATGAACGATTAAGAGCATAAAATCAGAGAATCAAATGAGAAATAAGATAATTTTCTTATCATCTACTATATCATTGGACTTCTTTCTGCAGCCGGTGGAGTCGCCCCCTGCTGGACATTACAAAGAATGCAGCTCTCCTGCACTGACTTCACTTTTCAGGCCCTGAAGCTGTCGTTTGGAGCAACATGGAGAGGAAATGACATAAACTGAAAGTATATCAACCATAAATATCATTTAATAGTAATCTTGAGGACTTTTAGGACAGGGAAGCAAACTTTAATAGCGTTTCCGGTCTCTTGCATGCTCGACATGCAGAGAATATATCTCCTGCATTCACACTGATATTAGCAGTGGGTGTTATTTGCGACCTGTGGACTCATCAGTTTCAGCTGAAGGTCTAAAATCTGAAAGTTCAGAGCAGACAGAGAATAAGAAGAGGGGATAAAAACGAGTGGAGGTAGAGGAGCAAACGCAGAGAAAGGAAGCTGTCTGGTGCAGATTAGGGCTCATGTCTAAGGGTAGGTCTGAGTGATGTGAAGTGATTTGGAGAATGTTTCAGCGTGTAAAGCCCTCATCTCCAGGACTTAAATTTATTCTCATCGGGTTCTCCCTCATTGAGCACAGCATTACAGGGGAGTAATCTTTCCCAGCTCTCTCATTCCTTCTCTTTCTCTGTCGCTGCCTGTTTTCTCTTGACCACTTTTCTTTTTTGTCTTTTGTTTTGTTCTTTCCCATATTTCGCGCTCCCCCGAGACATTATCTATGGCACCTCACTGACATGCTTCTGTATTAATAAGAACATCACAATATAACAGACGTCTAAAGGAGCCTTTACAAATCTACATTCTTTAGCTAGAAGAGGAGTTTTGTGTTCTGTGGAGGAAAAACCTTTTAGCATCAGGTTTGATTCAAATGCTCAAAGAAAGCTGCACTTTCATTTGGTGTAATTAGTGTATTTTTAACATTGGGCTGCATTGTACATTTCCAGAAATGACAGAGATGTTGATCTACAGGGTTTTGTTGTTTGTTTGTTTAAGTGTTTTTTTGTTGTTGTTGCAGCGTTTTAATGTCCAGTTTGTTGTGTGTTCAGAGTGGAAACGCCTCCCTCAGCTGTTTTCTCCCACTCTCTGTCCCTCACAAAGGTCAGCTCTGTCTAGACGCCCTGCCCTCTGTCAGTGGAGCACATTTTACAGGTCAAAGTTAATAAAAGTTGACATTTCTGCTGGAAGTTTTTTTTTTGTTTTTTTACCTCCTTGATTGCAGCGACTGGATTTGAATAAAAAATACTGATCTGTCATACAAGATAACTACATTGTTAGGAAGTCAATAAAACATGAACACAGAAACACACATTAGATAAACATGTAAAGCAGAAGCAGACAGGACACAAACAGATACACATACAGTAAATAAAATACATGAAGTCCTCAACAAAAGACACTAACAAAGCTATAGAAACACGTCCTGTTTGCCGGTAAAATCAAACCAGAGGGACAATCTCTCCAACCTAAACAACAAAATAGGACGCTTGTCAGAACCACCAAGAACGGCTCATATGAGCATTTGTTAAAATGACCCATATGACTGTTTCTACAGCAGAGAGTCATTAAACAAACACGGACGGTTCAGGTTGTAAAAAAGCTGCAGTTTCTGTGAATTTCTGCTACAAACCACTGAGCAGGTTTAGGACAAAACACTTCCTGGTTCTTTGTTCTAACAGACAGTTTAAACAGGAAATAAATGTAAATGCTGGAAGTGAAGGAGTTACGAGGACGACGTGAGCCACAGAAGCTAAAAAATTGCTTAGTTTTGTTTTCACGTGCTGGTGAAAGTCCACTAACGCGTGCAAAGCAGAAGCAGACAGGACAAACACAACCTTTTGCGGGAGGGTTTACGCCAAGACTCAGGAGTTTGAGCTCCTATCCTCAGGCAGCAGGTTTAGAGTGCCACAGATTAAAACAAACAGGATGACAAATTCATTTGTAACCCAAGCCATCACACAACTAAATCTGAATTTAACACAGTTACAGTTAGGATACATTCAATGCATACTAATGTAATGAGGGTCCGTATCCCCTGACAGTGTTGTTCATAATGTATGTGATCGTGTTTTAAATGTCTTTATGTTTTTTTTATCTGCCTGCAAAGCAAATTTCCCTCAAGGGACGATGAAGTGCAAGTTGACTGTTACACATACAGTAAATACAATACATGACGTACTCTGGAAGACACAACAAAAGACATAAACGGGTGTAGAAACACATCTGTCTCCCTTCAAAGTGTCTCTGTGTCCTGCATGAGTTAGCTCTGAGTGCTATCTGTGGCTACAAACATGCACTGTAAAGTTTAAAGGATCAGAATCAGATCCAGCCTGCTCCTCCTGAGTGTAATCTCCCTCATCCACTCAATCTGTTTTTGTATCTCAGTTTTTTTTCCCCGCCCTGAAAGCCCACTGCATCTCCCCTCCTCATCCCTCTCTTTCTCCAAATCCTGCTCGATCCCAGGCAGGTAAGTAGAGCTCTGCTGTGGGCTTAATGAGCTGAAGAAGGGGCCCTGCTGGAGAATACCAGCGTGATCACTGCTACCTCTGTTCCCATTTAGGGCCAGGTTTCGCTTCACAGGACACGGAGAGAGAGAAGGAGGGAGAGAGAGATGGAGATAATAGGGCAGCAGAAAAAGGAGAGGGAGTGTCTTTAACAATGGCAAAGTAATAGCATCCACCTGCTGCCGTGCTCATTTATTTCTCTTTTCCACTCTCCCTTCATCACCCACAACTTCATCATAATTCATCCCCATCTCTCTCTCAGCAGCCCCGCCACAATCACTGCATCTCTGTTTTCTTATGTGGCTCTTCAGGATTGGACAAGCTTCATTACCCCCTCTTTGATGTATTTCTTTCTTTTTCCTACCCCCCCACCCCTCCACCCCGTCTCCATTTCCCCTGATAGTTTCGGCTCTCGGGTTCGTGACTCCAGAAATTCTGTGTCCCTGTGAGAGCTGTGCTGTTTCTGATGTCTTCTTATCTTATTTGTTGCATTGTGATTTATATTTCTTCATTGTGTGCCATCACTCGCAGTTGCAATATTTCAGTATTATTAATTGAGTGAAGTTCAAGCATCACCTTTATCTTGTTGTCTATTGTGATGGTGACGTGGAGTTTAAATGGTGGACGGGTCGCACAAATGGACGACTTTCACCTAGTCTTAAAAAAATGATACAAAATTATCAGAAAAGATATAAAAAAGACCAAAAACAAAATCAGAATGAGAACAGAAAAAGGACACAAGATGACCAAAAAAAAGTCAAAAGACCAACAAAAGACATAATGACCCCAAAACGACACAAAATGACCCCCAACAGAACAAAGAAAGACACAAAATTACTAAAAAGAAAAGTAATGTGTAATGAAAAAAAATCTGCATCAGAACAGAAAAAGACACAAAATTACTAAAAAAGGACACAAGATGACCAAAAAAAAGTCAAAAGACCAACAAAAGACAATGGCAATAACAGACAAACAAACCCAGGACTTTCATCCAAGAGACACAAAGAAAGACACAAAAATTATGATGGTGTCCTCGTGGACGCTACCAGATCAACTCAATGTCCAGATTGTTGGCTCAGTGATTGGTTACCTGGTTGTTTGGCTCGGAGGATATCCGTCTGAGTAGATGACTGGATTGATGTTTGGTTACAAGCAACCATATCATTGTTCCCCTCTCTGTGTCTTGAAGGTATATCATGAATGCAGCCTCTTCTAAAAGTATTACATATTTGTAGATTTGCAGAGGTATGGTGGACGCCTTAAAGCGGCTAACTCGACAATCCTGACTAGGAAGAACCTGAAACCCAACTCATCACACCAAATAAACGTTTATCTGTTGCGCAAATCCATCCAGTTGATGTAGAAATATTTCAAAAGATGACTGAAAAATCGGCCTGCAGGTGGCGCTAGATGATAAGTAATCTGCATATCACTGTAGAAGTGGTTCCATTGGAACAACTTCCTGTTAAACAACAACAGTCCCTGCAAAAACAGTAAGGCGCACCAAGAGGTAACCAGGACAAGAAACGGTTTATGTTGTTGATTTTTTAAGTGTTTTTCAGTGTTAAAGATCATTGGCATTGATTTAGAGTTAGAAATCTCAGACACTGATATTTAAAAACTTGAGAACTTAGATCTGTGTTTCTTTGGTTGGTCCATCCTGGTGGATAATATTTCTGTTTTCAGACGTTTTGTAAAAGTTGGTTTGTAATCTTCCAGAACACCTGCTGGCATTATGGTTATAGATGTTGTCTGTATTTAGCTAACATGTGAATATTAAGTACAAATGATAAAGTCCAGAAACTCACATTTTATAATTCATGTTGACTTTATTTCCAAGTAAGTACAGTAAAACAGTTCAAGAAATACTCCACAATCTGATTTCTATGTACATATTTCCAACACAACAACCACCATTAAAATCCATTCATGAATGTTTTACATTTACACAAATATACAAACAAACTTTGAATGGATGGAAAGTATTCGGAGAACGTCCTCATGATCTAATCTAGATCAGCAAATTATTGCAAAACAACATAAGTGAAGTATTAAATGTTACAAACCCAACAACGCAGCAGGAAAGTGACATTACATAAGAAGCATATTTACCCTCCAGCTCTGCCAAACAGGAGACACTCCCAGCAACACGCTGATGCTTTGGTTTGCAGCTCTGACAGCATTTCTCTGTGCAGGTCATTATACTGGGAGACGGCTGGGGACACTTTCTTAATGATCTTACATCAGCAGTTCTTCATAAAAGCAGGCCAGTGCTGACCCACCAGTGATGTAACCAAGTATCTACGATAGTAAAGTGCAAGAGTCTGACTCTAACTGCAGGTAGACACTGGATTTAAACCATTTCCTCAATGCTCCTGGTGCATGAAACGTATGCATCAGGATAAACTAAGAGTTCTCTCAGAGAGGTGAGATGCTCCAGCGATAAATTTGCAGCATTATTCTTAAAATCTTGGCAGTGGTCTTGTCATTCATGGTGGCTTCACTGCCTCATGCAGTAGGAGAAACTCCAGCGGCGGTCGCTGTTAAGGAGAAAAAACAATATTTTAATAAACAATGATTGGTTTCCAAACGCTGCATTGAAGGAAGCGAGACGTGCGACTCACCGTGTTGAAACATCAAAGGAGCTTTTCACTCCTGTTATAAAGTGGTCGCTGGCGACTTTCCAGCTGAAGTCTTCCTCGTAGAAGTTGACCTCGGGTGTTTTTTGGCAGTTAGACATGGTGACATCAGGAACACTACAACAGTAAAACCTCCATCTGAAGTAGAAAGACAACAAATGTGTTAAAACAACTGGATTGTTTAAATCAACCTGGAGTTTTATCATTGGATCTTTAAAATGAAAACAGTGACTCACTTCCTGTCCGACAAGATGCTGTTGTACTGACTTTTGGCC
The DNA here is from genome assembly GCA_903364295.1 of Serranus cabrilla. Lineage (NCBI taxonomy): Eukaryota > Metazoa > Chordata > Actinopteri > Perciformes > Serranidae > Serranus > Serranus cabrilla. The sequence goes on from CAFUXE010000352.1 coordinate 237,375, forward strand.
CCTGCAATCACTTGGTTCTTTCCACATTGGAAGTCCATGCCCAGCCAATAATCATTCACAACATTGGTCCAGTGGCAATTGTTGGTGAAATCGAAAGCCTTGCACGAAACCGCCCAAAGTCGATCCCTTTCTTCGTTACTGTAGAAACTGTTGAAGGAATCAGTGCGTCAGAATGTTTCTGCTGTACATTTAACAAAGTCAGAACAAAGTCAGTAGAAACGTGAGTTCATACCTTGTGAATCCAGAAACAGCTTGGCCAGGAGGACACTGGCGACGCAAAACTTCAGTCAACTTATTGTCCCAATCGCCGTATTTATGGAGGTAAGCGCCTGTCAGAAAAAAGTTTAGATTGCTGGGTGAGTAACAAGCAAATCTACTCAGGAAATAAAGCAAATTATGAGCTGTTTTAGTACTTACTGCAGCCGTAAAGCTTGTTGATCTTCAGAATGTCGTTTTCGGACATGCCGTGCCTCTGGCCGATCTGCGCCGGCATGAGGGGCGTGATGGTGTCCTCGTTGTTCTTTGAGAACTCTGTCCGTGCGTAATGCATCACAGAGGAGTAGTCGTATGGAACATCCAGGTTGTTTGTTTCCACTTTTAGGAAGTTTCTTTCTTGATTTTCCTGAATGTTTTCATAGTTTATTCTGACATAAATGTCCCGGTCGCTCCTGCTTTGCTCGTGCCAGAAGCCAAGTGTGTGAATGAGCTCGTGCTGAATGTGGCCGTGATGAACACATCCGTCACCCAGAGACACTTTTTGAAGATTTCCTTGGCGCCCGATGAAGGACCAACATCCTACTTCTTTCACAATGCTGACGTAGGCGCTCTCAGTCCCACGGGGAACAAACCGGGCGCAGGTGCTCAGGTGGAAGCCCTTGATTGCTTCACTTATTTTGTTTTTTTCCTGGCTGGTGTAGGAATCACTCACAACATATGGCACTGGGACCATTTTACGGGACTTTGGCCATAAACATCCCGTGCATTTTATAGCATTCCTTGACTTTGGCACAAAGACATCTCCCTCTGACATAACGGCTGACAGCGGCTCGTTGGCAGCCATGATTAGTGACATGATGTTCCCTGCATCTAAAAAGAGATGGAAAACACAGTTGAAAAAATGTGTGCTAAAGCTAATCTTATGAATATATATGATCTCCAACAAGGACTCCAACCTAAACGACACAATAGTTTGTCACTACCACCGAAACTCATACGAGCTGCATGCTGCAGTTTCTGTGAATTTCTGCTACAAACCACTGAGCAGGTTTAGGACAAAACACTTCCTGGTTCTTTGTTCTAACAGACAGTTTAAACAGGAAAATGATGGAAATGCTGGAAGTGAAGTAGTTACTAAGGTGATGTGAAGTTAAGTTAAGTAAAAAACTGAAGTAAAAGTAAAATTTTGTTTACACACTGTCCTCCTGGGTCACCAATCAATCATATCAATCAATAATAACTAAGCAAGATGGCGGCGGAGGACAGTCTAAAATGTAAATATGAGTCGTATACAAACGTCCTATAGTGTGGATTTTGAGGGAAGACCCGTCTCCATATATTAGTCATACAATAAAGTAAATATTTACCTTCTGTTGTGACTTTACAGTATTTGAAACTCCAGCGACGATCTCTGCTCCTAACACAAAGAAAAACAATGTGATGAGTTCTCATTCACTAAAGAAGCAGTGGTGCATGATATCCATGTAATTCCTATTCTTGAGTTCAATTTAACGTATGAAGCACACATTTTAAGCACAAATATGACCATCTGCGTATTTACCCATTGTTGCTCTTCTGCTGGGTCTGCAGGCCTGTCAGCGAGTGTCCCGTGGGCAGCGGCAGGTCGAAGTCTTCCTGCCAGTAGTTGACCATCGGATATTCCCCACATTCAAACGTGTGCAGGTTTGGAGCAGAGCAGCAGCGGATGTTCCAGCTGAAACAACAATTTTTGAATTATTCTTTAACTCAAAAAACAGCTTCACTAACTTTGAAATGCTGAAGTATAACTTTAAGTCTTGATCTGAAAAAGTTTTTGTGCACTCGGTTGCAGGTGTAATATTTACCTGTAACCATGTAATGAAATATTTCCCAAAGCTACCAACCTTCTGTCTCTCTTTGCGTTGTTGTAAAAGCTGTGGACGCCACCAACCACATGATCAGCCGGGCAGCTGTACATGAGTTCTCCTTCATACAAGTTGTGGAAGCCGGACCAGACGCAGGTCAAGGACGCGTTGATCGGCTGGCACTTGATGCTCCACTGGCGATCTTTCTGAGCGAGCTTGTAGTGACTGTGACATGATTGAAAATGAATGAATGAGGATCAGAAACAGCAGAAATACACTCTGTAAAGGTGTGATCGTTAAATGTGCAGGATGGAAATTTAAATCTAGCTTCATCTGCAACTCACCTTCTAATCTGAGTCACCATTTGTCCGTCTGGACAAACGAGAGTGAAAATACCTCTGATGCTGTTTTCAGAGCCGAGCGCTCCGTGTCCAGCTGAAACGACATGGGATAAATATTAATAACCAACATCAACATCAAACAGAGAATATTTTAGCAACTGTCAGGTAAAAAAAAAGATGCTCTCACCTGCTGCAAGGGCGAAAAGTGCGATGAAGGTCCACATGTTGTCTGATGAGCTGCTGTCTAACCGCTGAGGAGACTGATTCACTCACTGCAGGTGCTGAAATTTATACGCTTGCGACGAGGAAGCAGCGGCGCGACGTCATCTCAGCAGGTGTGTCGCCGCATGTCTGCATGAACACGTGTTCATACCAACACTGAGCTAATTGTTGCCTCTTGTAAACAGAGTACAAAAGAAATGTCTTCTCAAGCCATAAATACTTTACTAATTATAGGTAATGCCTTACATGATAATTCCAGCCGCTGTCATTTACCAGAACTTCTCTTAGGTATAATTAAGAAAAAAAATCTGGCAAAATAATGCTCTCAGTGTCCTCTTTGTCTCTTTTTTGAGGCCCTGCTTGGTTTAAGACACCATGATGCACTTTTACTTTCAGTGCACGTACATATTTATACATGTACAACCGATGTTTTTATGAATAGACTGATTACAAGAGCACAACGTACTTTATGGCTCTGTACACATTCACACCAGATTGATGCAGTTTACCTGAAGATAAAATCAGGAAGAGCATTGCTATTGAACCCTGAACATTTCCTGTTGTTTTCCAAAAAAGATGCAATGACATTTTTTTTATAGTTTGCAGCCCTGCAAAGAATTAAACTGACGCAGGTTGCACAGTATCAATGAGAATCTCTCCTCAGACTGTCCTGACACGGACCTGCAGCATCCACTGACATCTCAGCATCTTTAAGGAAAATCCACTGAGGAGAAGACCGGCTCAGGTGGATGCAGTGATATCTGAAAACACTGCAAATCAAATGGGATAGCTTGCTTTGCTGCAGCAGTTGGAGGTTTATGGTGACAAATCATGAATCTGACCCACTTCTGTGAAGCAGAAGTATCAAAACACCTGGCAACAAATACCATGTTTTGAAGCATAATTGCATTATTATTATTAATAAGTAACCTCTTCCACAAAAAAACAAAACTACATTGGTTTTTACAGCGCTCATCTTGTATTAACTTTAGAAACATTGAAAATATGACTTTAAAAAGGTTTAAATCAAATTAAATCTAATAAAAAAACTAGTGGACATTTATTTTGATGGTTTATTCTAGTATTATTTTATACAGCATAGTATTTATATAGTATATTACACAGTATTATTAGTATTTTATGTATATTATTGTTTATTATCAGTTTATCAATCCATTGACCAACATTAGAGTTTCATTCAAATTCTTTCAAACTTGACTTTTGGAAAACTTGACAGCGTAAAAATCTCGGGGAAATTTCTCACTTTAGTCAGAGCAAAACAATCCAACAGGTGCGGCGAAAACAGTGGGACCTTCCTGAAAGTACCGTAGTTATTAGTGAACCTATAATCATTATAATTAAGTTTTATTATCTATATTCCGCTTGCATGTGGCAGATGTCCAGTGTAACAACCACTTCACACCATCCACAGCCATAAATTACAGCCAGTCATGTGAGAAGCATGTAACACTGAAGAGCCAGAACAATCGAAGGGAATCATTTCTTGAGTCACTGCTGGATCCGGTTCACAGTTAGTGCCAAGTCTCTTTTATGGTAATAAGTCAAGAGTCACTTATCGGTAATTCAGATTGTCTTTGTGACGTCTGTGGTCAAACTGGTTATTGCAATAATTAAGTCCAAATAATATTCAGCCGTCCTTTTATGGATAAACACGAGAGACAGAGCATGCAACGTGACAAATTAAAAACCCAAAGTCTCAAACTAGTGAACTATTGCAAAGAAAGCTGAATGGATGCACGTCAATGGGCTTTAAACTTATTTACTTTCTCCTACGTTTTTATTCTGATGTTATTGTCGCGTCCCAAAATCTGTTTTTATATTTGGGAGCTGTCTCCTGGTGCCTGAATTTTGTGTTTTCCTTTAAAATAATGAGACTGTTTTCCCCTCAGAAAAAGGACAGTACAGGATGTTTGTACACGCAGCAACATTTGACTCGTATTTAGGTTTCAGACTGTCCTCTGCTGACATCTCGCTGACGTAGGAGTAATGATTGGCGGCGATGTGGAGTTTAAATGCTGGAAGGTCGAACAAATGGAGGACTCTCACCAAGCAGGGTTCATGTCCCATATGGAAACAAAAGTGAACATCTTTTTTTGTTGAAAAATGATACAAAATGACCAAAAATACACTAAATTGAATGAAAACAGACGGTGCTGGTGAATGTAGGATCAGGATATTGGCCTAAACTGGTAAATGTTCTATATTTATATGGGTTTGTAAAATGTTTTCACTTTGACACTGAAGATCTCAGCTGACCGCTGATGAAAGTGTGATTCAAAGTACAAAACAGGAAAAAGTCTTGGTGCAGAGACAAAAAGAGGGACTTTTCTAAATTGCCACCTTGGTGTCAGATGTTGTGCTGAATTACAATTGACAGTTTTATATTCAAACTTCCATGTCAATAGGTCTCAGAAGGATCCCGTCAAGTTTAAAATATCGCTCTGCACAGTTCATAAATTACAGCCAGCCGTGAGAAAACCGTGTGAAACTGCAGAGCAGGACGGTGACACACGTGAACAAACAAGTCTTTGTTTTCTGTTAACTATCTGTTATAATGAAGCATCAGTTATATTCATCAGTATACTAACAAACAGTCGACCATTAAATCATTACTAAAGTAACTGAGCATTACTTTACCAAGAGGAGTCAAACTGCCAGGACTCACACAGCAGAAACATTAACTACCTCAGACTAAAAGAAAGAGCTGAGTTACTGATCAGTGATCAGATCCAAAGTAGTCAAAAATATGAATCCATGCAGGTATTTTTTTATCCAAGCAGGATTTTGTGGCAGCAGCGGGAACAACAGCGCTGTGTGTGAGTGTGTTAGAGACAGAGTGTAGGATTCGGATATCGGCTTAAATTAGTTCATATTTATATTTTTCTAAATCCTGTGAGCAGTTTTTTGTCCCTTCATCATTGTTTTCAGGGACATTTCTTTGCTCTTTGCCCTCCTTAATGCCCCTCACTGCCTGCAGCGTGACCTCGGTTTGCTCAGATCCCAACATCTGAAAAACATATTTGAGCTTTATAATGAAGAAAGTTTGCCAATTTATTGCCAGTAAACCAGCAGTATCTGCAACATTTAGACATATGTAGGCTCTGACACAGAGGGTAGTTGACTGAAAATGAAAAATATACTTTGTTGTGGCACTTTTTTAGATTAAAAGAATGTGAAAATCTCTTCAGACCTACAACATACTGCACCCTGCAACAGGTGGTGTATCTATACAAACCCATCCCTGGATGTAATTGTTTGGATAAAAAACACTTAACCTGATCAAGATTTAAATACGCCGTATATAATTCTGTTGAAAGTTCACAGCAGAACCGGTTCATGATTCACTTGGTGTGATGTCAGCTCAGGGAAATGTCACACTGTGTGACTGACATTAATGGGCAGGTATTTAATGAGTAATGTCAGCGCTGGAGAAGCCATGAGTGTGTGTGAGTATTTGATGCCGTGCTGCCAACAATGGCTTCTAATTACAACCACACAGAAGGAGTGGCTGACTGGAAAGTCCAGCCTGTCAGCTGCCAGGTAAGGCTCAGACCAGGTACGGGTTTGACTCTGCTCTCAGGCCTTTGGTGCAAAAACACATACAAACACCTGCTGGCCCACATTCATGCAGACTCATGCACGCCTGTGTGCGTGTGCATGCTCTCATACTCCACCACTGTGAGAGCAGAGGAAGAATGGGTGAGAGGGAGGATTTGGGGGTATTGGAATACCTAACACAATGAAAAGCCACTTTGCCTTTTGTTTGCCTTGCATGACAGGGGACAAAGCTCGCCACAAGTGGGGCTTAACATTCCATTTGGCTGAAGGAGAGGAAAGCAGCTGGCACGGCGGAAAGGCCACACGGAGGATCTGTGGACTCTCCAAAAGGGGGATATTGGGTTTCTGAGGCCACAAGGAATGCATGGGAACTCTTCTGGGGGGAGAGTGGGGGTGCTGAGTGGTCGGGGGAGCACAGAGAGACAGCTTTTCTTAACCCCTCTGGCGCCGACAAAACTTCAGGGGACAGTTAATAAAAAAAAAAGTAATCATTTCAAGTACTGCTGCAAGAGTTACTCATCATGACTCTGAGACTTCAGTGGAAAGGCAAGAAACAAGTCTTGCAGGTGAAAGTTTCCCTTTTTCTAGGCTGACGAAGTCAAATATTCAATTAAATGTGAAGCTTCGCGAGGCCTTCCTCTCACTGCCTTTATTGTTCTTGGTCAAAACTTGTGTTTAACTTCAAAACATCAAGAAAAATAAGAGAAATATCTTACGGCCTGAGTCCTCAGATGTACCCAGCCCAACCCTGTTCAACTCTGTCTCCAAGAAACATTTGAGGACACCTTATGTGCAACTGCAAATATGTTTTGTCGAAGATACAATACACCCTGGATTATATATTTCAATGAAGAAATGCATCTGTTGTTTACTGACGGTATATCTAACTTATTTTCCTTCAAAATATGAGAGCCTGCTGTTTCCCTGAGTTCGTTGTACTAAACCAAAGATCTGTTCTTCCCTAAACCTGGACCCAGTCTCAGTCCTGTGTCCCCCCTCCCTGTCAGACGGACTCTGGGCTGCAGCGTTATATATATAGCATATTCCTGTTATGAAATCTCCTTGTGGCATTTATTATTGACCGATGCGCCTACAACTATACAGCCTCTTTCAATATGTGTTTGTTGTGTAATGTGGTTTGATGTTGGGATGTGTGTGAGTGTGTATTAAACAGCGTGGCAGACACAGATTAATGGACCTCAGTGTTTTGTGTTGAAGCTGAGGAATGTGCTCACAAACACACACACAAACACACACACACACACACACACACACTTCTGTCCTGTCAGGCTCCTCCCACTCTGGCTGCTTGGATCTAATCGGTCAATCTGTCCTCAGCACACACACACACACACACACACACACGTGTATGCAATGGTTAGGAAAGGCCGCAGGTGTCCTCTCAGCTGAACCCTGGCCTGTCCTTACAGTGAGAAGAGTGACAAAAAGAGAGAGAGATGAAACAAAACAAGAAAAAGAGAGAGAGAGAGAGAGATGCACCATTAACTTCCTGAGGAAGGAAGGAAGGAAGGAAGGAGGTGAAGAAAACAAATGAGAGCAGAGAACAGCGGAGGATAAAGAGGGACCCCATGTTGATTAGCTTGGACCAGCATGAATACCAATGAATGAAGTGTGGATTAGTATTGCACACGTAAATCTTTCAGAAAACCCTCTGGAACCTTCTCTGCTCTTATCTGAGCTGCAGGAGGATTACTGTGCACGGCTGGCTGACATCATCACGGACAGACAGCGTGAACAGAGCCGTCAGAGGAGGACCAGGAGGCGTCCTGTGCTACGTTATGGCCGCGTCCTTGTGGTTTTATTGTCCTGCTGTTCTGAGTCACTCATGTGGACACTGGGACTGGAACAGGATCCAGGAGGGGATCGCCCGTATTGATCAGCTCAGCCCAACATGAATACAAATGGAAGATTAACGACTCTGCTGAAGGCATGTGAACCTCTAGATGTTTCTCTGCCTTCAGCTGCATCATAGCAACTGAATCAGGTGCAGAGGAGAGGATTAAAGATCCTGCTGCACTTTTCCTCTCATATGGATGTTTCTGCCAGGAAATACCTTCGAATAGAGCTCAAGCGACCTGAATGCCTTTTTTCCAATCTGAGGCTTGATGCGCAATTCAGATTTTCTTGTTTGTCTGTTGCTGTGATTTTTAAATGAGGCCTCTATCAGACTCTGGACTGACCCCATGACCCCACAGAAGAACAGTAACAGAGATGCTGTGCACGGAGGCTGCTGAGTCAGCGTTTACAAAGAAAGACGAGGACAAAGCGAGTGACATTTTTAACAAGGTGTTGTATGAGCGACGTGGCTCCTTTCAGAGGAAGTTGATGTGTGTGTGTGGATCAGTGGACGAGCGAGTCGGTGATTCAGTGAAAGCAGCAGGAGACGAGCGGAGAAACAGGTCGGCAGGAAGCAGTAAAAGTGGTCACTTAAGCAGTAAATGTGCAGGTTAGTCACAGTTATTATTAGTGAATAAAACCTGCAGCTTCTCAAGATCAAGTGCAGCTCCGTGTGCTGCTCTCTGACTGTTACAGTGAAGAGAGTTAACCCCGAAGTGAGTCACAGCTCAGCAGACAGACAGACAGATACTAGATACTCTCCAGTTTTATTCCTGCTCATGCAACAAATGACACATCTGCTAAAATTACGGTTAAATTAAAAAGGTCTATCAGTTGTTTTCCCTACCATAGATTTGAGGTGGTTGGGTTATACCTTACCTGAGGTAAAGCTAAGCAAAGAAGGAAGTCAGCTGACGTTGAATAAAAAAATAAAAGGATAAGTCTGCAGAGGTCAGAGGTCGGGTGGACAGACGGGTCAAGCAAACACAGGACTGTGACCCAAAAGAAGTTCCATAACAGCTTTAACCCAAACCTCAGCACCTTTCCAAAAGTAACTTAGTACCTTTGTTGACTAAAACTAATCAAACAAACTAACTGTAATCAAAAGCTGATAATTGCCTTCTGAACCTACGAGCAGGTGAAGCGGGATCAACAAGGCTGATAGAACATTTAACTTTTTTTAAAACAGATGTCTGAGCAGGAACTTTTTAAGGAATATTTTTAATTTTTGATCTCAATTAGCTTTTTCTGTTTGTCGTACGAGTTTCTAATCATTCTCCAGAGTCTCTTAGCTAGAGAAAGTTATTTTAACACGACGAGTTCCACCTGAAGCACGATCATGACTAAAGTCAGCATCTCCTAAACTGCTTAAACTGCTTAAAATATTTATCTGCACTAAAATGTTTCCAAAGAGCAAAAGGACGAGCTTTCCACTGTCTCAGGCGTCACGAAAACAGTAGAAACACCAACAAGGAAAGTAAGAAAAGGTGAAACATCTGCTGAATATTTATGTACATCAATTAACTCATTAACTGAACAATCAAATGTTTTATGCAGAATATGAATGTGAATGTTAAACAGAGTGAGAGAGCAGAAACAGAGCCAAAGAGACGGACAGACGAGGGTGAAAACGATGAAAAACACGATGAACAGACTCGGAGGTTCTCTGAGCGAACGGCGAACCTTTACAGGTATAATTAGAGTCCATTGATTGCAGAGCACTCTAGCACTCTACCACACTCTCAAATGGCTCTGACTACAATCATCTATTATTCTGATTCATATGCTGATAAATCGTAGAGAGCAACACCAGCTTGCTCATATTTCTGTTTGTGCACACAGTACACTATAATTTACATCTTGATTTGTGGGCTGAGAGAGAAAAACTCTGCACCCACACAGACCGAGAGTCAAACGTGCATGACCACAAAATTTAATACATATTTCAACATTATATTGACTTAAACTGTGTATGTATGCAGACCCAAAAGGTGATAATTAGCATGATATAAAGTGGGCGCTGTGTTCTTCCTGCTGTCAGAATGGGCGAGTGGAGGCTGCTCCACCTTCCTGTAGGCCCAGCAGGTTGTTTTCAGCTCATTCAGTGTTTCACATAACATTCCTTAACTTCTGAGCTTCAGAAAGAAGCAGAAGTTACGTCGTTATGTTGATCGTAAGACCGTTTTTCTTCTTAAAACAAGCTGCAATTTCTGTTGCAATTTTCAAGATAATCTGAATCTGCGATCATCAACTGGCGTCCTTCCAGCTTCCAGACTGTCCTGCAGGATAATTTCAGCCCCACCGAAAGTTTCATGATACCGCAGGAACCTGAACGCACCGTGCAAAATTTAAAAAGTTACTGGCTAAAGTTTCTGACAGTGCATGCTCCGTTCATGCTCCATGTCGAGTTATCAGTCAACTGATATTCCCGCCTGTGAAGTCTGATTGCACATCAGAATATATATATAATATAAATGCAAATATAAATATAATACATATAATAAATATACAAATAACTAAATAAAGTTCCCATCTATCATTTTTCTGCAGCTTTGTTTCAAGAAAATTGAATTTAAGGTTTTTTTTTTTTTTAAAGTCCATCGAGGAATCTTTGGAATAATAGTGTATTGGTGTTTAACATAAATGACGTTTCATAGTTTTTTAACCATCACTGAACTGTGAATTGCCTCTTTGGCTGAAGTCTGGGAGCATTTGTTTGTCAAATATCTAGTTATCAATATGAATGTTTACACTGACACTGATGCTGATGACGTTCTTGATGTGAGTTATGTGATTATTGTCCTTGATGCTCCTCAGTTTGTTGTGTTGTGTGTCTTCACTCCCCCTCTGTCTCATGTACCACATGTTTAACAGTCAAAGTTGGTTTGATTTCACCCTGAATAAAATGGTTATAGTTATATCTGCCTCCACATACTAACCCTGAACCAGAGGAGAAGTCGATGAGGTAATCCTCACATGGGTTACATAATAATACATAATGTGTGTTTGAGCACATGTCAGTGCAGCAGACGTAAAGCACATGTGTATACATCTGTGAATGACGGAGGCTGTTCAATTACTATTCACAATAACAATGCAGCTCAACAAGTAAGTCATGCTCAGCTCCATGTGAGCTGCAGTGGCGCCGCTATAACTCTGCAGAGTTACAATACAAGTTGCACACAGAGTAAAGTACTGATGCAGAGTCAAACATAAAGAAATAAACAGTGCACACATGCAGCTTCATCATGTTATAAATCAGTTGCAGTTGTAACTGAAAACAGTGCATAATATTTAACATGCATCTGATCAAAACCTCATTTATTTATCATACACGTTACCTAGTGAATCACAGCAGCCAGGCCAGAGTACCTGCTGCCTGCAGACACTTGCAAACTTAAAAAACTAAAATCTTACATAAGCAGTTTGAATATATATTTGTTCCCACATTAATTCAGCACATGTTGTCCCTGTGAGGTCCTGACAGTTTTAATTATACAGTATTTGTTTTTGGCACAGCTAACAACAAGGAAAAGAAGATCAGTGCTGCTAAAAAACAACTTTGCAGTTCATCAGGTATCTTTTCTATGTCAGTCATGATGAAGCCACGCTGCACGCCACGTGTAACCCATGAGTAAAAAATAACTCCCAGCAGCATGAGTGTGTTGGACAAGCAGCCATGTGCTGGTTCCAGCTGCTCACTAATGAGCTGCTGTTGTGACACTTTGTCTTTGTTTGTCTTTTGTTGTAGTTGTGCTGAACTGCTTCACCTCACCTGGAGGAATGTGTTTAAATGCATGATCCAAAGTTTTATATTCTTTTTTATATAAAGTTAAAGTTGACAAACTTTAGCAGGTTTACTTTTATTAAACCACATTTATTGTGCACAAGCTTCTGACAAAAGATACAAAATCAGAATTGGTTTTGCAGACAGAACAATTAAAATAACATACATTTGTTTAAGCTGGTTTTTATGTCGTATATTGCAGTTGAAAACTTCCATCAACTGACTAATTTTGACAGATTTTGCATTTTCACGACATATTATTATTTCAGCTTTGATAATCTAACTGAAGAAATGTTTAAGCAGCTTTTCTGCCTTCCAGTTTCAACCTTTATTGTTAAATGTGGAAAATAAAATCAGATATCACTGAATGTTTTTAACTGATTCCAACATAAAAACGCAGTGCAGACGTGCAACAGAGCTGTTCTGTCTCACACACACACACATGCAACCTGACACACACTCATTGTCTCCCACACACACACACACACAGTAGTGCAGAGCCACAGCAGCCTCCTCACACCTGTTACCATTGAAACGCTGCACTGTTCGCCCAGCTGTTCTCGCCTGAGCCATCACTTCTCTCTCTGTCTGGGAGACAAATGCATTCCTCACCAAGCCGTTAGAAAAATGTGCCAATTATACTAATACCCCGATATAAATACTCCAGCAAACACAGAACACAGATGTTCAGAGACAGAGTGAAGGGAGGAAACAAAGCGCTGGATGATACGAACCAAAGAGCGAGAAGAAAAGAGGATGACAGGAAGATCAGAAAAGGGATTTTGTTAAAGATTGGACTGATAATAAAAAGACAGCATCTGTTTCAGTGCATAAAAACAGTTTGTCTGTCCTCTCTCAGCAGGAAATGCTTCACATCTCACTATCATTACCTTCAAACATCAGCACAGACTTTCCTTTAACTTCACCAAACCGAAAAAACAGCTTCCTGTCATTTTACACCTTGTTTTCTCGTTTGTAAAACCTGCAGAGGATCAGGGGTTAATGGAGACAGACTCGTCTGACTTTATAAAGAAAAGTAATGCATGTATTATTGTTGCACAGTGAAATTTATGGAGCAGCTGAACAAAAGGACGGCTTAACAATGCAAAACTACATTCAGGCCTCACACAAACTGCCTGCAAAAGTTTGAGGAAGTAAGTCGACTGAAGATGAAGAAACATATTTAAAACCATCCTTAGAGATGGATGAAACAGCCTAGTCAGCTTCAAGCAGCCAGCTGTATCTTCCATCAGTGCAGCCGTGCATACATCCATAACTCGACTATTCATGTCTGGAGGATATTCAAAAATCCAAATGTATGCAGATGAAACACGTCGGGTGTGTGTGTTACAGAATGCAGGCTTGTAGTGTTAAAGTGATGTTTGGAGAGTTCAGTAATGCAAAAGAAAGAGAGAGAGTTAAAGGTGCAGCGAGGACGGCAGAACAAAGACGGAGAGGCGGAGCATGAAGTGTGTCCTGTTTGGTAACCATCTCCGCTTCACGCTCAGCAACCTGACCATCCGCTCAGGTCAGCACATGACTTCACTTTGTTCCAGCCAAGACATCGAGCATGTGAGGATCACACTCTGTGATGCAACAACATGTTTTTCATTTGTTCAAGAAGTATGAAAAGAGAGATCATTAGTGAGCTGCTTTTCTTCTTTAACATCACTTGGCTGCTGTTATGAAAGAGCCCGTTTTGCGTCACTTCGTTACAGTTCGTGAGGTAAAGACATGCATGGATTCATCTGTGTGGACGAGTTTATCTTCCTGCGTCGGTGCTGTTAGTGCGTCCAAGGTTAAAAATGAAGTCATAAAGAGAATCTGTCTTCCTGTCCAGGGTCACAGTATGAGTGGGTCAGCAGGTTGACGCTCGGCCTTCGTCTCAAAGAGCCTCTATTCATGAGTCCGTGATGAAAAAGTGACCAACATGGTGACTCACAGTTCATCCAGCAGCTGTTTCTGTGATAACAGAGTGCTCATCAGCAGCGCAGGCGGCCCACAGGCAGTTATTCAAGGGATTTTATCCAGTTAGCTGCAGCTGGATGAGTGGAGGAGCAGAGGAAAGGCTGCACACCGGAAAAACAAGCACATTTAATAATAATAATAATAATAATAATGCATCGTACTTATTTTTTGCTTTCCAGGACACGCAAAGGACAAAAGTTTTTGATTATGGAGGGAGAGGTGGAGTCAGGGATGGAGAAGGCCGTGTCCCGCCAGGATTTAGGGTTAGAATAAACACAATATTTATTAACATAAAATCTGACCTTTCCGACTGATCAAGGTTACAAAAAACTCAAAAATAAAGCATTTGCACAAACCAGATCCTCTTAAAAACAAAATTCTGCACTCTTCAACCCAACTTTTGTTTCCAACATTCATGTCAGCTTGCTTCCTGTCGTTCTAACTGTGTTATTCTGTGTGAGTTGTTCCTGATTGTACTGATTCCACAGAGCTGCAGGACTCAGAGATTTATACACATTTTACATGTTGCAGTGAGCAAACTATTTGTTTGGATTCAGAGGGTTAAAAGTTTCCTTTGGATGAACAAACGTCCGCCTGTATGCAGATGATGTTGCTGTTTACTGTGGAAAAATGACTTCAAAGTGTTTCTAAAAGCTGAAAAACTGAAGTCATGATGTTCATAAAGCTGCAGGACTCAGAGATTTCTACAGATTTTATATATTGGAGTAACGCAGTGAGGGAAATGTCAGAAGAGCAAAAGCTCCCTGAAACAGCTTGTGGGGGTTCAGAGGGTAAAACCACTGTGACACCTCTCGAAGTTTTGAACAGAGTTGTAGAGGAGTGAGCTGCTCCCTCACCATCTGCTGCTGCTGCCTCGTCTCTGCGCTCGCTCTCTCGCTGCTCGTCGCCTCGTCTGGAGAGGACGAGTCGACGCTTCTACAAACCGGCGAACAGGCTGACAGAAGGGCTGACACGCCATCCACAGTATCTCCACACTGCCTGTCTCTGTGTTCCTGCACGTCAGCATATCTCCGGTTCCCCCGCGCCGGCTTCCTTTCCATAATCAAAGTCGGAGACACTGATTCCTACTTATCAGCTACACATGGAGGACATCTTTGTTTGATACGACCAAGAAAGCAGCAGCTGTCAGGGGACACACTGCGCTTGTTTCTGTATGTGTGTGTGTGGGGGCGATATACTGTGTTCTAGAAATACAAATATTTTATTTTGTTGTCCCTGTGCTCCCTGACTATCCACCCGTTTAGTAATAAATTACTTTAATTGTGAAGCACTTTCTAACTTTTAAAAGTGTTTAACTTGTAATTATTGAACCCTTTTGTTGAGTTTGGGGTCAAAAATGACCCTCAACAACACAGGAAACCTCCTTAATGATCTTTTTTCAACTGGAAATTCAAGCTAAACATTTGCTACTTGCTGCTGATTGAAGTGAGGGAAATGAAAGTTAGTGGTGCTCCCCTCATTGACCCCACACTGACTGAAGGTCAAACACTTAAGAAACAGAGTGGATTCACTGATTAAACAGACTTTCTGCACTGTGAAGAGGAAAAACTGGATATTAAAGTAAAGTATGTGATGAATGGCAGGTTGTTTCTTCATGCAAAACAGATTTGGGGCTTAAAATGCAACCAAGCTGCTTTATTTTAGGTTTAGTGAAGACCAAATGCTGTTTAGACAACAAAAAGGTTAATAATTTAGCCTTGAAACCTTGAAATAAATGAAAATCCCTGGATCTTTAAAACCTTGCAGGATGCAGCTTCAGTGAAGAGTTGAAGTGTTGCCTTGATGTGTGACCTTATGTCCTTCTTCCCTCTCTTCTTCTCCTGCCTCTTTCCATCAAACCACAGCTGTGATGTTTCTCTTTAAATACAGGCAGGTGGAACCAAAAACACTAAGAAATGCTGAAATCCATTCACACGCCAGTCACATGACCCTGAGATCGTGCACAGCAGCTCACAGAGAAACTTTTTAGTCACGTGAGAATTTCCTGCTGGGAAACTTCATGAAAAAGACACATTAACTTTGGCATTTTATCCTTTTTGTGTCTTTGATCCAGGTAAGTGATAAAGATTTAAAGTGACTTTAGTGAAGTATCTCTATGCTCTGCTACTTCATACACGGTGATAATTAGGGATTTCCTTTCAGATTAGTATTCAACACAAGCTTGTAAAACATATTGTTCCTCGGGGTGAGTCTGAACAGTTCAACAATTTGTACTAAAAAGATTCAAATGTAACAGATAATGCCATTCAGGCTATAGGGAATAAATGATAAACGTCTGATTTAATACAATCAAAGAAGATATTATTAACATGTGAAGCACTAGCAGAACATTTGTTATATTATGAACATTTTAGTTTATTTTTCTTTGCTCTCCATTAATCTAATGACCCCTCAAATTCATCTGGTGACCCTCTGCAGGGTCCTGGACCCGAGATTGGGAACCACTAACTGTATGTAAAGCAGTTCTGACATGGATGCATGAGTAATAACAACGCTCTGTCTCTGAATACTTTTACTTTTGATACTTTTCTGCACACAGCGGCAGGATGGAAGTGTTTTTACATGTTGAACTGCTGTTTTTGCTTCAGTAAAATCTGAGAATATTTCCTCCAAAACTGGGTAAAGATGCTGCTTTCTGACTGAAATGTTCAAATACAAATGTCACACGGAGGCTGCAGCTTCGCTCAGATGGCAGTTTGAAAACAGTTTCAACATGCAGCTTGGAAACGGCTAGAAAATGTCAGATCTGCATCTCATATTCTGTGTCAGATCATCAGCGATAGATCACACATGACAGCGTTTTAAACAGAACAAACTGTTCCTGGAGGAGAGGAGAGAATAAATGAACGGGAGAAAAGACGAGTGAGAGAAGGAGAGGAAATGAGACGGGGAGCAGAGGTTATGAGGGAAGAGTGCAGGAAAGCAAAACAAATGAGATACGAGGAAGTCTATCAACATTCATCCCTGCGAGGAAGCACAATGATGTATGGTCATTATTTATGGGATCAGATATCTTTTTCTTAAACAAATAAATAATAAATCATATGTCACATTCGGGTGATATGGCTTCGCAATCAGCTGAGGATGAGAACAAAAAAACAAGGAGGAGAGGAGAGGAAATGAAAAGACAGGGAGGAAGATGAGGCAGAGGATAGCAGGAGCAGAGAGGAGAGAGCAGCAATATCACAGAGAAACAACAGTGAAGGAGAGATAATACGAGGCTGCAGCACAATATAACAAACAGGATGACGTCTGCACAGACACCCAAGGCTTCAGCTCTCAAACAACTTATTTTACATGTTATGCTCAGAGATGCCATTCTTATATATTCTTTTCTTTGTCAAATAGAAACAAACATCAGCCAAGGTTGTCAGAGGCCGGCTCTGTGTGTGGGAACGGGAGTCTGTTTTCACTACAAACTGGGTTTCTGCTGATTCAACTCAAGGCGACAGCAGAGAGGGAGGTGGAGAGGAGAGAGAGAGAGAGAGAGAGAGAGAGAGAG
>CAFUXE010000352.1:279933-303431 GCA_903364295.1 Serranus cabrilla
GAGTTAGAAGGGTGATGTGAACCACAGAAGTTACGTAAAAAACAAGTTACATGAAAAGTAATTTACTTTGTTTCCACACAGGACGTGAACCCTGTGCTCCTCCGTTTGTTCGTCCAATCCACCAGTTAAACTCCACATCACCGTCAATGATTACTACTACGTCAGCAAGTCAGAAAACATAAATATGAACCATATTTGGTCATATTTAGACGAGTTTGACCCCCTAAATGAGCATAATATGAAAAGATATATACCCAGCTGAAGGAAAGTCAGTCACAGTTGAGTGTTAATGTCACAACTTCAAACATCTGGAGTATTCCCTCTCATTTGTTTCTCTCGTCCAGCGTCTCCTCGACACGGTGCATCTGTCTGACACCGTGTTGTGGCATAAAGTGCGTTCTAGCAAAAAGACAGAAACATTCTCTGACATCTCAGCTGTCGGCTCAAAACCGCTCAATTATCCATTCCAAACATTGGCGTGCGGCTACGTGGCAGGTCCCTTTAAAGAACTCTCTGAAAGTCAGATCAAATCAAAAAGGATTAGCCTGAAAGACACAAATGAGGCCGGAAAAACACAAGACAGACGAATCAAAGCGCGAGGAAATCAAGACTGAGTAAAACCAAACTGGAGTGTAGCGTTTGAAAGGCCAAGTGCCCTGAATAATGGAACAGCCTTTATCCTCTCCGCGGGCGAACAGGACACTTCTTAACATTCCTAAAAGATGCTTTTCAATTAAGCCTGACTTGGTGGTGGCAATGTGTATGCTAATGTAGTGTGTGTGTGTGTGTGTGTGTGAGCAGCCGGCGCTCCACACTTGAATACAATTAGCACCTCTTTATGAGAACGACCAGTGGCTCTAAAACAAACGTGTTGATCAGCATGAAGATAAGACGGCACGCAGTCTGAAATCAGATTTATTTTGTTGTTATCTTATTTACAATGAACGCAGAATTTAAAGTTCCTCAGCCTCAGAGCCAGAAATAAAGATCGTCCTCAGAGCCGTTATCTCTCCATAAATAACACACCTGTTGATGTCATATTTTACTTTATAATCTGGTGACAGAATCAATGTTTACTGTATGTATTTCGGTGAATACTCTGGTTGATTAAGTGTACATAAGATATACTTTTTATTTTCACCAAAGAATTATGTATCTGAATGAGTCATGAACCGGTTGACTGAAATGATAAAATCTCCTTCTTTTTCAGTTAATTATGACCTCAGTACTCAGCTCAAAAACAAAGAGGTCGACCTTTCTGTTTTAGAATGAAATAAATTTAATTATTATAAAGACTTTAGTGATTCTCTGACTTCTCATCGAGCGGCAAGAGAAGACCGGCGTTCCCGTCACAATGTTGGAAAATATGTGTGGAATAAACTTGTTTTTTAAGTCCAATCCTACATTAGAGAACATCACACAGTTTCCTACTTTACTATGGCTAATTTAGCAGTATCCCGTGGGGTAAAACACTGAGGGTTTGGTGCCTTGCTCAGGGGCTTCTCAGAAAATATTTACCATCCTGAAGAAAGGAACTCATTCATGTTTCATACCAACACTTTGAAAAACCAATTAAGGCGAACATTGGCCTCACTTTTCTGGAGCATCCATCACTTCACATCCGCAAAACTCATTTCAAGAAGCACTTTTCCAGCCTGAACCGCCGCCGACCTTCTGTTCAGACCCGTCACAGTGTTTCCACCTGTGCTTTGTGTCTCGTTGAGGCAGCAGACCTCGATGGCTTATCCCGGCTTTTACAAAATCTGCCCACCAAATCCTTTAAGAAAACTGCCATTATCAAGCACTCTCCTCTGAATCTGTCCACGCCGGGCTTTTACAGTCCTCCTCACACGTTTATTTCCCTCTTTCTGTTCCTGCCAAACAAACTCTTTCCTTCAATAAATAAATAAAATATTAAGAAGTGACTGTGACATCCAGCTCTGATTAAAAACAAAGAACAAACAGTATGAATGAAACAGCTGCAGAAGATTATAGAGTCATTTTCTCATTTTCTCACTACAGTAACTGGAGTTACAGCTGATGTTAGGAGAGCGCAGGTGGACAGAGAGGTGGGAGCTTTTTTCAGAGGAGGAGGAAGATTTGGGTGGAAACTGGATCTGAGACTTTTTACTGAGAAAAAACATCTTTAAACGACGGCTGTCTCTGATTCAATCGGAGGATTTTATCAATAAGAACTCACTCCACAGCTTCACTGGAATAATGTTTGATTTGTGATTAAACACTGCTCAAACAGTAAATGTGTTTAAAGTGGAACAAAAACTCTTCAGCTCAGTCTGCAGCTCTGCAGGTCACAGCCATGTTGGACACACACCTGCTGTCCAATAAAACACCTGAATCCATATAAGCCGAGCTGTTTAATGACTCTCTGGATTTACTGTTGGGTATTAACATATACACATACATACTGTTTCTACAGAATAATTAGATAATAAGAATAACTGATGATTGAGGATTGATTTTTAAAGCGTTTTTACATATAATGCATGAACACAATACATAAGACAGGAAACAGAGAACAAAAACAGAAAGGAAAGTTTTAGGCTGTTTTAAAGAGAGCCAGATTTTTCAGAGGATATATAGTTTTTCTACACTGTATGACAATATAAAACCCAACTTGTTCATCTGCCTAAATGCTGTGACAAGCTGTGGCACATAGTGTCTTCAGCTGAGACACATTTAAAGCTACTACAAGAACATTTCGTGTTGAGAGGCAGAGTGTTTCCAGCAGGAGAGCATCAGACTGCTGTTAGAAACATTTCACTGCAGCAGGGTCTGACAGTCTGCCCTTCTCCATCCAGTGGGTCCAGTGAAGTCTGGAAGCTGGTTCTGGGTCTGGCGACTGCTGGGACCCTGCTGGAGTCTGAATACAGCTTCTGAAAAGCCTGCATGGTTTCGTCTGGTTTGATCAGAATCTGACCTGCTGACACTGCAGCAGACAGCAAGTAAATAAATAAAAATAGCCGATATCATCACTGATGAAGTTGTTTGCTGCTGTAGGTCGTATAGAGGAGCCAGTATTAAACTGAGAGAGTTCAATAAGCAGTTAAATGTTCCTTGTAGCTGCTTTATAACCTCCTACTGAGAAGCCCGGCAGCTCTTCACACACGCAGCCCGGCTTGGTTTGGTGCTGGATTCTGCAGCAGCTGATCTGGCATTAAAAGCGGCTCACCTGCCATCACTCACTGGAGTCTATGCTGAAGGAACACGACTCGCCCCAGTGGCCCGTGCAGTTTTTTTCATCATCCCTGAACAGATAAGACGCCGACAGCCCCTCAGGTGGGACAGTGTCTCCATGTCACTTGTGTTTTGTGAGATGACTCATGCTCTTTCATTCCCATTTCTTCACGGTGTTGGATACAAGCTGTGGAGGTGTAAACAGGATCCACTCTTTATATCCAGCCGCAATATGTGTGTCCAGCTGGTACAAGAGAGACTGTGAAAACACGACGTTAAATAAAGATACACGGCGGGGACACCACCCTCTGCAAGTATTTGATCAGCTGATCAGCAGCCAGAAAACAACACAGACTGTCCTTGGAAGAGAGGAAGGGCGGAAATTGATAGTGTGCATTCAAACGTGCACCTGTGTGTGTGTGAGCATCCCTCGGGTGTGTGTTTGTACTATAAGGGAGCACGCCGCTGTGTGTGTGTGTGCTTGTGATGGACTCTGCCAGCAGGCCTGTAGCTGCTGGCGTGCTGCGCTGTAATGGGTCGGTCCGTCCCTCAGCTCAGGTGATGTGGAGTTGACTGGGCGGTCATGTCTGAGTGTGATTGCATGTTGTGTTCAGGTGCGCGGTGCAGCGAGCCCTCGGCTGCTTGTGTATTCATGATGTTCGTCTGCAGGTTTCTCCTTCAGAGTCTCTGCAGGTTTTTTATCACGCATCAAGTTTTTTAGCTACTCTGTTTCTTCTCTAATTCACACTCGGAGGCTGTGGGAACATCCACTCTGCACACATTCCCTTCCTGCACCGCACTCTGCTTCACATCCCTGCAGCTGCACACGCTCACACCTGGGAGCTTCCCGCTACATCCCGTCTTCCCGTCTGAGCCAGTGAGCAGGATAACAGCTCGCCATGCCAAGCCTGCTCTCACCTCTCACTCCTGGCACTCAAATACATGCAGCTAGACAGCGTGCTGCACGTTTAATGTTTGTCTCTGTCACATTTAGGAGGAAATCACAGCCTTTAACATATGCAAAATTCTCCAGGAGTCAACCTAATCCTAATGCTCGTCTTCTGCATTAAAGCACTTCATTCAGCTTTTGTTTTCCATTGTTTTTATTAATGAGAGCATGAATTACAGGAATGACTCACAAACAGTTTCCTCCCCTGAGCCAGAAGGTTTCTAAATAACAATAAACACCAGATGCCTTACTACCAACTCCTGTGCAATAATTATTTAAAACCAAACACAACCAACCTGCACTGATCTGCACTGCAGCTCCTAACTTAACACTTTATCGTATCATGAAAGGACAGAATGCATTTGTTTTTAAACTGCACTGATGAGGTGAAGCACCCTAATTTCATTGTGTCATGTACGATGACAATAAAGCTTTATATCCTAATATGGAAACAGTTGAAGTAGCTGGTAATCTGCGTCTTTGGACACTGCAGAAGTGTACTTGTGAGTCTCTGTGTGTGTCCAATCTGCCCTGCTCTCTTACGGCATTAATCGCTGATAACGCCGTTGTTACAGAAGCGTTACAGTAACCTGTCAGATCTCACTCAGCTCAAACTGTTAGCTCTGTCCACTGTGGCTGTTTGAAGACTGTTAGCGCTGTTAGCTGCCAGCCAGCGGCTCAGACAGCCACTCTGAGAGCCACGTGCAGGAAATCAAGATGCTCTGAATTCTGTGTTTGGTCACTTTAAATACTATTTTCCTGAATTTGTTTTTTAAAAATGTGACTGACCTGCAGATTGTAGCTTACAGTTTTAGATTAACATGATGATTTGGATGCACAGATACTGTACTTTGTTTCTGTTTCAGCAACAACAGCAGCTTTACATCAAATCAGTCTCAATGCAAAAAGTATATAAACGAACTGTTATAAATATCATAAATTCTGACTGCTGCAGAAATTCAAAAAGGCAGCTGTGAAGAAAAATTAAATGCTTATTTTTGGCACAACTGATGCAGATAAACCCCACTCCCAACACACACACACACACACTTACACACACACTTATCACATTGATTATCACACTGACAATCCAGCACTTTCAACTTTCAAGCTATTTCTTTGCAGAGTTGCATCAGGCTTTGATACTTTTATCACTGTGATCAGATTTGCATGATGCAACGCGATGACATGGCACAGACAGGCGGCTTTGAAAAGTATGTATTGCAGAAATTCTTAAACAATTACAGTTCAGGGCACAAATGAAATAATTTGGCTCAGTTTTCCGGAGCGATTACAACATATTATGATCTTTTTTCCTTTGGGGAACCAAAAAGCTGTTGCATTGTTTTTGATTTAACCGGTATTCTTTCTGCTGACAGCTTTATTAAATCTACACTCACAACATCTGCTTCAGTCTGAGCACACACCTGATCCAGTCCTCACACAAACAGCTCACACAGAAATGAATAATAATAAAAAGAATATACTAATAATGCCATTATTAATATTATCAGACTGTAAACTGACAGCATGTTAAGAACAATCTCAAACAGGAAGAAATATAAAAGCACTGTGGGAATACTTTGTCCTGCACTTGGTAATAAACTTATTGAACTGAACATTAAGTGCAACACAAACAACACACTACATGTTCATCTGCTTTTGATCTACAAATATTTTGAACAAATATGGATCAGACAATAGCAGTGTGTCCGTTAAAGTCAAATAGCAAAATTCAGAAATGTATCATTAAAGAAACTGTGAATCAGTGAGTTTCCATGATTAACTATTTTCAATTTTCAAAAGTTGTATCGAATTTGGTGTTTCCATCAAACTTTTTAGAGACATTCATCTGTGAAAATGTGACTAATGATAATCAGTTAAATTCAACAGAAAAGTTGTTGGAATTATTTTATAATCACAGGTTAATGTCACTAAATCCTGCAGAAAAGTCCCTCCGTAACAGCTGCTCTTTGTTTCCTCTGACAGCCAAAGGAAACTAATAAACCATAAAAGCTTTAAATATTGCAGTGTGACTGAAACAGGCTGATGTAATTGTCTTGTTCTAACTGTGTCTCGCTGTCTGTCAGCAGGGGGTCACACTTCTCTGTTCAACATGGGTTTAAACAGAAGGAGCAGTGGGCCGGCAGCACAGGGTCCACCGGCTCTTTTTTCAGCATATATTACAAGTTATTATCAGTTTCATCTTTGCAGTGATGACACACAGCTGCTGAGACACTGCTGGACTGTTTCTGCTCTGCTCTAATTGAGGCAGAATCAGCATCAAGGCCTGCGTGCAGTGAAACTGATCCACATCATGTGAAATAATCTGAGCTTATTTTAGGAGTTAGCAGCGCTCAACCCTGCGTTTCATCAGGAGTAGGTGCACAGTTCATCCATAATTCATATCTGCACACAGAGCTTAGGGGTTCACCCATTTGGGTGTTGGCCCACAGGATAACCAGTGTCTTAGAAATGTACAAAGAGTGCTGCTAACATATTATCTGTGGCTGCAGGGAACGTGTGGAAGAAAACCTGTCAATAAAACAATCTGAGGATATTCAATAAATCATAGTAAATTCATCTTTTTAGTCAAAGTCTTCATGCTTCACCCGCAGAGGATCGGCCACAAACTCACACATCCAGCATCCTCCCTGTGATTCTGCCTGCATGTGTGTGTGTGTGAGAGAGTGTGTGTTTCAGTGTGTGCATGCTGCAGACGAACAAGTGAAGTGTAAAGAGCTAAAGCCACTGACACAGCACAGATCCTCTTCTTCTGATTAGCCTGGTTATCGCTGCTGTAAGGAGCTGCATGAAAAAGAGAGGCCAGACGGGAGAGAGATCAGCAGAGGAAGACAGGACGCTTTAGGAGGAGCTGAACAGAAAAGAGAAAGAAACAGGAGAGAGGAGAAGGGGGATGGACAGAATGATGGGAGGAGGAGCATTTACACTGTTACTGCATGTGTCCTGTGCAGAGATGCATATACACGGTCGCATATAAAGTTGGAATACTTTCGTTTTCAGACACAATCCTCTGTTAAATGTTTCATTTTCATTGTGTGTTTAAACAAGACTGATTGATAAAGTTTTGAGAAGATACACACTTTATGTGTGAATAATAAATCATATTGTCACCATCATTTCATGGAAAGAGGGAAAAATTATTCCAACTTTATGGGCGACCGTGTACGTCTGAGTGTTTCAGGTTTTATCAGGATATGAGTCATCAACACAGCTGCTGATTACAGCTTTAACTGCCTCAATGTAATCAGTGCAGCTTAAATATCCACATGAAACAACGATTTCCACCCCGTATATACATAGATATGACCTGACCTACATATCTACTTATATAAAAATGTTTACACAAGCATTTACAATTTCCTTCTCCTCATTCTCTTTTTTTCTTGATTGTGACTCTAAATATGTTGTTTAGCGTCCTGATGTGAGGCTCAGTACTGAACTTCTTATTGACGTCATGAAAATTCAGGAAGCGTCCTGGTAGAAGCTGCACCTCCTCCCTCTCCTCTCTCTGTCTCTGTCCAGTCCTGGTTTGTCTGTTCTGGAATTTTCCAGGCGCCTAAAAGCGTCCGACTGATCCTGACCCAGAGTCTGATATGAGCCCTGCTGTGTCTTTCTGCCAGGTTTCATATCTGCCTCTCCACCGGGTGCTGGGACTCGCTCTGAACCTGAAGGTCCTGGACCCGAGCTTAGCTCATCGTCACCGTGGAAACACAGACATGTGAAGGGAGGATCCTCAAACGGCTGAATCTGAAGGACACGTCATCGATATCCGCCAAAGGACTGTTCCAATGTCCAGGATCCTCCTGAGGACAGAGTCCTTCTTTTCTGAAATTCCAAGGATGCTTGTGTGTATCCTCCTCCGCGTGCCCGGCTTACCCATAATGCCTTGCACACACCGGTCGACCGGGAGATTTAAAAATGGTAATGGTAATTACACTGTTGTCTACACACTGCAGACAACAGCGCCAATATCCGTTATTATTTATTTATGTAATAAATGATCTATCTGTCTATATATATATATATATATTGTCCATTGAGCGATTTTTAAGATACTGAAAGACACTACAGATTAGTCATCACAATTTGAAAACAGTTTAAAAAAACGGAAAAACGTAGCTGGAGAAAAAAGAATATATTGATAAAGACAAAAAACGAAAAGCAGTCACGCATTAGAAATGCCTGTGAAAGTGTGTGTGCAGCATATATCTGTATATATGTGTGTATATAGTATATGCCAGTGATAGGACTTTGGCCTCGTCTCTGGAGGACCCGACTCGTGGTTCTCCTCACGCGGCCCGCTCACCTGCCCTCATGGAGCTGCATCATTTATCATCAGTAATGTAAAGTAATGAACATCCAGAGTCCAGATCCTCCTATTTCTTCTCTGCTTAAAGAGGTAAAAGTGCCACGGCTGCTTTATGATGTGAGCCTCACTAAGTGCTGAGCTTTCCTCATGTGTGGACGGATTTATTCCAGTTTTACAATTATTGTCTTATCTCAAAAATAATGTGAGTTTAATTCTGAGCCGTCCTCCCCGAGGTACAGCCTGTTTATTAACTTAAAACATCCAACTGTAATTGCTAAAACATTTAAATGCAATAATTATGTGATAAGTTGCAGAACAATACTCGGCGGCACTCGGCAAACACAGCCCGGCTGTTTTCTTCTTGTCGGGGACATGCTTGCTGTGTATTTGCATGTGTTCATCCTTCCATGTTTGCCTTCCTTCCTCCCTGACGGAGTTTTTGCCAATAAAAGCTCAAGTCATTAACTACCAACTTAATTGAGAGGGATAGAGGGAAGAGTCGGAAACTGGGGGAGAAAGCCTTTTTCTTCTCAAGAGCTCCTCGCTTCCTTTCTTCCTGGCAACTTAATGGAGCTTAACGCAATTAAATTTAACATTCACCAGTTTAATCCAACAGTGTACCAACCGGCTCTTTATTCTCACACACTCTCCTCTTCCATTTCCTCCCTCATTCTTTCCTTCAGTCTTTTTATTTTGAGTTACTCGCTCATTGTCATTCTTCCATCTCCAGCAGTTTCTGTCTTGTGAAATCATATCAAATACTTTCTACAGTTTGAAGAAAAACTCTTAGTGTTTGTGGACACCTAAAAATAAATAAGCATGATGTTTTTGTTCTCTGGGGCAGGCCTCTCTGCACACAGGAACCTCTCTGAGTATTATTGGTTCATTAGTCATCATTAGTCAGATTCACCATCCTGCTCTTTCAGATCAAATACTGGAATTCATAAAAACCTAACGTGTCGATATCAATTTCAGACAGAAATGACTGAAGCTGTGAGCTGCTGTTAGTAACACAGTTAGCATCAGTTTCTCTCCATCTCTGAAACATTCACTGACAGTATTGTGTCATTTATTGTGTTTACTGTCAGACTCTTTCTGACTCTTTCTTCCTTTTGTTAGGGTGACAGTGTAGCGACTTGTTGCCAATGCTGGACCTTTTCTGCATGTTTCCTGCCTTTGACTCGGGCTTTGACCAGCTGAACAGATGCACATGCATTTGAGAGGACACAGAAATCTATTTTCCTCTCAGATTACTGGAGTTACAGTCTGCGAAAAGGTTATTATAGAATTTTTTTCCCAAGCCAAAAACAACCTGCCCACCACCTTTAAATGTCACCCAGATAAATAATAGCACATAATTATACATTGCTATTTCCCGAAGCCAATAATTTAGTTTTAAACTGATCCTGCGATTCTCATTAGACTTCCTTTGGACTGAACCTGGAATTGATTGTTTTTGAAGGCGCTCTGAGCCCCTCAGGGTGAAACATAATGCAGTCGGGGTGACAGCGATCGTGTTCTGCACGTCATCCGCCTCAATCAGGTGCTTACAGGCTTAAAGAGTGTAATCACGAGAGGAGTAAATACATGACGGAGCGCTGCCAATCACACTCTGATTAGAGCTTTCACAAACAAGGTTAGTTGGAAATGAGGTCCTTAACTTTGTATGTGTTTACAAGCTTGTTTTTTCCTCGTGTTAATTATAATAATTATCATATGACAAGCATCATATAGAAAATACAATCAGGTTTCTACTGTAGACTTTATTACATCATGAAGCTGTGTGTGCAGAGTGACGGCCTCCTGACACCTCCGCCGGCGGTAAAAATAATCACAGAAATCACCTTAAAATGGCAATTTGGGCACTCAGAATGAACTGTCCATCACAGCCCCATGTCTAGAAAAAGTCAGATTTTTGGCAAGAGGGACGAGCCAAATGTTTTAACAAAATTGATTTCTGCAGCAAAGAAAAAGAAAGGAAGGAGGGAAAATATACGAACGAGGAAAACAAAGTAATACAGACATTTTTATGGTTTAAATGCGAGTGACAGCCTCCACAGTCTTAAGAAGAAAAATACAATTCCCCATTTCAACAGCTACCTGCAGTCCTGAATCCTGATCACATTCATACCTCTTTTCACATACCCAGAAAAGCTCCTATTACTGAAGTGGTGATTATTTCAATCTTAATTTTAATACTCATGCATGAGTGGAATTCACCTCCGTAGATGCCGGGTGAGATGTCCAATTACAGGCCGTCATGAGCTGCTCAGGGACCCGACAGTGATGCTGAAACTCACTCTGCAGGTCAGTGAACGTGATGTGATATATGTGACCACACAGACAGGAAGTGCAGCGTATATCAAAGGTATAATTCACCACAGGCTGAAGCATTTTCAGCTATAAAAGCCTGAAAATGATGGAGTCGACCATTTAAAGGAAACAGGTTAGAAAAGGTTCAGCTCAGCAACACTGAGTCTACAGGGAGACCTGATCCTGGTGATCAAACCGCCATTTATTCACATCACTCATCCAGCCAGAGATCATGTTCATGTTCGACAAACACATCTGTCCCTCCTGCGTCTTTTCAGGCAGCACTTCATGTTTTTTCTCCCACATTGATCAAAGAAGTCTGTGCATGTAGCAGCTGTTATTTCTGTGCCCATCTCATCCACGTTTATCACCGTTTGTCACAAAAAATGTAACATATATATAACTAAAAATAGAGAGCAGTAACTTCTTTCGGTAACCAGGAAGTGTTTTGTCCTAAACCTACATCAGTGGTTTGTAACAGAAATTCACAGAAACTGCAGCTTTGTGTGATATTTTTAGAACGCTCTGCTGATTCACGGACTTCACAATGACATGTATTTTACACTTTACGTGCCAAAAGCACGTAATTTGGTTACAACAAACGTGACCATTTCACGTAATTTTCTGTGAAAAGGTTGGATGGTGGAGACATAAGAGCTTGGATAAAGAAAAACATGTAGTGTACAACAATATAATGGCCGGATCGAAGTGGATAATTATGCCAATAACATTGCACCAAAGGGCTCAGCCACACAAAAATGCTCAACTTAACAACAAGGTTTTTTGCAGAGATAACAGTGTGCACATTCTGTCTCAGTTCAGAATCAGCCGGTTTTATTTTTATTTCAAGTTATTTGTTTCTACTATATTTACTTTGTATTGTTGTCTTATTGTGCAAATTTCAAAATGTTCTGTGTTAACATTTCTTAGTGCAGGAAAAAGAAATAAAGCTTAACAAATAATTAAAAAGTATAATTTTTACGCTGTATTTTACACCTGTGAGCTGATGAATGAGCAGGTGAGCTTTTTCATTTCAACCCTCGTTTTCTTGGTCTCTTCTTTTATCCAGGTGTGTTCCAGCTGTTTTTATTATTAAAGGAAATGTCACAGGAAGCACTTTAAAGCAATTTAACAGGTTTGACGATTTATCGTGACTTCATTTCTCTCAGCGCCTCCTGTGATAAATGTCCTCTTTCATCGTGCTGCCCGGTAACCTGGCAGGATGCTGTTGTGCATGTTTACGTGGATGTCAAATGCTTCACACCCCAGAGTTCAAACTCCTGCTGGTGACTGCAGGGAAACGCTTTTTTAAAGTGGTTGCTCCTGCAGGTCGTGCTGTGAAAATAGCTTTTACCTAAACGTCTTGTTCCTTTTTCTGCATTATTATTGTGATTATTAGAGCTGCCAATTTCATGACAAGTGGATAGAAACACAAAGTTTCGCCCCTCAGCTCCACTTCCATGCTCTGATGACGGGTAATATGTCTAAAAAATGGCAGATGTAATATCGTTTTTGCGCAAATGGGCAAATGACACAGACGGATCATCTGCCGCCCTGCAGAGATCCATCTGCAGTGATGAGAGTGATGATATTCACCATCACTTACTGCTGAACAGGGCCCCTGTGACCACCGTACGCTCACAATGATGTCTGCAGATATTAACTTCCACCCTGCACTGCTGCTGTGCATGTGTGTGTCATCATGTGTGTGCATGAGAGTGTGCTCAGACTATGTGTGTGTGTGTGTGAAAACAGGTAATGTATAGCTGTATTAGCTGGTGTAAGAGACTCTTATGAATAATTTTGTCATTAGTATTTTCCTTTTCCTGCAGAGACACTACATTAAAATACATGTTTTGTACTTTAGTGAGTGGAATTTGCATTTTAATAAGTGTGTGTGAATCTATGATTGTGTGCAGACAGCATGTGTGGGTTTTCATGTCTGCATAAATAAATTCATGATATTTTTCTACTCAGCACATGCATTGATAACACATCTTTTTTCAAGTGTGTGTGTGTGTGTGTGTGAGAGAATGAGATGTGGCGGTGAAGTGGAAACCCTCAAAAACTTTCCATACAATAACCGAGTGTCTTCGAAATGTCTTCATCTAAAGGTAAGGGAGTAACGATACATGTTGTGCAGTAAAATCTCTCATATCTGATTCGATTCATGACATTATTACATATATATATATATATATATATATTAAAGCATCAGTGTCAGATGTTGCAGCTCAAACTACTTTATAGAAAGTTTAGTTTCTAATCTGTAACATAACATGTAGATCTGAAAGTAAAATCTAATTTTGAAGCAAAATTTTGAAGTTGCATTAAAGAAACTGTGAATCGGTGAGTTTCCATCAATAAAGTGCGCTGCAGTAATGTCCTCTGGTCAGCAGGAGGCAGTGTGATGTGCTGCTGTTGGCTAATCCGTCAGGAAACAGGAGAAGAAGAGAGAAAATAACAAGAGAGGAAATGGAGAGAAGTCTGCAGGAATTAGATTCAGCTTCTAACAGTTCTTTATGTCAGAGGAAACAGCTGATCAGTCAGGAGGTTAAACTTATTCAGAGAAAGTTTCCATCTCCTGTTTAGTGCCTTAACTATTTAAAAAAAAAAGGAAAAAAAACACTTCAAATGAGCGTAAAAACTTTTATGCACAATTTTAGTGTTTCCATCAAGCTTCTCTCATGAGAGTCTTCAAAATGCTGAAATCCGTTGATGGAAACTGGGCTAGTAACTGAGTAAATGCAGTACATGAGGATACTAAATAATATGAACTGTTATGTTGTTGTGGTTTATTCTCCAGTCAATGAATTCTCCTTTTGCTTCTGTACCATCTTCCTGATGCAGTGATCAGAATATAACAGGATCTTTACATTTACTCATCATTCTTCTCTTTCTTCCTTTATTCCCCGCTCTCTTCATCACTCTCTCCCTTTCTGTCTCCATCTGTCTTTTTGTTTCCTGGCTCCCCGTCCCACTCTTCTTCTCCTCTCCCCTCTCCTGCACCCTCTCTCCCTCTCCTCCCCTCTGCAGCTCTCCACCTCCCCCAGCCCATCTGTAATGGTAATGCAATGTTCTCTGTTCAGCTCATCAGCATCAGCGAGAGCAGCGCCCTCACTGGCGCTCGTTCCCTCCTTCCCTGAGTGTTTAATTGCATTAGCATAAGCACAGCCTTATGTGTGTGTGTGTTATGTGTGTGTGCGACTCATGGAATCTGCCTAATTTGAGAACCAGAGGATTCTCTCTCACCATGTGTCTGTAGTTGATGCCGTCTCTTCCTCTCCTTTCCCTCTCTTTCTTCCTCGGAGTAGTGAGGCTTTGGGGGATATAAATCAAGTGGTTTTTGGCAGCCGGAGCTCGCCGTGCGTTCCAAGACTGAAGGAGTAAACTTCTGATGGGGAGGCGCAGATGGAGAGGAGGAAGAGGAGAGCGAGCCGGGTTTTTGTGGACATGAAGAAGAGGAACTCCTCGACTGTCACCTGAGACATCCGTCAGTGCCGAGTCCTCGAGGTGATTCACCTTCACACTGAGGCTCTCAGTTAAAGAGGAACCCTCTGCAGAGGCAGCTGACGTCTCTGATGTGTCCTCAAGTGACATCTCTGAAGACTACATGCTCAAAACTCTGTTGCAGGGCACATAGGCCGAAGGTTTTTGTGTCAACATGTTCCTGTTTGTAACTGATGAATTAGTAAGACTCCGCTCTGCACCATCCATGCAATTTCCTTCAACAGGTGGATCTGGACAGGAAAGCGTCACAGGTTTGGGAAAGTTCTCTGACCCCGTCAGTCTGGTATCCAGGATTTCACTAATTTTTCCTTATTTTTGCCTCCACCTCTTCCTCTCTTCGTCCTCAATTGTTTGTTGTTTCTGGTGTGAAAATGGCTTTGTTTTCAGTTTGTTTATTGATAGACAAGCGTCAGAGGTTTTCCTTTTCAAAGCCTGAATACAGACGACTGCCTCCTGCTGGTGTGGAGACTTATTTCCTGTCATGCAGAAGCATAATTTATGGGCTAGTTGTCCGTTGCTGCAAGCCTTTGTGATGTGTTCAAGTGCAACTTTCTGGCGACATGACGCGAAGGTTGGTTTGATGCGTCGGGGCCCTGAGAGGCTGGAGGTGATCATAGACACTTCCACTTCCAAGTTACATTCAAAATGCCTCAAATTCATCATTTTAGGATAATCATGTCCAACATAGCTTCTCCAGGTGTGATCCATCAGATCAACCAGAAGTGAGACACATTAAGACTTATTGTACAAATCAGTTCAGGTAGATATGTGCACCCACCTCCAGCTTTCCCTTCAGAGACATTTTGTTTACAACCTGTCTGCGCTCTCTCGTGTGAACTGCAAGTGTGAAGTTGTTCCAACTCTGAGTGGACTTTTTTATTTTTTGGAATATTGTAGATGTATCTTCAGCCCTGAGGCAATGCAAATAATATTCTGGCAGCCGCTGACTGCGAGCAGAGCTGCAGAGAGGAGAAAAGGATGCAGCTCCCTCTCTCTCTCTCGTTCTCGTATGATGGATGCTGGAACTATTTGGCGGCTAAAAGTTCAGATCGGTTCAGTCCGATCCAGCTCTCTTTATTAGCATGACTTCTGACATGTGTTATGAAAGCAAATTTAAAAAATCATAATATATTAACTAATCCATCCACATGCATTACCCGGGAACGGCTGCACATTCACTCCAGTGCACAGAATGGGAGCTGACGCTAATCAACATTATATGCTGGCATTTGGACTAATCTCCTGCGGCCCAGATGAAAGAGGAGAGAGATAAAGGGCCGGAGAAAGTTTCAGAGGGTTTTCTGGAAGGATCTGAAGTCTAATCCCGATCCATTGTCCATCTATTGGCATTTATTTAGACTCGGCTAATCAGCACAAGGTCCCTCTATCTCTTTCTCTCAGCGTTCCCACAACATCACGTGCAGTTCAGGCTCCTGCAGCGCTCCTTCTGTCTGTCCTACAGCTCCTCTCTGTCCTCGCGCCATGGCATGTTGTCATGTATGCTAATCCTCATCCTCAAGGTCCAGAGGCTTTCCTCAAACATGGCTGCAACACTAATCGTTTCGCAGCATGTTTGTATTCATGCTGGACTCGACTTCCTCTCTATTGCTACCTTGACTTCTTTCCTTTTCCCATGATGCAGCATTCACTGCACTCAATACAGGCAGGCAACTTTATACTTACAGTACATTTTACACATAAAGCAATGCAACATTCTTGCATGCATGCTGATGTACATAATGTATAAAAAATAAAAGGTAAAATTTAAACGTATAGTTTTTTAACTTATCGTTTGTGACTGCTTTGAGTTGATTCTCAGTAAAATCGTGCATGCAAAATGATCCATTCAACCATCAAAATCTAATAAACACACATGTTTTTATGCCAAAATGGGCTGTTGGTGACAAATTGACTGCAAAAAAAGCACCAGGACGTCCATGGAGAGGATGAGAACGTGTCATGTTACATACAGAGAGGAGGCTCGGTTTGTTGTTTTCTACCAAACTGCCAGTTTTTCATATGGATTTTGGAGGGAATGGATGTGGAAATGTTTTCTCTGTGTGTGACTTTGTATGGAGCATTTTCTGTTTACAGCACAGCTGCACAATAATATATATAAAAATATCCTTTTTCTGTGAATTCTAGCTTTGAATTTTCACTGTAAATGTATGTTAATGTGGCACAGTCAGCAGTCAGCCAACAGAAAGACAAACAAACAAAGATTTGTATATGACAAATATATCAGAGGTCGACAGCCACCATGAAAAAAAAACACTGAAACATTTTAGAGCCGCACGACACAACAAAACAGCTTTTCATCTCGACACCGGTCCACTTACTGACTCAATAACCTGATTTTTGAAGCATGAGTAAAATGTTGTGGGTGAGTTTCTACTTTTTGCAGCCGTGCAACATGACTGTGAGAGATGTACAGTTTAGAGAATGTTAATGTTTCCAAAAGAGAAGCAAAAAGCTCTTCTTTAACGTGCAGCAGGGTTCATGTTAAGGTTCAGTCAAAGACAGAACAACACGCAGGCTTTGTTCTGCTCTAACGTTAACTGAAGTTCACAGGAAAAGTTTTGTGACACGGTTCATCTGAGCTCAACTGTCAGGTGCAGATTCTCACACTGAGCCGGTGACGGCATCAAACCTCTGAGCAGAACTATCGAAACAATCCAACATCCTTTCTGTGGACTAATCCTCTTTCAGGCTGCAGGGTTTCCACAGTGATCTGCATGTCTTATCATCCGCCCATTAGTATTCATGCTGGATTAGGCTAATCAACACGGTGCACCTCCATCACATTTCATTCTCCCGCTCCTTCCCACAAAGCACCATTCACTGTAGATGTGATCTGCTGCTCCCAGAGCGCGGAGAGCACATTTATTAACCCACTGTCTGCAGGCTGCGGCCATGAACAGTCATCTTCCTGCAGTTCAGATAAGAGGACAGATGTAACACTCATCTACGCTCCATCCATCTGTATTCATATTGATCATCAACAAGGGTCCCTCCTCCCTCTCTGTTTGCTTCCTAACCGATCTGTGAGGCTCAGGAGACAAAACAGAAAGGCTTTGTCTCATCCTTTCAGCTCGCTCTTTGTGTTTTTCTCAGACTGTGATGTGAAACACAAACCATCCCAGAGGAAAACAGAGTCATCTGTGTGCAAAACCAAGGAAAATATGGAAAATTAAAAGTGTATATATCAACTCTCTGCTATTATATTTGACTTCTTTGTCCCTCAGAGAAAGCTCAGTTACACACATTGTGTCACAGTTTTATTGTTCTGCTATATGTGGACACACACACACACACACACACGGTAACTGTAAACAGAGTTGTAACACAAACCGTCTGTCTCTCTTGTTCACGTTTTTCTGCAGTTATTGAAAGAGAAAATACGTCAGACACCAGTTGTCAAAAGTAACTGAGTAGATTTACAACATTTTTCCATTTTCTACCTAAAATCTAAATGCACCATACAATTTGCAGACGTCAGTGTTTTCTTCTAGTTTTTAACACAAAAAACCTGGCAGCTACCGGTGCAATACAAATGTAAATAACATTAGGGAACAACCTGAACTTTTTACAGTTTGAATCTGTATAAAAATACATTTTAAACTAGTAAATCCAACAGCTTTTTTTCTGAATTAGCATGAACATCCTGCTATTAAAACTAAATGATTCTGTAAGATTTAAACGCAGTTGTCTCTCATTCTCATCCCATTCAATTTAACTGAAACATAACATTGTGTAACAGTAAAAGTATCATATAAAACTGTTATTTAACTGAATTTTCCTGCAAATTTTTACTGAAAAGTGGTTTATAATGTAGTGTCTTTTTCCAGCAGTAACTGACTGAACACTGATTTAGAATTGAAATCTGTCAATATAACACATAATAATATGTCACTTTGTCTCAGAATGAGAACTTTTAATTTGTGACTGATATTTATTTTGTATGTTGTTGTTTTATTACTTGAGGGAAGGATCTGAATACATATTTGCACCACTGACACACACACACACACACACACACACACACACACACATCGAGCATAAAAAATAAAGTTATTACAAAGAAGAATCAGAATCTTTTTGTCTCGTCATTTCTCCAGGGGTCTGGGATTGTTTACTGCCAGGAAGCAGATGGGCAGAAAGATGTAAAGCCCTCATCACACACACACACTCACACACACTGGCTGAGACAAAGCAAAGTGGCAGATTTGCACTTGAGCTGCCAAATAAAACACAGGTGCACCTGTAAGTCTGAGTGAGACGCTGACTTCTTTACTCAGTGAGTCCCAGGAGAACAATGGAAGTCAGTTTCTTTCTGGACGATGTCCCGGAATATTTTAGTGTAACTCATCGTACTGCAGAGACGGAGCGATCTGCATTCTCTATATTTATTTATTTGGCAAATTGTCCAGCTGTGACTCTGGTGTGTGTTCAACAATCCAACAAACACAGCAAACATTCAAACCTCTGCAGGAAGAATTCTTCAAAAACATCCAAAACAAATGTCCACAGTTTAATAAGCATTCAGATAGCAGGAACGTGCCTTTAGGTGTATTAATGCAGGACAGTTTGCATGCATTATTACTAAAACTCACATATCAACAAACCCGCCTGCTGCTTCCTGCAGAACAAACCCGTCCTTCACTGAAAAAACTGATATCTGACTTCTTCAGGGTCACCAGCCTCCCTCTTCACCAGAGGAAATTAGCCATGTAAATGTGGACGATTTTCTGTCTCAAATCACTGGTTTTAAATATTCTGACAGCTCGGGAGAGAAACGTTCTCCACAGACCAGCAGTGAAGTGTAAAGTTAGAAAATCCAGCAGGAATCACAGAGGATTCTGAGTGAACACAACATGCTCCCTGTATCTCTGCATTGTGATCAGATAAATACTTAATTTAACAAAGAAATATGAAACGTGTGTGATTGTGAAAGTGTAATTCAGAGTTCAGAGCCACACTGCAGGCAGAAGCCGACCTTTAGTGGGTTCTTCTTCTGATTAAACACAGAACAGTCAGTGCAGTTTTCATGTT
This sequence comes from Serranus cabrilla, assembly GCA_903364295.1. Taxonomy (NCBI): domain Eukaryota; kingdom Metazoa; phylum Chordata; class Actinopteri; order Perciformes; family Serranidae; genus Serranus; species Serranus cabrilla. Next base: position 299,286 of record CAFUXE010000352.1, read on the forward strand.
TTACCGGTGAAAAAGTTGAATAATATTTAGTTATTGAATAAAATTATTGTGGACTTTATTTCAGTGGCGAGTGTCACAGTTTCGCAGAACTTCCAGGATATATTTCCAATCCATCTCATACAAAATGTTACAGAGTCACCAGCAAACAACGTTTTGTTTAACATTGAAACAAAACGTTAATATTAATTGTATTTTGTTGCCTGTTTGCGGTATATTGTCGTTCTTGAAGGGAGACCAGTCTTGATAATCTGCTGAAGCATCTTGACTTTTCTCCTCACTCTGTTTGATCCAGTCTAACATGCCTGTTTGCTCCAGAGAGACATCTTGTTGCTCTGATTGTCATTGTCAACAGTTAAGAGAAAGAAAGGTAAAAAAGAGACAGTGAGAGAGCAGGGTGCAGAGCCAGAGATGGAAATGTTAGAGTGTGTGTTTAAAAGGCAGCGGTACAGAAAAACACCAGCGTGGGAGAACAACATAATGAAGAGGAAGAGAAAAGTGGATTAGGAAAGGATGCTGTGTTGAAAGAGGGAAAGACTGAGAACAAAGCAGAGATGGAGAGAGAGAGATTCCCTGGGGTGATTTGCTGACACACTGAGTGACCACAGTGACGGAGAAACAGATTGAATTCTCAGAGCGGCCTCTTCCTGCAGCTCCCTGCAGCCCCGGGTCAGCCGTAAAAGCAGCCGAGGCAGAAAATATCTGGGAATTGATTTGCATTCAGTAAAAACGGAGCTCCTTATCATTCCTTTTCTCGCCAGGCAGCACAGATGACGAGTTTAACAGAGGACGTGGAGCGAGTGCCAAACAAATCCACATCTTTCCCTGTGTGTGTGTGTTTTCTGTGTTTGTACCGAGCGTGCCTTTTGATACGACAGTCTTCACTAACACAGGCGCCCGTCCTCTGGCGACCTGCTGAAACAGCCTTTGGAGCGCAGGGAAATCTCAGCATCCCTGATTGCCGTCGCTTCTCTTTTATCACTCATTTGATTTTTCACATCAAACATGACCTGCGAGTCGCGCCTGCATCTGCAACACTCAAACGCATTAGGAGAAGAAAAATCCAAGTTATTTTCCTCGACGTTTTCTCTGCATTAAGTTTCACGGTTCAGAGGGCAGCACAGATAACATTTACCTCCATGTTGCCAGCTGAAGTTTGGCCATATTTAAGCCCCATGACTCAGACTGAGGAGATAAGTTGAGATCACACTCAGACAGCAGGAACCACGCTGCTGCAATAAAGGATCCTCCGAGCGCCGCTGACCCCGCCGCCGCTGAGAGAGGCCACATATCTCTCTCAGAGGGACTCTCCCAGCAACAAATCCCCAATTTTCCCCTGTGCTACAGGGGGGAACAATTCAGCAATTTGAAAACATTGCGCCGGGCTCTTTGTGTACGATATCTCTGCATTGATTCTAACAGCTTGAAAATTGGCCAAAGCTGAGAGCAAATTGAGCTCAATTGAAGCCGGCTGCTCTCTACAGGTGAGCGCCTGATGCTTTCTGTTCCAGCTCTCTGTAATGTCACTTACTCTGCATTTGCTGAGTCCATGAGGTCGTCTCCGTCAGTGACGGCTCGTGTAATGTGTCACCCTGCCCCTCGTTCAGAAAGCACTTCTCTCTGCTCTGCTGCCCGTTGATTTGTCAAGAGTGTCAACCGCTGAGCGGCGAGAACACGACGCTGCAAACAGCAACGGAGCAGTGAGTGTTGTCATCGTTTGGGTTTATAACACGGCTGATAAAAGCGCGTCAGTGGAGACAACCTGCTGAACACAAGTGGAGCATCGAGGCCGACCTGTCAGCACCGCCGTGCCCCATCAGTCCCAGCGGGAGCAGAAACTGCACCATCACAGGCCACCAAATGTTACCAAACACTCCTAAAGCTGCTCTGCACTCAGTTTCATATTCATTTATGTAGCACAGCACCACAAACGTCTGTCAGAGTCAAGTTTTAACAACAACTCAAGAAAGTTTCATCAGGAAATCAAATCAGCAGCAGGTGAACTTCACACGTTTTGTGTTACTGTGATGCAGATTATAGAGCGATGGTTTCACTTCATGCAACACGTCATCATTTATTCACCGACTGTTTCCACCTCAGACACATGAAGACTTTTTTACATTATCTATACATGCAGAAACAATGTGTGCAACAACTTGAACCCTATCATGCAACACTGAATCAAAATAATATACTAATATATTTATCAGAGTTAGTAATTCCTCGGGTGGCGTCCTTCTGACTGCTCCAAAGTCTAAAACTAAAATCCAAAGGAGACCGGGCTTTCCCTGTCAGAGTCACTAACTTCTTTAAATCACTTCTTAAAACCCACTTACATACACTTGCTTTTAATTCTGTTCTTATTACTTTATCAGGATATTTTTCCTCTGTGTCTGAGATTGTCTTGTGATTAATCCTACGCTGTCTTTTATACTTTTCTTTGTTATGCAAGAAGTGTTTTTGGCCATTTTGCATCCTTCTCCTGGTGATAAACTGCTCTCTGTCTAAGCACTTTATAGGCTGTTGTTTTTCTTGAAAATGGAAAAATTTAATTATCATTATTATTACATCTGTAGTTTGGAGTGTCTCCTGTTTTTGCATGTGCTGCACACAGTTAAAGTGAAAATGATCAGTCATATGGACATCATACCAGCCAAATATCAGCTCCTCTAGAAGCCGTGTTAGCAGCTGAAATGTCAGCTTTAGTATCTGAATAGTAATATTTTGAACAGCTCAGTGTGTTCTCAGAGCTGCTCACCCACTCAGCTGATTGTTGTGTGATTGCAGAGCGTGTGGGGGTGTACTCTGTTTGATTGACATCTACCTGACTCCCCGCTCAGTGTGTCCACACCTCTGGTGGGAGGGCTGACACATGCATTTGTTTTCTACCAGATGATTTCAGCAGCTTCCACCTGAGAAGAGGTCTAATCACACAATGAGCGGCTCACCTGTGTGGGCGCTCGCCGCGTCTCAATGAGCTCATTAGCTGTTTTGTTGAAACAATGCGGCCGAATCTCTCACTGTGTTTAGAAACTGTGGTCTGAACATCGATGAGTGTGTGGTGGCATGTTGGCCAGATGGCTCGATTACTCCCAGTACAGAGAAATGATGATTCATGCTGGCAGGGCTGAGCAGCGTCAGTCAAACATCAGTCAACACACGGAGCCGACGAGCAAACTGTGACCAGATTTAAACACGAGTTCAAACATGAATAACTTGGTCATGTGTCACACAAAACTGCTGCGTTAGGTTACAGAAAGGATGGTGGTTTGAATTTAAATAAACATGTTTGTTACAAGTTATTAAGAAAAATGAATGTGCCATCTGTGGACTTTCTCGCTCTTTATACCATAACACTAAACTTCTGCACGTTTTCTAATCAGTTTAATATTTCTACAGACGGGTTTTACACTGGAGTTAGCTGAAAGATGCTTTGTGTGTGTCTGAATCAGACGCTGCAGGCTGTGATAAAGTTTCTGTATTTAATGACCTGGTAATAACAACAGTGAGACTGGTCTCCCCTCAAAAACAACAATATACTCAGCAGCAAAATACAACTCTCTTTTTAAATCTCATCTTTTTTAGAACTTGTTTGGTTGCTTGTTGGTTTCGGCACTAAAACAACTTGTATAGGTTCAGGAAACATTTGTGGTTTATGTTAAATGACCTGTAATAGCAGCTGATGTTAGTTAACACTCAGTCAAACATGAACAAAACCTGCAGTCTGTTTAAGATGGTGAATGAAAAGCTCTTATGAACGGGTTTGTAGATTTCCTATGGAAAGAACGTGACAGCACTTCATTTTTGGCTGATTTACCCGACGTGTTGTTGAGGTTGTCTTGAGGCAAATTTGTGATAAATAAAACTGACTTCACACAAGTTTCTAAAATAAAAATTTGCAATGGGAGAAACTGGTGTGCACAACAACAAACAGATAAAAAGATAAAGAGTTTTCCAGCAGAAGTGCTCTCGTCTCCAGCAGCCACCCACAGCTAAACAACAGCCCGCACCTCACACACAAAAGGACCAATTAGTGGCCTACTCAAGCACTTGGACAGGAGGAATGCCAATCTGCTGCTAAGATGGGTTTGTTTGCCGCTGCGCTGCTCAGATTGCTCCTGACTGATAACAGATTTACCTGAGGGGGGT
>CAFUXE010000352.1:303481-335711 GCA_903364295.1 Serranus cabrilla
ATGCCATCTGTGTGTGTGTGTGTGTGTGTGTGTGTGTTGCAGAACCTTTATAATTAACCAAAGCTGCGACACTGAAACAGTGAAACAGTGAATCACTGCCTGCATGCTGCGAACACACAGGTGTGACAGGTGAAGGAAGATAATGTTTAACATAAACAGACCTGGTGTTAAATGACACATTATGTGATAAACATTTTCTGTGTTTTTAGTCGAGCCTGACCGGAGAAGATTCTGTTGTGTTGCTGTTTTACTCTCATTGTTCTCTGTGCAACTTACTGGAAGTGTTGAATGAACATGAACCCTGTCCTACATTTGTTGATCATTTTGTGTCTTTTTTTGGTCATTTTGTGTTGTTTCTTTATGTCTCTTGGGTTTGTTTGACCCTGTCTTTTATTTTGTTTTGTCATGTTATGTCTTTTGGTGGTCTTTTATTTCTTAATTAGTAATTTTGTGGTCTTTGTGTCTTTTTTGGTAATTTTTACATTTTTTTTTTTTTGTTAATTTGTGTTGTTTTTATGTATCCTGATGAAAGTTCTCATATGTCATTTTGTGTCTTTCTTTATGTTTCCTGGGTTTCCTGTGATGTATTTATTCCAGCACCACTCATTAGATATCGTGTTGTGTGATTAACTTGTTTAAGTTTACTGCAGATTAATCTTTCTCCATCGACTGTGAAGCTGGAAAATCGTGTGTGAAGAATGTGGAAGTTGCTCTCAAATCCTGAATTGCATTCATTACTGCGGCTGAGCCTCGGAGCGAGCTGTTTTTTTTATTGTTTCCCCATTTTATCTGGTTTTATTTTATTTTCCCCGCTGCCTCCCACTGTGATAAAACAGTGGGAGAGCATAACTGCTGGGAGGTCAGACAAACCTGCGATCGAACAGAGAGCAGCAGCTCCTGACGCGGCGGGGGGCTCAGACACTCCGCGAGTATTAATGGCAGGAAGAAATAACTTAAAATAAACGTACACTGCTCTTTCTGCACAATCCTGCAGCTAAAAGTTTAAAAACTAACTTTAAATGGAGCCCATTGGACTTTAAACTTTAAGACTTTCAAAGGTTTAACCTGAGTGTGCGTGCAGTGACCCTCTCAGAGAAGGACGGTGACCTCTGACCCCTGAGGGTGGGAGAAAGCTGCTCATGTGCTGCAGATCTGCAGGGTCAGCTGGAGGCCGAGACGACACCCAAGAAGGTGGATGATATCTGAAGCGAGGCCACCCAAAAACTAAGGACAGGTTCCATCAAAGCTCCTTAAAGGATTGTGTTTTAAATTGACTTCAGATCTGTTTCAGTAAATCTTTTATTAACCCTCAGGCAGCATTATTGACATTTTTGTCCATTTGGGCAAATTGTTCATCTTGATCTGGCCTTCAGTTAGTCCATACGGCACATTTTGTTTGTAAGAAAGTCTCTTTTGACAACTTTTGGAGTTCAAATGGTCATTTTTCTAATATCAATAGAACATTGTGATGAAAAAATACCACACTATTAAGTTATTAAGGATGAAAACTTCCAAGAAACTGCTATAAAAACTTTACAGATTCATATTCTTTTGATTACTTGCTGTCATTGTCGTTAGTTATAAAAGTGACTTAAAGGTGGAGGAGATTTTAAATCTGATGCTACACAAAAACTAACAATGCATCAAAGTCAATATTTTGGCTCATCTTTGACATAAAGAATGATGAAAACTAAATATATATGGATTAAAAATGATATGGAAAATAACTTTTTTGTGCGTGTGACATCGAGTCATCAAACTGATATTTAAGGAGTTAAAATCCTTAAAATGATTGAATGTTTGGTAATTTTTAGCTAAAGTTTTTAAAGAGATTTATGCAGAAAAAAACCTCAGATTAAAGTATTAATCTGTAAAGTTTTTATAGCAGTTTTTTGTAAGTTTATTTGTAAATTAAACTGATGTTAGAGAGTTAATATTTCCATTTTTCCTGGTGAAACCAAACTCCTGCACTGATACTCCTCAGAGACAAGAGAAACCAGCGAACTTTATGTGTCCTCGTCCTGCAAACAGGGTCAGTGTGTCTAAATAAGGCCTCACAGAGCTGCAGACAGGACTGTAGACATCTTTTAGAAAGTCAGTCATTTGGTCGCCCAGGACCAGGGTTCAGATAAAGAACTCTGCATTTAATTGAACCTCTTCACTGAATCAGTTTGAGCTCACGGATGCATTCAGCGATGCAGATATCATTGTTTTCTTTCTCCTTCCTTCCTGCAGAGATAAGAGCTGCCAACATGTAAACCAGCAGTCGTACTAAACAACAGGAGTGTGTTAAAGTCTGTGTCATGCGGTCAGGCAGCCAGCAGCTTTGACAACAATAGACTTTGCATTGTGTGCAGCAGGTGGATAACAGGCTGCTTCATGTAAACAAGACGCAGGAAGAGAAAGGCTCCAGTCATTCAAAAGAGATGCACATGAATACTTGTTTGCTTTGATTTGTGGACAAATGCTGTGTTGATGAAAGTTGCAGTCAAATTTGTGTACAACTGCTCTTCTCTGTTCTCCTCAGCTATATATTATATTTTTCCTCTGTGTTTCATGTCTGCAGTGGCCCTGAGGTGCAAAGCACATTAACATTTCAGAAACAAATCTGCACAACAGAAAACACATTAACGGCATTTCAGAATACCAAAATATTTCATGAACTAAACCGGATTTTAAAAAGCATTTCAAACATTACAGTCAGGAAATAAAAACAAGCTAAATGTCCTTTTCTCCACTGAGATTACATGAGACAGACTTCATCCACATATATTCAGATCTACAATGAGAATGATGGAAATGTCTGCAGTGTTTTCTGAAATGGTTTTGTTTCCTGATTGTTATCTGTGCAGTAACTGGCTCTGTCCCTGTGCTGGACTCGCACACGTATAAATTCTGTAGTTAATAATAATAATAGTACTCAAATTAAAACTCGTGCATGAAACCAACATGCGAACAGCCCTTAGGACTCACGATGACTGAACATACATTTAAAAATAACAGTATTTTACATTAAACTTTATGAAAAAAAAGAAGAATTAGAGATTCTGTTTGGAGGGAAAGGATAGGAAGTCTCACAAATAAAATAAAAGATTATTTTTGCTGCGATTATCTACAGAACCAAATGAATGGATGAAGATATGTTTTATATTTCATTCATTTCAGATATTTAAAGTTGCTGCTCTTCAGTGTGACTCAGATGCATGCATGAACGTCACATTAATCACACTGATGAACAGTGTGTGTGTGTTGGGAGCTGTTCCTATCACTCAGGAATAAAAGTGAAGAGACAATTCACCATCCTGTGTGTTTCCATTCAGTCTGAAGGATTCTTCATTACTGCTGTGGTTTCAAGGTACAGTACATTTACTCAAGTACTGCACTCAAGTAGGATTTCAGATAGCAAAGTAAAGTAGCATTTCAATTTTATGCTTCATTAAATTTCTGCTCCTCGACACTTCAGAGGGAAATCTACTTTTTTACTCCAGTTCAGTTATTGAACAGCTGCAGCTTCTGTGAGCAGCATCAGCAGGAACATACAGGCAACAATAATGCAGGAAGTAAAGTCGTTTTCAGACGCGTCTTTGACATTAGTTCAATTAATGAAATCAGTTGAAAGTGGAAGAATTTGATCTACATTATGATTTGATACTTCAGCGATACAAACATGTCCCAGTGTGACTCTGTGTCAGAAAGCTTTATACTTTTAAGTTACACGTGAAAACAAAAGTAAACCACTTTCTACGTGACTATCGCTTTTTTAAACGGTCTTTCATCTTCACGGTCTTTTACTTGTGAATCACGTTTTCTTACTGGCTTAATTTTTATTCAACTTTTGACATTTCTGGTGCATTTAATTCCTGTTTAATCTGTCTTTTAGAGCAAATAACCAGGAAGTGTTTTGCCCTAGACCTACGTCAGTGGTTTTGTAGCATAAATTCAAAGAAACTGCAGCTTTTTTTTTACAACCGTGACCCGTTACGTGTTTGTATAATGATGTGTGTGACGGTCTATTCTGTCATTGCGTTGGAGATCTTGTTGCACGTTAAATATAATCCTGGATTTCAGCTCAGTCTTTGCTGGATCTTTGCTTTTGTCTGCTGAAATTTTAGTCTAAAAGCAGAAGGACTCATACAGACAGAAAGAGAATAAAGACGTTGCTGAACAAAGTGAAATAACAAACTCAAACCAGCAGAAACAAAGCAGGAAACTTAAATATGAAGAGAGGACTTTAAGTCACCAACTAATGACTGAATGAGGTTTATGTTGGACCAACAGCAGAATATTACACTTTCAGTAATCACGTCCTAATGTTTGGTTATTCTTAGCATATTGCTGCCCTGGTGCAGAGTCACACCCTCCAGTGAGCGGTCCTGACTCGCTGCCAGCGCGCTTTCAAGTTGTTTTGGCGGTTTGTGGCTCGGCGTCCAATAATGACATGTTTCTGGCAGTTTCTTTTCTACCTGTGGCTCCCCCCCAGCACCGCTCAGAGGCACGGTCTGCAGGAGCACTCCGCCGCACTCATTCTGTTTTTGTAATTCATGTCAATATTTCTTTTCCTCACAAACTGTTGCATGTTTTCAACTAGTTACTCTAAGAGCACCTATCATCAATGAAAATACTGAAGCTGTTTGGATGTTTTCAGACATATTAAGGTCACCTGCTGTCAGGACATGCAGCATTTATACATGTCAGAGAAAACGACTCTTATTTTGAAGGTTTTATAGTCAGTGGGCTTCATGATTCGTTCTAAAGTGGCTCACAGAAGTGATTTAAGAGAATCTTTGGCATTCACCAATTTTCTCATGAATTTCTTTCCTGGTACTTATTAAATTTACGAGCAGTTCAGACCGGTCGTACGAGTCTCTCCTCCAAACACACTGCAGAATTATAATGCAATAATCAGAAGGGATGAATGAATTTGGAGGTCATTTGATGATATTAAATACTCGGTTACTTTTCTGTTCACCTTGTCATCACGGATGATAAATAACTGAGAGGTTTGACATCTTTTTTTATGTTGGTAAATTCTTCAGTTCAGTAGCTGTAACATGTTCTCAGTGTGGCAGCTGCCTGGGGGTCTGTGTGCAGGTTCCTGTCCAGTTTCATCCTCTGCTGCAGCTGACAGATGTAATACCACCGACTGTATAACACTGTCCTGTCCATCTCCATGAGCCTCACATCACCGTGACAACCTGCCCTCCACCTCTTTGTTTTCCCATTTATTTCCCCATTTGTCTGTCACAGAGTAGAAGATTTAACTCTATAAAGTATAACAATGATGATATCTCACAAACACGCACATCGTTCACCTTTACCTGACTTATTATCAGGACTAATGCCGATAAATAACTTTTCAAACTGATCTCGGTCACTATGTGGATAACAGCTATAACCTTTGAGAAAAAATTTACAGGCAAAATGTAAAAAAAAAACGTCAACCCAACATTTACTTTCATCAGAGTGGACACTCCGAAACATGTCAGGTAAATAACAACCTAAAAATACTGTCTGAGATAAAAGAACTGACGTAAACAGTGATCATGTTCACGCTGCTGCTCTCAGGACGACGATTAGTTTCTCATTTGCTCGGCAGGACGGCTGAACTTCACCTCCTATTTCTTCCCCCAAAATAGAAGCTCAGATTCTTCCATATTGCATTAGATTTACGCGGAAAAACTGTTTAAAAAATGAATGCTCAGTCTGCATCAAACTGGATCTCAGAGTGTGATTTAAGGCTCTGGGCTCTGGACGAGGCGCTGAGGTGTGTTTCTGTGTGCATTAACTCTGTGTGCTTGTGTATGTTGCTGCGTCCGCACGTCTGAACGTACGTGTGTGTGTGTGTGTGTGTGTGTGTGTGTGCTCCCCGTGCAGCCGGCCCTGTGTAAGATGGATGTTAGGTGCTGAAGAGCATTTTCTCCTCTCCGTGGGGGGAGACCTTACATATAATAACCTCGAACCTTTCCTCTGTCTCTCTCCATCACTCAGTGTGTAACTTTCCCTCTCTCCCAGCATGCATCTGTCCTTTTCTATTCCCATCCTTAATGTCTCTCTCTCTCAGCACTCAGCTCCTCATGTTGTTTAGAGTGGATATAGGTTTGTATGTCACAGTATGTCTGTGAGATTATACTGTCGGGCTTTTCTAAAGGTGAGATTATACGTGAGAGGACAGCCATCTTTTCTCTGATATTGTGTATATTTCCCCTGACGCTGACATGATGAAATGCCTGGATGTGAGTGTACTGTAGATGTAGAAGGTGCAGAAGAACAGTACGTGTCAGATCAGAGGGTTCGTGAGGTTTGTTGACATTATGGTGCACAATTACAGCAGTAAATTTAGCTCCTTTTTTTGTTTTTTGCCACTGAAAGTGACGCAGATAATCTGAGCAAGAATAAAGTTTATTTGATTTGTGTTGATGGATTTTAAAAAGAGGCCTTAATGGGTTTTTTAGATATAGCTGTAAAAATATCAGTGTTAAAGTCTTAAAATATGTAACAGACTTTTTATGTGTGTGACTAAATATATTTACAGCAGCACTGAAAGGTTTGGACACCTTCTCATTCAGTGGTTTTTATGTTATTTTTTTGGTCTTTGATTACTTTATTTTGTAATTTTGTCTCATTTTTTTTGGGTAATTTTTAAATCTTTTTTGGTAATTTTGTCTCTTCATGGTAATTTTATATTTTTCGTCTTTTGGGGATAATTTTGGTCACTTTGTGTTGTTTTTTATGTCTCCTGGGTGAAAGTCCTGGGTGAGTTCAACCCATCCACCTCTCCTCCCTGAGTGTAACATCCACCATTTAAACTCCACATCACCAGCAATCATTACTACTCATCAGAAAGATGACGGCAGAGGACAGTCTGAAACTTAAGTCGTATTTTACCGCCTGTACAAACGCCCTGTACTGTCTGTTTTGAGGGGGGGCAGTGTTGTAACTTCAGTGACTGTGTTCCTGCCTGAGAATGCTCCTAGAGATGAAGAACATCTTAAAAAGGTCAGGTTAGATCCACTTCACAACGTGCAACAGTCCCTGAGCAGATCAGTCAACACTGAGCTGAACTAATGATCCCAGTGAAGAAGTCTCCCTCCCACCACTCAGCCGCTCTGCACACCCAGATGTCGCTCTCGGTGAGGAGGAATACTTCAGCAGGTTCACGGCGGACGTCCACCCACTGAGGGAAGCATGGAGCAGCTGGATGAGGAGCTTCACGGCTCCCTCAGGACACAGAGCTGGAATACATTCATCTCCTGTGTGTTTATCTGCTGCCTGTCTGTGTGTCTGTGCGTCTTTCCTGCTGCGTCCCTCTAATTATCCGTCGCTCTCTTTCTTTCCTCCTTTACTGCCTCTTCCCTCTGTTTTATTCCCGTCTCTTCGTCTGATGCAGCACATAACTAGCCTTAGTTGGCTACTCTTAGATTTCTGCTGTGCTGAATTTCAGTTTTACATGCTCAGCACGCCACAGAACGCTCACATCCCAGAAGCTTTCGTCTGGCAATAATCTTTGATCCCCCTCTCTCTTCTTTTATGTACAGAATAAACCTGAACACACACATTCATGATAAGTACAATGCACGGCGCACGTGTCTGCCCGACGCGGCGGGAATCCCAAAGTCACAAACACACAAATAAGCTGCTGCAGAGGATCCTGCTGATATTTAGCATGTGCACAGTTCTGCTAATCAGCAACAAACACACGGTGCAGCAGAGGCTGATGGGAGTTTTCTGCACGTATTTGATCATTAACCAAAGAATCATACACGCTAAAACCTGATGAGTGTGAGGTTACTACAGTTTATACTCGGGGGAATGTTAACGTTTGTTATGCCTATTTTATACATTTTAGTTTGTGAGACAGATGGCTTTTATCAGGAGAACAGGGTTCATGTCCATGTGAAAACAAAAGTAAACCAATTATTGTATATACCCCATCAGTCTTCTTCTGAGTTACTGCAGCTGTTTAGTAGTCAATTTTCACAATGATCTTCTTAAAATAACTCTGATGTTATAAGAACTTGTCATATTGGCATTAATATTCATTTAGTTCTGGTAGTGATTTTTTTAGTCAGTTACTTTCATTATCAGTATTGTACATTTCTTGTTAGTGCGAGCTCGGGGAGTTCTTCCTTTGTTAATGTAAAGGGCAACAGGGGAACATTTGTGCGTTTCTGTATCAACATGAATATGCAAAACAAAGCAGGAAACCTGTGTTTTAGATGAGGTCGTGTATACGTTTCAAGGTAACATTTCATTTTACTTTGTACTTCACATCATTAATATGCAACTCAAGTTCAAGTTTTCAAAGTAACCTTCCCAGTCTCTGTGGTAGGCCACAAGAAAGAGTGTGTGTGTGTGTGTGTGTGTGTGTGTATGGAGCTCCTCAGGGAGTGTGTGGGTGTGCAGCAGGCAGCAGAAGAGACAACCCCAATGCAGCACTAATGATTCATAAAGACCTGGCCAAGCCCGCTGGGAATCCAGCACAGGTAGACTTCAAACAGCAGCGAGCAGAGACGAGAAATCACACAAAACCACAGAAAGAACGTCAGAAACGAACAGAGGGGCAGATTTACTGAGCAACATGTTACTGATGTGTTTTTGATGCTTTGAATGGAGTCTGCAGGGAAGAAGTTTGTACATAAAGACGTGTGATTCCTGAGGACGAGACGCCGCAATCAGACTGTTTATCTTTGATTTCATCATTTCTGTCGTGTGCAGGGGGGGGGTCATGCATCCCGAAACAGCTGCACACACACGCACACACACACACACAAATAAAACCATGCCAGAGTATGATGGTAAACACTGGAGGCTTCTCCTGAACTCTCATCCTCCTGCTCACACAGAGAAAAGCCGCGAGGTGAGGACAGGTGGCAGGCTTTTAGTGCTCCATCACCAGAGAGTAATCTGTCAGAGAAAGTGTTTAAGTGAGAGTTCATGTCTTCGTATAATCTTCCAACACAAAGACTTTCTGTCTGAAGCGGCCACAGCGAGGAGAAGTGTGTGTTTTTAACTCAGACAGAGAGACAGAGTGTGAGACTCATGATGGTGTCAGAGAAGCAAGCGGTCCTCGTTCAGACTTTAAACTCAAAGCTGTTCCTCATGTGAAACAAAGAGAAAGAGTGGAAAGGAGGGATACAGGAGCAGGACAGATGGAGAGAGAGAGGGAGGTAAAGAGAGGTGTTAATGTGAGACCAGTTGACCCCTCGCTGGCTCCCACGCCCCCTCAGGCTCGCACCGTGAAACCTCTGCACCTGGTGTTTTGAACCGGGTCACAGGGAGCGATCCCACAGGAAATAAAAGCACTATTATGGAATAGTAATTCAGAAATATCACAAAGCAGAGAGTACAGTAGAGCTGCATTCATAATGTCATCTGTTGGCAGAGATTTGTGAATGAAGAAATCAAGATTCAGCGCCACGAAACATCTGACAATTCCACTAGAGGACAAAATAACATGAATGACAGCGATGCAGATTTCAAAGTGTGTAATCTGCAGTAGGAGTGGGAGGAGGACGGGTCACACTAACCAGGAGAGCAGCGTTGGTGTCCATGTGATTCAAACAACTATTAACTTCCTGCATCATGTTTTTACTGAACTATGTCACTTCCACGACCAAAAAAGACACAAAAATCTAACAGAACAGACACAAAACAACCAAAACAAAATACATAAAAGACCGTGTCAAACAAACCTCGGACTGTAACCCAAGACACAGAATTACCAAAAAAGGAATTTCATCCAGGAGACAAAAAGGACACAAAATTACCAAAACAAATGACCAGAAAGACACAAAACTCTCCCCAAAATAGACTAAATATAACAAACTAAGTAACCTGATCAGTCAGAGCAGTGTTGGTGTCCATGTGGAACCAAAGTGTCCCATGGGATTCAAACATCTCTTAACTTCCTGCATCACATTTTTACTGAACTATGTCACTTCCTGTAGTCACGTCGTCCTCGTAACTCCTTCACTTCCAGCATTGACATCATTTATTTCCTGTTTAAACTGTCTGGTAGAACAAAGAACCAGGAACTGTTTGGCCCCAACCTCAGAGAAGAAGAAACTCAAACAGACTGACAGTTGGGTGATTGGGGATTTGGGTGCATGAGCTGCACAGAAGACTGATTATTATTATTATTATAACTCCTGTTCTCTCCCATTAAAGTCAGGAATTTGGGAACTCTTTTTGTCTCAGTGTGTTTCAGCAGCAGGAAGAAAAACATGTCAACTTTTCTTAATTGCGAGTGTCGGTGAAAACACACGGCCGAGAGGCGGACTCACAACTGAAATCCCTATATATTAAAACTAATTCCTGCTCCTCACACTCTCCCCTCTCTCACTCTGCTGCCCTGCAAACCGCCGCTACAATAAACTGAATAATAGCGGGCCCCGGAGACTGAGCAAACAAACAAGAAGTAGCAGATCAACAAAGTACCTAATTATGAAGCTTTGCATTGCTGCTGGTGATCATTAGTCGAGGGATATTAATGCAGACTCCTGTTTGGAGCTCCACACACAGGAAGATTATTCCAGAGAATATTCCGGAGTCGGAGCGTTAATAATGTAGTCCGCCGGGCCTCGGAGCAGAGCTTCAGGGATGATGGACCACATTCACTACATCTCACTCACTTCATTTTAATATTTCATATGTGAATGAACGAAGCTTTGAAAATCACCAACATGCAAATAAATAAATAAAAGTAAAATTGCATACAACAATCTTCAGGAGCTGCTTCTGATTTTATTCTAAACTGTGTGTTATTATGTTGTATTATTTATGCTTTAAACTAAATACATTAAAATAAATACATTAAAATTGGATAACGGTGTTGATGTGATGTGATAACACAAACTAAACAACTAAGACATATTTTAAATCACACGACTGTAAATAAATGGCCAACAGATAGAATTTCCATTGAAAAATTAAAAATATTAAGGTGATTTTAAAGCTAAATTAACTTGTTAAACAGACTAATATACCGCTCACAGGTCTTTTACATATTTAAGTAAATGTACTGATTAAAGCATGAACAGCTTTTATACATATAGAAATAAAAAGCACATTTCTGTCCTGTTTGATGCCTGAATTAAATAAAATAAAGTAGATTTGAAAGAATAGAATCTTATTTTGTTTACAGGTAAAATATGAAAGTGAACAGAGGAGAAAAGTAGCAGGTAAACATTCTGCACGTGTCGATTTAAAACGGACTCAGCAACACTTTTTATAGTCACTTCTCCTGCACGTTTGCATTTTGACTCCAGTGAAATAATTGGAGGTTCGATCACAGTTGTAAACATGTTGTTAATGCTGTAAAATAATCATGTTTTGGCAGCCAAAAACTTCCATAAGGTTAGATATTAAAGCAGGATAGGCTTCAGAAACCTCTGGACAAACAAACATTCATCAGCGGTTAAACTTATATTATTCACAGGAAATCAGGAATCTGAAACAGTTTGAACTGTTTCACTTGCTGTTATAAAGTGATCAAAACTCCAGTAACAGCAGGTTCTGGTGTCGGTCAGTCCAACTCTTTGACATAAATCATCTCCGTTCAAACGGACATTTGTTCACTTTTCCAGGAATCCAGCAGCGTTCCCAGAGTGACTTCACAGTTTCCACTCAGCGCTGCTGTTTCTAACACCTTTGTCCTTGAACCGAACTTCCATTGACAACTTGCTTTTTTTTCACCCATGTACACAGAGCAGATAATCCTACACACACACACACACACACACACACACACAGGCAGACAGAGATAAACAGGCAGCCTCTCCTGGCTGTTTCGTACCAGCTTGTCCCTTTAATCTGTGACCCGACTTCCCAAACTGTCGGTATGTGAAATGCTAAAGGAATGCTAAACAAACAGACATGCCTCAACATCACACACACACTTCAGCTAGTGGAAAGAATTTGTGGAGGGGAGGAGAGGAAAAAGAAGAGGATCAGAGGAGGAGATGAAAGGAGGGAGAGACGGGACAGGGGACTGATTGGAGGGGTGTGAGAGGAGAGGAGAGAGGAATGAAAGGATGTGAAGAGGTAGGAAAAGAGAGGAGAGGAGACAGATGGGTGGGAGGAGAAGGCGAGCAATGAAAGGGAAGAAGAGCGTGACGATAAGACGAAAGCCGGCAAACAAGGGGATGGAGAGCAGGGGAGGTGAGAGGAGGAGAGCAAGGGGAGGAACAAGAGGGAGGGACAGATGGTGGGATAAGAGAAAGGAATGGAGAGGAGGACAGATAAGGAGGTGAAGAAAATGGGGAGAAAAGAGGCAAGAAAAGATTATAAAGAGAGGAGGAGGGAGGACAAAAGAGATGAGGAGGACAAAAAGAGATGTAGGCTATTAGAGAAACAAATGACAAGAATAAGAAGATATTTCTAAATGAGAAGAGGTGATGAAATGTATACAAAGGAGGAGAGGAGGACGAGACACAAACAACAAGAAGAAAAGAGATTAGAGAGAGAGAGAGAGCAGGAGGCAGAGGAGGATTTAACATGTTTCTCCCCCTGCTGTGTTTTACCATAAAGATATTTGTCATATCTGTCATCTGAACAACAGCACAGCACCAGCACCCGCTCGCTGCCACAGCAAACACACAAAAACAAACAAACAAACAAACAGAAAAACTCTTTGATTTTCCTGCTGATACCTGAACGCCTCATCTGACGTAAAAACGAGAGCAGCTGCAGCATGTAACACACTCACACACACATTTCTACGCTGCTGCTGTGTGTGCTGCAGATTAGGCTGTGTGTGTGTGTGTGTGTGTGGGTGAGTGACTGTTTATGTGTCTATATGTTACTAAAGGTTCAAAAGATGGAGGCGTTTCAGTAAACAAATGTCCCCCGCCGCGTTAGGAACGCTTTTTAGAAGAAGAACAGCTTAACACTCTTTTCTGCCAGCTGAGGGTTTGTGTTTGTGTGTGTGTGTGTGTGTGTGTGTGTGTGTGTGTGTGTGTGCCAGATTGGAAGCGTTTAAGTCAATTTTCTTCAAAAGGAATTTTTTTGTTTTGCGTGTTTGTGTTGAGTGTAAAAATGTCTCAAATATTGTAGCTGGTGAAGAACACATTGTGTGAGGAGTGTTTATATGTGATGTTCACACATTTACTTTAATACAAATTTGACATTTTTCACCACAGAAACTTCACTTGGACTTTTTAGAAAGCTCCAGAACCAATACGTTGACATAAAAATGAAAAATAAAATGAAAAAAGACCTTTTTTATGTGGATTGAGCTCTGATTTTTCACCACATTACTTTCTCAAACATAAAACTTTATTAAAAAATATTTATCATTGTTATACATGATTTAAACATGTATTACACTGTCAGTGGTAACTGAGAAAATAAAGAATGAATAGGAATAAAATAAACAGCTAAATAAACCTCATTACTGTTCAGGTTCTATTTAAAAAAAATAAAAATGATTTAAAAAATTATTAAAATTAGACAACATTTCTGAATCATGCCAAGCAACATTTTCTGCATTATATAATGTGTAAAAAAGTTTTCAGGACTCTAACGTCAGGTCGTATCTACAGTCGCTAACTCAGGACGTGTTTTAATGATTTTACAGGTGAACACTGAATGAAACGTCAGCAGACAAACGGTCTGAAGCTGCAGTAACACAAAGTGTTGGTGTGTAACTGAAGGTCAGAGAGGAAACTTTTTTTTTTTTTTGGTGGAGTTACATTTAAGCTTTGTGCTGCTAGAAACACAACTCATACTGTGCTGATAATGTGACATGTAATAAGAGGAGCTAAACATTTAACAGTCCGAGCTGCTGTAGTAGCTAACAGAACTAAACAATAAACAGATGAGATAAAGTCTCAACCAGAAGGAGAGAGATACAAGTGCTGAAGCATTGGTGTAAAAAAAAAACAAAAAACTTTGTTACTTACAATAAAGAGTAATGCAGTAAAGTTAGTCTTTAAAGTAACTTTCCCAAACACTGATCACAAGTTCAGGAAACTAAATTCCACTTTAATATCATTAACCAAACATGACAGCTATGAAACAAATGACCCTCACCATACAGTTTTATTCATCATAGGAAGAAGAATTATTATTATTATGAAAGGGACATTTCTCCTGCTGCTTCCTGAGCTTCCTCTCTCATTAATGATCACACAAAAACCAACAATCAGCTGCTCGCGCGCTGTTTTCTCCACTCAGCTTTGAGAACAAGAGAGATTCAATAAGCTGTTTGTTGGTGCTGGAAATGAGTTCATCTGTGATTTACCCATCGAAGAAGCAGAACAGGAAGTGTAAAAAAATAACAAAGAAAAGGATTTAATCTGATTCATTGTAACTGGATCAATAAAGAGGCTTCTCTGTATGTGTGCCTTTATACATACTTATCTGTAACCATGGACCTGTGTGTGAGTGTGTGTGTGTGGACATTATCTCCTGGGAAATCTCAGACTTGGAGGGAAAAAGAAGTCAATAAAGAGAAGAGCTCATTTATCGTGTGTGTGTGCAGCGGTCAAGGACGCGGCAGGACGCGGCTACAGCGACACCAGGGAGCCAAAACACTCGATAACCAAACGCTGAGCACAACGCTGAGCACAACACTGAGCACAACACTGAGCACAACGCTGAGCACAACACTGAGCACAGGTAGCATTTATCTGAGCTTTATGAAACTTCAGTGCCAGTCCAAAGTTTGGACACCTTCTCATTCAATCTTTGTTTTCATTACATTTTCTACATCGTAGATTAATACTGAAGGCATTAAATCTATGAAGGAACATGTGGAATTATGTAGTAAACAGAAAAGTGTTAAACAAAACAGAATGTTTTAGATTTTAGATTCTTCCAAGTAGCCACATTTTGGTTTAATGGTCTGAAATTTAAATGTTTAATGTGCAATATTTTAACACCCTTGTTTGTCTGTTTTCTTCATTATGTTTTCTTTTATAGCTGCACTGATCTGGAGTTACATTACTAGTTTCACTGCTTTACAATGGCAATAAAAAGCTTGAACTGAATTGAATTAAATACATTAAGCTGGACAGAAAATCCACAAATTAACTCCTGACAACTGGAAACGATTCCAGGTGAGCTGCTCCTGAAGCCGACTGGGTTCTTTCATAGTTTGGATTTGTTCCCTATCCTTTGACTGGTACTGTCCCTAAGTTGTGGCTTTCTTTCAAACACATTGTAAAGATCACAAATACCAACATTTCTGTGCCTCTTCTCTTCTCCTGTTTTGGGATTTATTATGTCATATTCTTCAGGTTAGGAACATTACACACCTGAAGCCACACGGATCACAAAGGTGAAATAAAACTGCAACCTTTTGAAAATGATGCAGTTAAAAACCAAGATGACATGGAAAGAGAATTCTACATTACTGATACATGTCTGTATCTTTATATGTGAAGCATGTGTTTCACTCTCAGCTGTCACTTTCTGGAAAGTTTCACAACAATAAGGAACATTTTCCATTTGCACGTGCACATTATGCATTTATTTATACGTCCATATTTTAATCAGGAAGTTTTGCAGTTTTTAATTAAATGCATTTTACAGCTGCGTGGCAATTAATCTCTTTGTTTAAACTGTAATGGAATTTTAATGACATTTCAGCTTAATTGCACAGCACCCATTGAGAGGAGGAGAAGGAGCACACCACACCTTCCTGCTCCGCCTCCGAGGAATACAACAGGAAATTAATCTGCTCAGAGATCTCCTTCAAGACTGTCCATCAACAACTACTGAGAAGATATATGATATCATTTATATTTCAGACATGACACCAAACCAAACTAAAAACAAAAAGCACAAAATGATAAAAATAAATTAAGTGTCTGAAAACTAGCAGTCTCACTTGTTTCCTATCTGCTTCAAACATTATGATCATATAAAACTATCAGCAGATCCACCTGCAATGTTTATATATAAATCAGACAATTTACATCTTTGCACATTAACCTAAATCCAAAGAAACATATACATTAAAAAGGAAAAGAGAAATATTCCATGCTACCAGAAGTAGTTTTTAATACAGTTTCTTGATCTAATTTCAGATTTTTTATCCCGCCGTGCAGAAATTTAGTATTTTGATGCTTTTGCTAGCTTTGAGAAGAATATTAGCAGTGTTACACTTAACATTTCACATTAAGTTCCTAACATTAAAATAAAATAACTATCACTACAACTACTTTCTTTTTTTCCAGTGTAAAATGTAAATTTACTCAAGTACTTAACTTAAGTACAATGTTGAGGTATTTTACATTATATTTCCATTTTATGTAGCTTTATACTTCTACTACACTGTTATCCAACGGTTTAAGTTACTTTTCAGGTCAAGATTTAACATTAAAAACACAATCAATTTATTATTTTTATGAATTAAGCTTCATACCAGGATATTAAACAGTTAAAATGAGACCTGCCTTGGGAAAATTACATCAAAAATATCATCAATGCATCAAAAATTCTAAAATAATATATAAAACAATCTGCATAATGAGTACTTTTACTTTTGATACTTTAAGTACATATTGAGCAAGTAACTTTTGAATGCAGGACTTTTACTTGTAGTGGAGTAATTTCACAGTGTGTATCAGTACTTTTACTGCAGTAAAATCTGATTACTTCTTCTACCTCTTTTTTTTCTGCCTCGTACACTCATCTTATGCTAAAACTGTTTTCTAACTTCAATTATGGATTTATACATAAATAATAATATCTTATATTAAAGCTCATCACTTTAAATACACTTAAACAAACTGTTAAATTCAAGTCTAAAGTCACATTGTGAAGAAGCAGCTCCTGGGTCATTGTACGTTAAATAAGAATGAATACAAAGGTGTTTAAACTGTTGAGCGACCCTGATAACTGAATATGACGCTGTGAGTTACAGAAATGTTTCTCTCTCCTCCCGGGACGCCTCGTTACAACAGATGCAATAGAAAAAGACATTCCTCTGCGTGTTTTATATCCTTTACTGTCCTCAGAGGGGAATTACTTCCTGCTGCAGTATTATCCAAAGTGTGATGAAAACTGCTCTCAATGTACATACACAATGCACTTAGAGCGGCTGTGATAATAGTGCATTGTAATTTACTTTTGTGCAGATGCTCAGTGTGTGTGAGTGTGTGTGCTTGCAGGGTGCTCAGCTCACTGTAACTCACCTGAACCGCAGCAGACTCCAGGTAGCGGCGCTGCACTGAGACACAAGTGTAACTGTCTTGTGTAATGAGCCTTAGCTCTTTCTCTGTCTTTGTTCAAAAGCAAAGCCCTAAAATTAGCTCTGCACTTAGCGAGCTCTAACAGGACATAAAGCCACCGAGGCCAACGAACCACAGCGGCAATTTCAGCACATACAAAGCTGCAAAGTATGAGCACAGAGCAGCTGTTATTAGCAGCATGTGCTGCTGCTGTTTCAGGAGGCTGACATTGACAATGTGAAAGGACAGTTTATTTTAGAGAAAATCAGAATATAACGTGTTAGCTGCTGGGAAACGCTGGAAATACTGATACTTTTAAACTAAAAACCTTTTTATCTTTTCAATCTGGCTTTTATGTTGTGTCCTATTTTCTTATTATCTTATGATTTATGGTTTATGGCTATTTATTGTTTTTTTATATTTCACCTATATTTTATTATTTATATGTAATGTTTATTCTGTTTATTTTCATGTAAATATATGTTTGTGTACATGTATATAATATTTTATATTTTTTCCTCATTTTATTACTTGTGTGCTTTTCTTCTGTGAACTATGATGTTCTTTTATTTTCTTTAAACTACATTTGATTTGTTTTGAAGGTGCAATGTAAATAAAATTGAATTTATTGATCGATCTTTTATGCAGGCTGTTTCCCCCTGTTTCCAGTCTTTATGCTAAGCTAAGCTAAGCTAAGCTAAACAGCTGCTGGCTGGTGTTTCTCTTTAAAATAATGCACTGTTCCTTTACATGCATTATTTTGTTAATGCACATTTGTTTTTGACAATTATTTGAATAGAAGATATGATAAAAGCATTTATTGTTATTGTACAGACACAGAGGGTGCAGCAGGATAAACATTAAACATAAAAAACGAGAACAAACAAATAAAACATTTAGCAAAAGAGCAAGTAGAGCTGATGTCATAACACATAAATTAATATGAAGGATAATGCAGTAAGTATATCAGATGATATATCATATTAGAGTTTTGTTTTTGCACATGTTCTGTGAGTCTAAAACCAGAAAATAAGTTAATGTGTCCTGATAGTTCATGGGAAGAAGCCGTTTGTTTTATACGTTTCTGTTTCGATGAAAACTGTATTTCTATGATATTATCAATACTAATTTTAGAACATAAAAGCGTATTTGCAATAATACGCCATGATAAAAGCTATTATACATCATCATTTGCAGAGCTGCATCACACCTGCACGCAGACTGCAAAATGAGTTTATTTATTTCCTGATTGTAAGAAACTATTATTCTGACTGAAAGAGACAAAAACTGGAAATGTGTGCAATTAAAACGGCTCCACAAAAGGTTTTAATGATCATTTATTCATCTTGAATAGAAACAATGAGATAACCTTCACCTCACCTGGAGCACAGGCACCTGTTTGTACCTGTGACCTCAGTTATTATATGGTGCAGAGAAGAAACACAGAACAACAGATGATGGAGAGAACGTAAAGGTGCAGTGTGAAAGGTTTCCTCCTCTCAGTGAGAGGAGGAAACGTAGACATTAATGAAAATAGTTGAATGAGATGAGATAAATATAAAATGAGGCAGTGTGTGTGTGGCAGGGTGTGTGTGTGTGTGCTGCCTTGGCGTGCAATTAATACCAATATCCCCGCTTCCGTCAGACCGTTAAGCGGATCAACCCACACAATTTAGCGCCGAGATGAGGCGAGGAGCGTTCATTTGTGTGAAATAAACGACCTGGCGGTGTGACCACAGCTGCCACGTTACTCATGTGTGAATGTAGCACCACAGAAGAAGAAGAGGTTTCCTCTGTGTGACTAATGGGTGTCCCCGAGCCGGGCTGTATGAGTGATTATCAGAGAGGTGCAGGGTGCAGCACCTCTGCAGGTCAGCGCGCTCTCTGCTCTCTGACCAGGGGGCCATATTTATACAGCTAACACAAAAAGCTGGAAAACAGCTCCAGCTTCCTGAATGAGCGCAGCAGCATTTGATTCATCCATCTGAAAGCGGCGGCGGCGCCTCAGAGCCGCGGTGTCATTATGTAATAAATGCAAATGAAAGCAATCAAAAGCTTATGAGCTTATACAAGGTTAGACTGAAGTGGGCAGACACTAAGTGTGTAATTTCCCGCTGGTGAAAGTGTGTTTTTAAATGATGGGAATGGTTTGTCAGATATATTCCTCATCATTTTCATTTTTTATTGGTCATATTTTAAAGCTGCAGTGGGGAGAATGTGTCTGGCTTCTTATCAGCATAAATCACAAAGTAATGCTGCAATAAAAACTCTGTTTTCTTTAATTAGGTTGTTGTAGTTTTACCTCATTGACCCAGACAGACTCTGGTGTTAAGTGCAGAGATATCATCATCCTGAAGGAGTGATGAGTGAGAAAAAACAGCAAGGCCTCCAACTTTAACCTACCATATAAATGCACAAACTACAGAACAAGACAGTCTTCTGTCAACACTTCAGTCAAACACTCCGGCTGCAGCTGCATCTACCAACTTTTTATCAAGTGCAAATGTAAATGCACATCAAAACCTTTTAATAAGATCAAGAAAGAATATGTTGTATGTGATATCAGGTTCGATAACAAATGAGTTTCATCAGCAGTTTCTCATGTCAGCAGTGTAATATCTCTCCAGACACACGGAGATCAAACTCAGATCGAAAGAGTCAGAAAGGTGCAGTTGTAGAAGGAAATAAGGTCCAAGTTTTGAGTTCAGCATGATAAAAACGACTGCTTTTCTTTCTGTTGTGTCCAAAACAAACTCACTGAACAAAAACGTTTCTTATTCCAAGTAAACAGACATAAATAAATCATTACTGTAGCTGTATTTAAATAACTGAAAATATTTCACATGTTTAAACATAATAATAACATACAAGGAGATAAATGAATCTGAAGCGACTGTTTTTAGTCACAACAGAATTCTCTTTAACCTGAACGTCCTCCACCCTGAGTGACTCAGACGAAGGTTAATTAGTGTCATTTCACCATGATAGTTATTAACCTCAGTAACCTTTATCTTAATTGTTTATTAAAAGTAACATAGGTAAAAATTACCCCCTTACTTATATGAAACTACAGCATCGAGCTGGTTTATACCCCTGGATAAAACACAGGACTGCTGCAGAGCTGCTGCAGGTCTTTGCTTGATGATCGCTGGAAGCTCAATATTGCTCAGCAGAGGGACCATATGCTACATGTGAAGCTGCTGCAGGAGGAAGTTAGCTCTGTCGGCTCCTTTCAGGGAAGTTTTTGTTTTCCCCACTAGCTGTTTGCAGCCAGCTGGGTCAGTATTTATCGCTCAGGCTGGAGGTGCTGCTGGTGTAATGAGGCAGGCGCTGCTGCTGCTCTGCTGCCAGCGTGTGTGTCAGGATCCACCTCTACAGCATCCAGCAGCTACACGTTTTATTCCTCTACTCCACATAATCTGGGTTTAATAAGAAACAACCTGCTGAACATTTCTGCTGACTCACAACACGTTCAAGGACAGTTAGTGTTTTGATTTAATTTATCCAAAACTACGTGCATCTGAAAACTCTCAAACAAAAGCAAAAATCTGGACATCAGGAGGCGTACAAGGACATTTCATTTATTTATTCCCTATTATCCGTGTCGATTATGTGTGAAGGTTACGTTCACACACTTTTTCGCTAGTTTGACAAAAGGTAAAGCAAAGAAACAAAATTCCTTTCTTAAAAATGTCTTCAGCCTCACATAACCAACACAACCTGCCACAGAAGCTTATTATTTCTTTTTACATGCCTCCTGGAAATATTTTACAAGACTCTTGAAGTCATAAAGGGCCTTTGAAGCCGGCCCAATCCCATAAAAGCTTAACATCTGGTGTGGGATAGTCGCACAATGAAATGTTTGCTTTATGGTGTCAGCGCTCCGCATTTATCAAACTATTCAGGGAGGCTCCAGCAGCATTCACACTGACCAACAAAGCTTTTACTCACATGCACACACAATAACAACTTCAGGTCACATGCAGCGATTACTCAGGTATTTTTAGGTCAAACACACCTGCCAAACACAAACACAGGTGATTCTAGACTGTTCTTGCTCCTGTGTGGAAAACAGGTTTCAGTCTTTAACCGTTTATATTTCTATATAATATATAGATATATAGTATAGTGCTCAAGCACTTTATAATCAGCTGATATGAAAGGCATGGATCAATGTTTTGCAGAAAAGCTGATGCTGCAAAATGCAAAATTAAGAAAAACTGAAAAATACGGGGAAATGTCTCATCTACTCAAAGACCCTGCAGGCTCTGTCCGTGGTGCTGAACATGTCAACACATGCAGACAACAGATGCAAAGTAACAAACATCCATAACATCAACAGCTCAGCACACAGTTCAGTCACAGCCTCGGCGGGCCGGTTAGATGATCCAAGCAAAGACAGACAGAGATAAAGACGAAAGGAGGGAACGTTTGACTCACGGTTTCTGTAGAGGAACCTCGTTCTCCAAACTCCATACATCCATATTCCACCGATAATCCATGAAAATCCAACTGGACCTGCAAAGATACATTTTTAATCAGTAAAAAGTTAAAACATTACAGAGCATACAACATAAAGGCAGCATCTCTTCATGTTTCTAGTTTTTATTCTTACATATAAAAAGGGAAACAAAAACCTAAAAAAGAAAGAACTTCAGAAAAAGAGCTTCAGTGAAATCAAATCTTGCACACTTTGGCAAAATAAATTGGCTTTACAAAAGTTTCAGGAGAAATAAAAAGTGTTCATCACATTTGCTGGACCTCAAGGACACAGAGTGTTTCGGACCCTTTGTTGACAGGAATTCCTGCCTATTCAACATAAACTGCAGGTGTATTTACAGACAGAGTTCCCTTTTTTAAGTTGCTCTTTAAGAAATAGTCCATAATTTAGGGAAAACACACATGACAGGATGAACATCAGCCTGTTTCTCTGCTGAGGAAATAGTCTTTATTCATTTGAGGGCAGAATAGCTTCCCTTAGCCCATAAACAAAATCAGAAAACAAACATAAATGATAATCCAGGTGCATTGATAAGCTGCCATTTTATGAAAGAAAAGCATGCATCTTCAAGGGTTAATATCATATCTCCAGTAACATGAGACTTGAGTGAAGTGTCTTTGTTAAAGACCACATGCACATTAAGTAAGCTATTTAAAAAAAAAAGCTAAAATACACTATTGCATTTGCTGTAAAGTTGTCTAAAGGTTACAGAACAACATCCACAGCTCTCTTCATGTTTCTATTCCCATATAAAAAGAAAAAGGAAAGAAAAATAAAGAGCTTCAGTGAAAGGTTTAAATCTTGCACACTTTTGCACACTTGGCCAAAATAAATCAGCTTTACAAATGTTTTAGGAGAAAGAAAAAGACAAAGCATTCATCACATGTGTTAGAGCTCAAGGACACAAAGTGTTTCTGAGTGTAAGCAGAACTTTGTTTGTTTAGGGCACCTTTCCTATAAAAGCACCAGTCCTGATATCAAAGATACTGTAAGCACAAGTTCAGCTCTGCACAGGGATGATCAGGGTCAGTCTCTGATTATTAAATAATTCTTATGTGCATTAGAAAAGATGAATGAAAACAGCAAAATTCGGTTAAAATGTTTTCCATTGTGCAACAGGGTTTTAACGCTGGTTTGAGATGGTTTTTGTTTTGCAGAACAGAGTTGATGCAATATGGAAATAACTGTATTAAATAAGTTCTGATGTACGAACACTGAACTCACATGATCAAATGTTTCTGTGAGTGTCTGGGATGGACGGCTGAGCTGAACTGTTTCTGTACTACAAACCTCTTCCTCTTCTGTTTACCGCTGTAGCATCAACATTTTGGATGACAAACGCGGCTCGTGTCTGTGCAGTTTCCACAGAAAGACCGAAGGAGTGGTGAAGAATGGAACGCAGAGTAAATCATCTTCCAGTAACTTCAGTGACCTGCTTTTAATCCGAGGGCGGACATGTTTACGATGCTTTTTATTTTTGCTGGTAAACTTTGGGGATGGTTTGTGCAACCTATTTTATAGTTTCAGGTATGTTTTATAGAACACCTGTTGGTCACATGCATATTAAGCATGCCATTAAAAAAATGGGACATTTAAATCCTTACTAAGTGAGTCATTCATTATATTTATATCGTCTCATTCATGCTCCTGCACGTGTCTGCAAAATGTAGGTCATGTCTGGAGGTTAAGAACACGGGACAACTGATCACATGGAGCCTACAAGCACTTTGTAGAAGACAAACACGATCAAACATGTTAACATCTGCCTGTTTAAACATCATATGCTCTGATTTGGAACTTAAACTACAGGATGAATAAGAAAAATACATTTTATCATACTTCAAAACAAATGAAATGGCTATATTTAATTCAGACAGTTAGTGTAACCTACTTTCTGAAGTCATGTGACTTGCAGGCATTGACTTTACCTGACCTGCCAATCACTTCACTACCTGCTGAGCTCCAGGTCATTTTTCTCATGTATGTTTTGGCTTCCTGTCTGTCGACCAAAGCCAACAGTCATAACTACTTGGAAAAGCCTTGTTTGATTTGGCTCAGTGGTGGCAGAGGAACACGTGCAGCTGGTGTTTGATTTGGTTCAACAACAACCAAACAAAACCAACCAAGTTTAGATAAAAGTGCATCAAACTATTACAAATGCAATTAATAAATAAGTGCATTTAACTGTGTTGAAGCATGTAGAGAAACTGAGCCGACATGGACACACCTGTTCTGTTCTGGGCTGCAGCTGAACTGAAGCCCTGCAGAGACGCTGCTCTCCTTTATGCAGCTCCCTCCTCCTGCAGGTCAAACCAAATCATCATTAATATCAGTCCGTTAATCAACATCTGCATCTCAACAACATGCAACAATACATATGTCTATACATTATCCTTACTGTTTTAACACAGGAAACATGTGCTGCACATGTTGTTTCAGGTACTTTTAAAGAACGCTCTCTCGATCCATGAACCCCCCTCTGGACTCTGACCCACATGGTACTGTCTGGGCTCCCCTGACTATAAGGCACTTTGGATTTTCCCACTTCCTGTTTGGCAGTCTGGTCCTTTAATCTGCAGGGAATGTGGAGGGGAGCACATGCTGCAAACATTTGGGAACTGAAGGTGAAAAGTTTTGGGATGTAAGGGTTGTATTGATGTGTAGCATATTACATGCACCAAATAATGGCACTACAGCCTCTAAAAATGTGAAGATATGGTCTGACAGACATGTTTTGTGGTAGGTCTTAAACAAACAAGTGCTGTGTTGAAAGTCTCCTTCTCAACTTTAATGACATTTAAAGGAAAAACAGATTGTTTTTCAGGGCATTTCAGCATCTTTCTTTAACTTCATCACTTCTTTCTTTGATTCTCCTGCTGTGACCGATGACACATTAAGTTTAGCTTATGTTGTAGAAGTCTGCTTTGTATTCCTGCCAGAAACATGCAGCCAATAAGAAAGGGTCTGTCACTTATGAAACTACGGAGTTGTGCATGACAAGTGTTCACCTTTCTGCAGAGAAGAGATGGAGGAACCAGCAGGGCAGCACTGAGTGCAGCAAACCAACACAGCCCCATCAAAGACCTTCCAGACTGTTTGGGTCGAAGTTGAGCCATTTTGATGATGCCAGCTAAACAAAAAGAGAAAAAACACCTGAAATGATGCAAAAATGTGAAGGTTCACCTCAAAATGGACCCAGAATGTGCCAAACTATTTCCAAATTTAGATTCCTCTACAGCTGGTACATAATCTGTATGTTCTTCCTCAGCAGGGTGTCTGGGACAAAGTTAAAAGGCGGAGCTGTGTTCCCAACATATTGTTCCCAATCAGACACGCTGTTGTAACCTGTGAGGTGACTCTCGAAACGGGGAACGTTTTAAACAGTTTTCAGACTTTTTCATGGTGTCCGAAGAGAACGGAGGTCACAGGGTGTGTTGGTGCCATCCAGACATAAGACACACTGTTTTTAGAAAGGTAATAAACTGCAGACATGGACGAATCTAGAAAAATATTTATAGGGTGGCGAGAGGGAGGCAGGAATTTTTGAAGAGTGGCAACATATGACAGATGTATATATACTGAAATTATTTGAAATTCATGTGTTTATTTATTTAGCTTAGCTTGTCATACATGTAGCCAACACATTTCAAAACCTGCAACTCTTATTTTGAAGGAGAGCGGATTTTCTTTGACTACAGTTTGAAAAGACAAACTTTCTATAAATGTACAGAACCAAATATCACACAAACAAAACAAACTGACACAATTTCTGTTTTGTTTTTTCATTTAAAAAAACGAAAAATGATGCAGAACGAACCATACACAGATTTTAAATACACCTTATAGCACAATGTCCCAGTTGTTCTCATTCATATGTGACTTCGTAACCTATGCAGTAACAATGTCCACACCATGCTACCTTTCCTCTTCATTTCTGTAAAATTCAAAGTAGCTTTACAATGTTTTCCCTGACAGAAGTTGAATCAATATTAGCTTCTGTAGCTACTTTACACAGAGCTAACGTCAGAGCTAGCTAACATTGCTAACGTCAGAGCTAGCTAGCATTACTAACGTCAGACCAAGCTAACATTACTATGCAACAGTATTATGTATATTTAGCGAAATAACGTTCTTCAACCTGATTTGTATCATCTCAAAATCAGTCACGCCACTTTGCTAGCACCGTGCTTCCATTAAAATTAATTTCTTGATAGATAGTTAATAAGTTTTTACCTCTTTCCTCCGGTTTGTCCTTTCTTCTCCTCTCCTGGCTCTCGCGCTTCCCGCCACTCAGTCTCCCAAACAGTCTCGTGCGGGCCGCTGTGCCTGTGACGTTATGTTGTGCTGCATTCACTGTAGTCGGACATGAGAGATTTACGCTCGTAAATATCACATTGACCATAATTTTTTTAATTCGTTGATGCCAACTGGGGTGGCAGGGCTTTTTTTAGGGTGGCACTTGCCACCCTATGCCATCCCAATAGATGTAGATTAAATACTTTATTAATCCCACAATGGGGAATTCAACCTCTGCATTTAACCCATCCTTTTTACATACAAGTGAACACACCATGCAAGGAGCAGTGGGCTGCTCATTTTTGATTTTATTTTAGATCCCCCATGACTGCAGAATGAGTGAAGTGTGACAAAGAAACAAACAAAAGCTCGTTCTCTCAAGGTCCCCACCAAGAGGATTTATTTTTGGTTTGTTTGTCGGCACATTTAGAGAAAAACTTGTGGCCTGTTTTTGATGGTGGAAGAACACATTACATTTGCATAAAGGGGTGCAACAGGAGTTTTTCACTGCCATTAACATTGGGGGAGAGGCGTTTGTCTTTGGCTCTGCCAGTTCATTTATTTATTGGAATTTCTTTTGTTTGAATCTAATTTTATGTGAGACTTGTGTTTTCATGTTGTTCAGCAGCCATTAACAGAACACAGCTTCTATCATGTGATAAATGTGATAGACAAACAGATTATCATTATCTTTGGTATATTTAGTCATTGGGGAAAATCCTATCCTTTATCCGGCATCTTTAATGGTTTTTCTGGGTCGGTTATTTTTCGTCTCCCATCGTAAATGACTCTCCCAGCGTCTTTCTTTTCCTCCCAGCCAGCAGAAAC
The DNA here is from genome assembly GCA_903364295.1 of Serranus cabrilla. Lineage (NCBI taxonomy): Eukaryota > Metazoa > Chordata > Actinopteri > Perciformes > Serranidae > Serranus > Serranus cabrilla. The sequence continues at coordinate 330,284 of CAFUXE010000352.1, forward strand.
AAAGGTGCAGTCCAGGTGCATCCGTCATCCGTCCGTGTTTCATGCACCTGTTGTGACACTGGATGATTTGTGGAGGTTGTGTCCCTCATTCCGGTTACCTGAGACACGCCCACCGCCTGTCACATAAACTTTATTTATAAATTATTTAATGACTTACCGTCACTTACCATGTTGCATTTTATTGAACAAACCTTCCTGCCATCTCAATGTGAAATGTGTCTGACGAAGCGAGATGGATGAAAGAGAGAAGCACCAAGAGACGGAGGGCGTGTTTTTCTGTATATATTCTTTCTATTTAGCCAATTTAATTCAAAGGCAGACTTGCACTTCTTAGGCCATAAAAAGCTCCTTCAGATTATTATTTTTCTGCTGTCTGAGTGCCGTCTTTTAAAATGTGTCTGTGTTTCAATGTCATTTGTGAAAATCTTGAATTGTATTTATTAATATTATAGAGTAGATGGATAGGAACTTTATTAATCCCTCAGGAAGGTTCCCTTAGGAGATCGTACAGTAACTACGTAACTAACTTTAGGTATATTTAGTTGCTGAAATATCAGGGGGAAAACAACAAAACTTTATTTTCCTCTTGACATCTTTAATGACCTTAGATATGAACCTCATGAATCTCGGCTGTCAGTCATTATGTTTGTATGTCGGCTGTGTCCTGATCTGACTTCCTGAGATCACCTGGCTGTCTTATAGACGCTCCCACTTCCTGTCACGTACACATCCAACGTTACTTAACAACTAATGTTATATCACATACAGCAGAACTTCCTCATATCACGTCTGGGCTTCCTGCCATCTTCTGTAGAATGTCTCTGAAGATTATATAATCCACACCAATTAAATCATTATCACCTTGTGTAATAACTTACTGGGTGTTTACACCCTCTCATTCATGCTCTGGCTTCATGTAATTTTGTCAAGATAGGGCTCATTTGAACTTTTTCATACACTGTTATGAGGTTATAAATCATAAATAATCATGTTATTATGTTAAATCTCGACCTTAAACCTCGAAAAGTCATATAAGCACCTCAAATTTAGACTTAAGTCCAGTACTTGCAGTAAATGTACTTTTTGGAATTCTGCAAGTTTTTCTTTGGAGTGAATTTTTTGCAGAAAGTTCATTGATCTGTTGGCTTTTTTCTTTTGGCAATTTTCTACATTGGACAGTGAATTTCTTGGAAAAGGTTTGATTATCACAACTAATCATCCTGGTTTTCCTGCTGTGTTTCTGTTCCGATCTGCACCCTGCTGACTCGGTGCAGATACGAGCTTTCAGACCGACAGCGCTGCCGTGTTTCATTAAAGTGTCCGGCGTCCGTCCTTCAGCTCGCAGTGGACGCTGCATCACCTGAGACGCTCCAATGAACCCAATCTAGAAACTGAGAGACTTCTGTGTTAACTTTTATTTATCTCCGAGGCAGTGATGCATTTCAAAGTCAAACTGCTGAAAGTCAGCTGCACTTTAAGGGCACCTCGCATTAGATACGCTGTGAACAGGGCTGAAAATAAAGCATGTGAAGATGTTTAAACACTCCTAAAGATCATGAAAACTTCCCCTGATGTTGTAACTTCTAGTCCAAAGACATTGACACAGAGTTGGCAGATGCAGCTGAACATTCCAGCCGCTCCTGTTCTGGGTACATGTTGTGATGTACCTGATGTTTTTTTCATAACTCTCGCTGACATGTTTCAGCCGCAGACTGCAGGAGAATAATTTGTTATTATGTAATATGTACGAGTTGATAATTACAGCGACTCCTGTGCCAAAAGCTTTGAGACGCGACAGGAAGCCGTGACAAACAGTCAGCGGGGAGATATCTGGTGTTAACACAGGTTTCTCTAAATGATGCTAACCATGCTAATGCTAATGTTAGTCCCCCAGTTTGGTCCATTCTAAAATATCTGTTAGATTAGGTAAAAAAGAATCATCCTGACGTGTTGCAGATGTATTATACAGCTGTGTATTTGTTTATTAAAACCCTGTGTGTCATATAAAATGTGGGATATTTCCGAATACTTTATAAAAACTAATGTTCGCTTGCTTTCAGGCTTTAATTAGCTAACGTTTGGTTGGTTTGAGTGACATTAAGGTGAGTTTAAGCTCTTTCCTCTGAGAATGAATAACAGGTTAAGGTTCATCAAACCTTTATTATGAACTGGTAATATGTAATCCCATAATATTTTGTTTTTGGTGAGAAAGTTAGTAGTAGTTAGTTAGAAAGTTCAGCAGGCTTTAGTGCCAGAATAAAGAAACTGGTATCATATTTAAATTCATTTGAAATAAAACTGATAAGAATGTTCCCAAAAATACACTTTAACACTATTATCAATATAACTGCAAGAACTTTTAATTACTTTCCCCACACACTGATGATATAATACAGTTGCTGTATGTATTTCTTCTAACTAAAGTATTAAATGAGCTAATTAAGTGTTCTTTCTATAGCTCACTTACACTCAGGTCGTATTTAAGTTTTAGTTCAGGAATAGTTTGGAACACTTTATTATACTTGAACGTGACAAAGAAAGAAAAAGTATAATTCCAGTGTGATATTGTGTCCCTGGTTTAGAGGCTGCGGTTTATATGTGACAGTGTTTGATGCTTCTCTAAAAATAAATGCAAGATAATTACACATTCAAGTGTTCACCGGTGAAGCCACAGTACACAGGCTGCAACAGACACGGTGGAGTCCGTCTGCACGCACACACCGAGAGCTGCAGAGCAATTACAACAGGAAATAAAAGCACAGAGATCAGGGCTGTGCATGCATATTAACAAAACTACAGCTCTTATATCAAATCAAAGCTTTCAGTGGAGCAGCAACATGAATCTGATCATGAAACAATAATCAGAGAAGCAGCACAAACCACAGAAAACAGCACAAAGATACTTTACAGAAGTCGTGTTGCTTTGCTCGTGGCGCCCTGCTGCGTCTGTAATGAAGTCTGATTGAGTGCTGAGATATCAGAGCTGCTCCTTCTGAAGCTGAGGCACAAAACCAGAGTGAAAGTTTGAATTCTGTCACAAAATACAAAGTCACAGGGTGTTTTTGTGGCCATTAGCATGTGTGAGCAGCCTCATTAAAGTTATATAACAGAGGTGTGAAAGGAATGTAAAATAAATACCTGGAGTGTCATTAAACAGACGGCACTCCCTCACACTTCCTGTCTGATGTTTGGTAATAACCTGACTGTGGTTATCAGTGTTTCTCACAGCTCCACGCCTCCTCTGCAACACGTCTGTGTGCATGTGTGTAAAAGTCTTCAGCTGTCACTTCCCGTATAAAGAGGCGGACTGACCGATGGGGAAGTCCAGACCTCTAGCCTCTGTGGTCTTTATGGTCCTCAGAAAAACATCTGAGTTATGATATTAACATTAAAACAACAGGGGAGGGAAAGCTGCTTTTATTGCTCTGAATGTGGAGTTTTCACCACCATGATGATGATGGTTTGTTAGTTAGTGCAGCCCAACCTGACGTGTTCGAGGCTGTTCATGTGTGAAACACCACAAACAACATGGAAGTTTATTTTGAAAAGTGCATGAAAAATCTGATGCTAAAAGCTTCTTTGTTAGTATCACATGCTGAGGACAAAGTGTTTTAAAAACTCATGCACACGAATGAGAGGGTGAGTCTGAATGTAAAATTAGATTGCACATAACTACTAACAGGAAATGAGGTAGATTTGTCCTTACATGGATGTTTATTCACACACACAAACAGCACAAACAGAGATTTCATCCACAGAGTTCTTTCTGTTTCTACTTTCTACTTGAATTTGTCTGTTTTCCAAAGCAGCTCTGAGGAAACGCTGCTGCTGACTTTCCTTAAAGCAACATGACATATTTAACTGTGCAGTATATTAACAAATACACAGCGCATAAATGTTTAAAACCACACAATAAAAAACACTTTGAATGGTTTGGGCTGAACGTGAAGCGTAACGTGCAGTAAACAGCTTTCAGCCGTCTGCTCTTTATAATTAATGTTCCTGAGTGGGAACAGTTTAGGAAAGTAAGCAGCTGCTGGAGGCCAAACAAACACTGACTCTTCCTGTTAGTTTCATCACCACACATGTCGTCCATTGTTAAGGCCTCATCGCTCATCACACCTGATGATGCAGACATGAGACCAGGATCAAATCAGATGTTAGTTTTATTTTCCTAACTTGTAAATCCAAACATCACTCATTTTAGAAGCTTTAGTGCTCTGAAAAACGATTAAAAACAACAAGAACTCCTTGGTTTTCCTCCCGATCGTCCCGGGTCTGATTAGGCTGCTGCGAGCCTGCTGTGAGTGGGTACGAGGCTAATCTGCCAGCTTAAAGATGTCTGTATGATGGATTTTACCATCATCTTAGTCTTAAGAAGCTGTTGGGAAACGAGGCCCTGATCTTTTTGTCAAAAACTGCCTTAACTTGAGGTTAAAATGATCCCATTTATCGATCATTTAGAGTTCTGTGGGAGAGGACTTCCACATTTTGATCCCCCAAACTGAGACAGATGTCGGTCCAGAGGAGGTTTTATGAAAGGGCAAAGACACACACACGCCTTTCTTTACGCATGTAAATCCTGTCGATACGAGCTTTAGTTTTAGACCCAGACTCACTTCTTCACAGAGCGATATCCACTGAGAGGAATGTGTTTGGATCAGGACCTTTCACTCCAATCATGGGGAAATCTTTTAGTATATAATGATATTTTTGACTATTCTGTGATTCAAACATTGTCCCAAAAACATGACAGTGCCTCCAAACACAAAGCAGAGAAGTGTTTAATCCAACCCTTCTAGGATTGAGCATTATATGCCATGTAAAAAGATTTCCTCCCTCCAAATAAGCATCTTCTAATTCAGACACTGTGCCAATATCTTTCAGGTTTCAGGAGAAATCTTTGGACGTTTATTACGTCTCGTCTGTTCACAGTCAGCTCAGCGTGATGGAAACAAACCAACTCGCCAACAGTTTGCAAGGCTGGTAACGAAAAAGAAACATGACTCAAACAAACTATCGAGGACACACATACGTTTAAACAGAAGCTGTGTTCACACGGTGCAACAAGTCCGCCACTGGTGCAAAGACGTACAAATGTAAATGTCTATATTTTGACGTGACAAAACATAATTTTACATAATCAGGAATATAAGTGGGAAATTCATTCCCATTACCCATATAAACAACTTATGTATTTTCTGTCTGGTACAGCAGCAAAGTCTTGTATATTTTTGCAGACTGGACCCCGTTACAAAAGTTTCTAGAAGTTTTTTCTTTTCTCTTCCTTTTTATACTTAATACTGTCACTGTGTTAGTTTCAGCTTGATGAAGGTTTGTGAATAATAATAACAAAGAACTGACAAAGATTGCGGCATAAATATGTGTTTGTTGATGTAACTTCCATCCCCTGGCTTCACCCCACTCC
>CAFUXE010000352.1:346351-361554 GCA_903364295.1 Serranus cabrilla
TGACAGAAAAACCTGCAGAAAGCAGGCTGACATGTCCCTTTAATGAGCGCGCTGCATCCAGGGGCGACGCTGTGAAGCTGCAGATCGATGGCGGGGGAGATGGCTCTGACAAGGTGGACTCACCCAGGTTACAGGACAATCACAGCATTTCTCTGTCTGCAGGCCAGAGCTCACTGATCTCCACCACCAAGCCTTCACACTGCTGGACTACTGGACTCATCTCCAGCTTCTCTCCTCTGTGTGTGTGACTCTGCTTTCACAGGACTCACTCATGAAACAACAACACGTCCTTTGTTTCTCTCCCTCCTTCAGCCTCACGCTCTCTGAGCTGCCCACAAAACGGAAACCTGTCAACTGCAAAGAAGTAAAGTTCCACCAGTTACCTGCAGGAAACTGGTTTCAGTCAGTCGTCTTATCGCCATCAGAGGATGAATCATATCGAAGTGAACGCTGCTTTATTATCATCTGCTGAGACTTTCACGTCACGGTGAAATCACCCAGAAGCCTCGGCTCCAAATTACAAACACACTTTCTCTGGTAGAAACCTGTTTTTATTTAACTCTTGGCTTGTTGCACATTCATCTCCAACAAATAATGACGTTGTCACGGTGGCCGGGACGCGTCACAGCTGGGAATAAAAGAAACAATGCAAATTTTAAAAAGCTACAATGTCATTTATTTCCATCCTTGTTGTTGTTTGTTGGCCTGACATCGTCAGGATAATTTACAAATGCATAAAAGTCTGGAGCCTTTCTTCAGTGGGGTGTTTCCTATGAGCAGAAACCAAAAGGCCTCAAATCAAGCTGTAAAATATGTTCCTGAAACATTTGAGGAGATAAATAAATAACACAGTAACACAATCTAGCTTCACTTCATCTTACTGTGTGTGTCTGTGTGTGTGTGTGTGTGTGTGTGTGTGTGTCTCTCTTCACTGTGAACTCCTCTTCACCTTCTCCTTGTGTAATAACGTATAACTAACTTTATTCCCTGTAAACGTGAACATGGAGTTCTGCTCCTTTTGCATATTTGAGGAATGTGACAAAATATAACAATTAGCACAAAGCTTTGTTATTACACCAAATAATGGAAATGAGAGAATGAATTCTCCTTTTGTAAACTTTGGAATGGATTTTCCTTCTGAAACTGAAAGCTGTCTGTGCAGTAATTGGATGCAGCGACGCTTCAGGCTGTGATTTCAATTTATCTGGAGTTGTTTTCACATTTTGGTGCCTTCACAGTAATTTCACCAAAACATAAATTCTCTTCCTTCACGCTGCCTCCATAACAAAGCAGGAACGACCTGAGAGCCTTGGTTTATTTCACCAAATACACACACATTTCACAGCTTATTCATTATGTTGGGATGGATTTATTCTTTCTTTGTTTGTCAGAAAGTCGTTCACAGAGAGAGACAGATCTGCTGCCTAAATACAAGATCTTAAATTCAATTAACAGATATTTAATTTAAACATGTTTTACAGCTGGAGATACAGAAGTGATGCATCGTTATGTGAAGCAGACTTCTGAAACATGTCATCAGCACAAAATCATGCAATTCTCACAAAAGTTGGAGAATTATTGAGCTGATAAAACTCAAACTGATCAAACAAGAAGGTTAAAAACACAAACTTTAGTCTGTGAAGCTTTAATTAGAATTTACACCTTAGATTCACTATAATAATATTATATTTTATAAGTCTTCAGTAAACTCTGTCTATATTTGACTATTTAAGAGCACAGTGTTTATTCATATATATCATTGAAGCTGTGACTGAACTGAATATAAATGCATTTAAGAATTAAAGTTATTTCCTCCTTGAGTCTAATCAGGGAAGTTGTTATTTTTCCGTGTTGTCCTTTTTCATCCCTTTGTCTTGAGGAATAAACTCAACCTGGAAATCTTTTTCATTTGACTTTGTTTATTATATTTATTTTTATCTCCCCGTCGTGGTTATTTGCTTTGCATTTCATCATTGTGTTTTGTTCTTTCACCTGAAACATTTTATCTCCTGAACTTGTTTGAAATAAAGCTGTAAACTTTTGACTTCTTCTTCTTCTCCAAACCAGCTCACAGACGACTTCCACTCTGCACCAGTCGGATCCATGAACGGCTTCAGGCTTTTTAAAAAGATGTTTTCACATTTTGGCACCTTTAAAAGTGTCTTCTTGTAATTCCACCATGACAAATACTCCCCCCCTCCCCCGCCTCCCCCTTTCATTCTCTCAAGGTTATCCTCTGTTGCTCAGAGGGTGAAGCAGCAGGCCTTTGTCAATTGCACGTCTCTTACATAAGAGCGACACCTCAGCGGTGCTCTTATGTAAGAAACATATCATCGAGCGGGGCCAATGGATTCTCCCCCCTCCCCCGTCTCACAGGGGCTCTGCCCAGCAGGGGAGGCAGGTTCAAAAACAAGACACAGATACAGAGGATCCTGCTCCTGGTTTGTCTGGCTGACAAACAAGTTCTTATCGAGGAGAAACCAGACAGATGGCACCGAGGACTGGCAGACAGACACACGGCCGACAGACAGAGGAAGAACGAAAGGATGAAAGGAAGAAAAGAAGGAAGAAGAAGGGAGGAGACAGCAAAGACGGAGTGAAATCCAGGGGTATGGGTCTCAGAGATAAAAACCCACTGGACATTGCTGCTTGGAAGACTCAGAGTCTCTCCCCCTGCCTCCCCCTGCCTCCCCCCTGCCTCCTCTAAGCCCCTGCAGCTACACGCTCGCCTGTGCAGACCATCTGGGAGAAAGGGGATTGTTTCTGCAGAGGGACTCCAGTGCCAGCTTCCTACACTGACTGATCTGGGGGCTTTGGAAAGCCTGAGTCCCCCTGCTTCAAACACAATAAACAGAATGGATGAATGTATGCCATTGTACTGTATCTCCAGGGGGAGGGGGGGAGAGAGGGGGGTTTCAGAGCAGCACAGGGATCCATGAGGAGGAACCACTGAGGGTTTGACTGACAGGTGCTCTGTGTACATACATTCATACACATACACATATATATTTATATATTTATATATGTAATCATTTAAAAAACAGACAGCAGAAATGGAGTCTCTGTCTGTCTGCTGATTTTCTTGACAGCCGATCATCAGCTCGACTTCACACTTGGCTGCTGTTTGGCTGAGAACTGAAGGACGTGCAGTGTTTGGATCTGCAGGACATATTTATCAGTAACGTGTGATGTACACACTGTGGAGTGAACTGGGAGAGACCCCGACTAACTGTTACTCTGCCGAACTGCATGCTGGGTAGAAAGAGAGACCGGACTGTAGAAAACATGCTGAACATCTGAGATGCAACTTTCAGAAGAAAAAACATAATAATGTTCATGTTGGACACCTTGAGTAAATTATATTTTAAAAAAAAGAAGAAAAAAAACGTGAGCTCCTTGGCAGGTCAGCAGGGATCGGCTCCAGTCCCCTATGACCTGACCTCAGATAAGTGGCTATAAGAATGGATGGATGATAACATTACTAATATGGCACATAGTGATAAAGACAGATTATTGCACCAAATAGTCAAAAAAAGAAAACAGATTGACCTTTGTCTTGTGCAGCTTCCTCTGGAGGCAGAAACACCTGAATGTGTCACCAGGAGGAGCTGCCTGAACATGTTCACAGATAAAAACATGTGAGGCTTCAGCACAGCCAAGAATCAGACATTTTTAAAGGAGAGGAGAGAATGGGAGCATAAATATGTGAATGAGTGGGTGGATCAGTATAAGAAGAGTACAGTGGCTTTTATTCGCTGCATGGATTACTGAAAATCTTTCTCTCTGCCTGAATCTAATATTTGGTGTTTTTGCTTCAATCATGTGTACTTTGATCTGCTGTGATGGATGCAGACTGATTATCTTCAGGGTTATTAAACACATTTACAGACACAATATCTCTCAGAGCACGTGGAGCACCAGGTAGTTTGTCTTGTTCAGAAGTGATATGAAACATTCGGGTAACCTTGTTTCAGTTTTACAGGGTATCATAACAAGGCCACAGAGAAACAGCAGCTGATTCCTGCTGCCGCCTGATAAAGCCATAGGTGCGCTGTCTCGCCCTGATACCGCGGCTGCACCTGAATCTCATTCTGACGGGAGATTGTGCCTGGTGGGGATGAACATATATCATTTTGGGGAGATGGGATGTTTTCAGAGGGGTGTGGAGGAGAGAATGAGGTGATGAGCTCAGTGGAGGAGAGGCCACCCGCCCACTGACTGACGGAGGTCTGATAGATGGAGTAAGCCTGCCCTCTGCTGCACAGAGCAGCTCCCACAGCTGCAGAGGCTGAATGAAACAGATGAGGAGGAGGTTTATGAACCTTTTATTATCCAAGAAAAATGTTACTTTCTGCACTGATAACAAAAACATGTTAATAAGTCTAATTTGTGGAAGATGCATGTTTCTCAATTATTAACTTGGAAAACTTTACATTTTTACTGTACAAGCTTTTAATTGTTATTGAATGTTGTACTTAGTACCAGTATTAATAATTACTAAATCCTTGCTCAGTTTGTGGGTGGTTCTCTGTATTTTTGTTGCATGTTTTATGTAAAGCGACTTCCTAAAACAATTATAATATACATTTGATCAATTAAACAGATTCTACATTAGTTTAAGGTAAACAAACACATTAGATCAGCTGGGAGCAGCGCTGTGGGTCAGGAGCTGAAAGTGCTGCTGGCCCTTTAAGACTCTCTCTGTCGCCTTGGTTACAGTCCGGAAGTAGCAGAGCACCTTTAGCATGTAAACATCTTCCACTTTAAGCGTTTCAGCGTTTCTCTTCCTTTTACCGCCGACCTTTACACACTGAGACTCCTCTCTGACAAACAAAGGTGAGTTCTGCATCCACACAGCGTCACTTTGTGGATCAATTTGACCCAAATTTAAAGAAAAACGCCGAGTCATGCGTTAGCTGCGGTGCTATCGCTAGCTAGCTGCCGTACTAACATAATTTGCACTTCGGGTGTTTTAGTTTCATGACATGAATATTTGTAATAAAAACAGTTTCTGGTCCGTGTAACTTCATGTGTCCTGCTGTCTGTTCACCCTGCTGACATGTCGCTGTCCATGGTGCTAACACGGAGCAGCTGAGAGAGAGAGAGCTACAGATTTAAACCACAGACCGGATTATAACTGTTTGTTTCTTCATACACTCTGGATATTTGAATACATATTTTATATTTTTAAAATCAAACTCTAGCTTTTAACTGAGTTATATCTATCTATTTATTATTGTCTTTTATTGTTTTAGTCTGGCTTTTATTTTAGAGCTTTATTAACAACGTATTAATTCACTTTAATAGGTTACTATCTATTTATATGTTTATATTATATTTATTATATATTTTAATTATGTTGAGTATGAATTATTATTTTTTATTATTTTTTTTTTAAACACAACAAAACAAAAACACTATGTGCAATATTAATAATAAATGTCAAATAGCTTTTATATGTATATAGGTGTGTATAATCCATGTATATTATGAATGGATATGTCTTATTTTTTTTTATATATTTAACTATTTATTGTATTTATTGGTTAAGTATAACAAACAAACAAAAAAAACTATATGCAATATTAATAATAAATACCAAATAGCATGTTATTTGTATGAAAAGTGCAATACAAATAAAGTTTAATTGATTTAACACATTTATTTTGTCAAAATTGCTTTAAAAAATTGACTGTTAGACACAAGGCATGACTTACTCGTCTCTGTGTTTGTGATCTGCAGACTATTTTTATCTATTTAACATGCTACAATCTATTTTTCTCCAATGTGAAATATCAATAATGTGGATAATAATAATAATGAATGCCAAATAGCAGCAATCTAAGTATTATATGTATATGTCTTATTTTTGTTCTTTATTCTGCTTTTATATCTTTGCAAGGAGAGTTCCTGTCTGTAAATAAAAGTAAAATAATTGAAGTCTTATCTTATTTGATCTTATTTACAAATTCTGCTGCAGTCTAAAATGCAAGCTAGTAATCAAAATACAACCCATGAGGAATGCATGAGGAACCCAAACACACACGGGGCAGTGTGCAGACAAAACAATAAAGAAGAAATACAAAATAACTCTGTTTGTTTCCAGAAGATGAGTGGGAGCAGTGATGACATCAAGCCTGTCAGCTGCACCATCAAACCTGCGGTCTACCTGCAGATCGGAGACGCCAAAACAGACGCAGCTCACTCTGGAGTGTGTGTTGTAGACGTCACGCTGCCCTTTGGAAAGCCGGTCAATGTAAGCCACATCCCCAGCAGCTTTCTGTCTTCTACTGTGGCAGTAAACTCACAGTCCACACTAAAGGAATGAGTGTGATTCCTCGGCTCTCAGCGTGCAGTTAAAATAAACTCTCAGAGCAACGTTTTCCTTCAACCTTCATGTTCTGCTGGCTCCCAGCGGGCCGGTCGAGTAAGCAGGCAGAAAATACACACATACATAAAAACATTTGTTTCAGCATAAAGCAGTATTTCTGTCTTCAGAGAGACTTCAGAGAGAATTTGGGGCTTTGACCTACTTTTTTTTAGCATTTAGTCCTAATTAAAAATCATTTTTAATGCAGAGTGACTCCTCATTAGCTCAAAGCTTCCAGCTTCAAAGGCGCCTGCCTGGAGCAAGTTTATGTGTGAAGGAATTATCTCCACCAAGCGTTTGTCTTTAGGTTTAAATGTTCATACTGTGATTTGGCACACTCAGTGTTTCCTGAACAATAGGCTAAGACCCAATATGGACCGGAGACATGTTTCCACTGGGCGCCAAGATGCTTTTATTAGCCTCAGTTACAGTGAAAGACTTTCATTTCCTCCAGCAGCTCATCACAGAACTTCATTTCATACTGACAGCTAAAAGAAATAAGCCAATCATTGTAACTAATAAAAAGGTTGAGCTTCATCCGTGGTGGCTGTGTTTCAGATCGAGGAGATCACCTTTAAGAACTACTACACCGCCTATGTGACCGTGCGTCTGCTGAGGAGGAGCGGCGGGCAGGACGCCCCCGCCAAGTGGAGCACGGCCCTGAGGGACCTGCCTCTGATGGACAACCCCCACACAGAGGGGGGCTCCCAGGACTACTGCTCCATCCACAGGACACAGGTGTGTGTGTGTGTGTGTGTGTGTTGGTCTGGAGTCTAACTGAGGTTCTGCTTCTCACTTTGATTCCAGCACAAAACAAACTGGGAAACCAAGAACCCTGAGATTAGTGAGCTGTGGACTAAATACTTATACTTTACTGGAGTATTTCCATTTTATGTAACTTTACACTTTTAGCTGACAGCTTTAGTTTCTTTTCAGGTCGAGATTTCACATAAAAACACGATCAATTTAAAGTATCAAGTCGTTAAAATAACCAGTTTTTACTCAGTTAAAATGCTGCTGATCAGTGACGGAGTAACAAAGTACATTTACTCAAATACTTTACTTCACTACATTTTAAAGTAAGTATTGTACTTTTTACTCCACCACATTTAGCCGACAGCTTTAGTTACTTTTCAGGTCGAGATCTAACATAAAAACATGATAATTTAGACATTCGAAAAATAAAACTCTAGTTATCAGCCCTATTTTTACTAAATTAAAATGCTGCTTGCATAAATGCATCAGTGCAAATTATCTAATAATATATTTAGATTATATCAAACAATCTGAGTGGGTCCATTCAGCATAACGAGTACTTTTACTTTTGATACTTTAAGTACCTTTTGGTGCTGATCTGGATACTTTTCCACCTCTGTTGGTGAGCGATTTTCTAAAGAAGGGCTGACCTTAGTTGTAAATGTGATTTAATAGGAAACATGTGTCCTGTGGACAATGGACAGTGTGAACAATAGTAACATTAGAAGATCTGATGGTCTAATCCTGAACACTCCCCAGCTGCAGCTGAACCTCACACCACTTCTTTAAACCAACACGTCCCAGTGGGCATGAAACCAGGCCGGCCTGTTTGTTTTACCTCTGAGCTGCTGCTGGAGACGAGCCAGACACGTCTGAGGAAAGGCTCCATGAGCATTGTAATGTTGATGTGTGGAGAAATTACAATGTTTATCCTCTGTGCAAACGGAGCCAGCTGGAGGACGCTGATTTCATTCTTGTATGCTTCAGATGGTGTTTATTCACTGTTTATGGATTGTTGTTATTGTCATATTTAGCCTTAAGGTGTGTTCAGTGTGTTTCTCTGTGTGGGAGCTGAAAGAACGAGAGCCAAACAAAATGCAAATAAAAAAGCAAACATCCCTCATACGTTCCCCTGTTAAAACTCTTTTTAACTCTTGTTCCTGTTCCTGTGTCCCAGCTGCAGGTGGAGCCGGACCACGTGGTGTCTGTGAGGCTGATCCTCAGACAGCCGTCCTCGGCCTGGCTCGCCTTCAGCCTCGAACACGTCCAAATCTTCCCTCACATGGAGCCGGTTAGTTTTGAAAACACATTCAGAGCTGAACAGTAAATATCATTAATCACAAAGTCAATGAAACAGCAAAGGGAATGAATGAAGCACTACATGAAGTCATATTCCAGGGGCTGTTGGTTTGTGGTGTAATTATGCTTCTGGTTTTTATTTGTTTTTGTCAGTTACATCCAATACAAAGCTGCTCTGAACAACATTGAAGCCATTTGTCTGTCTGTTGGCTGATATGTGTCGTTATGTTTGTCAAACTTTCACCCAAATGTGTTTTTCAAGTGAGTGTTTCAGAGACGGCATGTGACAGGAAGTATGAAGTGTGTAGCTGTGAAGTGTGTGTACAGTTCAGTAAATAAACGCTACAAATCAAACCAGAAGTTAGCACCAAAGTGAGCGGTCATTTAGGCCCAAAGTCACTAAAGATGGACCAAATATTTTCATTTTAGGGGCAAGACCTTCCTTTGAGTTTTGCTCAGCATTTGCAAAAAGTGATTTGTTTGGCTGGACGTCAAATATTCAGAGCTAACAGCTTTTATTTAGCTTTACTTTGGTGTCTCAGGGTGTGTGTGTGTGTGTGTGTTTATACTACAGTGTAATTCATGTTCCTACCAGCAGATGGAGCCACAGTGAGGCTCCTTTACAGTCAGTGGATCTAACAAACACAGATTCATTATCCCAGCAGTGTGACTGTAACATAGACTCAACATGTGAGCAGCTCAGATGTAAAGTGATGTTTCTCCTCCAGGACCCAGAGAAGGAGGTCTCTGATTGGCTGTCTGACCTGACGCTGGGCGACCAGCACCCGGACCTGGAGGTACACACTCTGTCTGACTAGTTTGTTTCATCAGAGGCTGATTATGTTATTATTATGATATAATGGATTCCTTATTTACTTCTGGAAGTGTACAGATGCATTGAAATAGGAACACTGAGGCTTGTGTCTGCCTGTACTGAGCGTCCTGTCCCCCTCAGGGCCTCCCCGACCCTCAGACCGTGTCCTCCAGCATCCAGCAGATGTGGGCTCTGACGGAGGTGATGCAGACCAATCAGACCACGGCCTCCATCGGACGCTTCGATGTGAGTCTGACACACAGCGACCACGTCACCTTCAGCCTCACACCGAGTCACAGCAACAGATATATATATATATATATATATATAAAGGAAGGAAGGATCAGCTACAATCAGCAGCCGGCTGTCATCCCACAGAGACCAGGGTCCTTTCCCAACCTTTTAGAAACTTATTTATAATACTTAACAAATCTTTGATGATTGTCAAAACAGCAAATACATTTAACACTATCTACATGTTTTATTTACACCCAATCAGTAGCTGTGTTTCCATTATAAAAGTGATATTTCTGAAGTTTAGATAAAGTATAATGGCGCCTTGCTGGTGTTTCCATAACGACCAGAATTGCACAAAACTAGAGATTCAATCTGTGGATTGAATCAGCAGTCTGAGTTCCTCTGCTCTGTGTTTCCAGGTGGACGGATGCTACGACATCAACCTGCTCTCTC
Organism: Serranus cabrilla; assembly: GCA_903364295.1. Taxonomy (NCBI): domain Eukaryota; kingdom Metazoa; phylum Chordata; class Actinopteri; order Perciformes; family Serranidae; genus Serranus; species Serranus cabrilla. Next base: position 356,281 of record CAFUXE010000352.1, read on the forward strand.
TGACGTAACGTGTCCTCACAGGAACACGCAGCACCAAAACCTCTACAAAATATATATATATAGTCTGCTGGGGAACCTTGGAGGACACTGGAAGACATGAAAAGTTTGCACTTTATTTTATTAAGTTTAACGTCGTCTAATAAGAGAACCAACATGAGCTTTGTTTTAGTGTTTTCAGAGTGTTTACTCATGCAGGAATTAATAAAATGTGGCATAGTCTTCCTCTAAATCAGCCTTTCCCAAACCTCCTGGAAGAGTCCTGGAGGTTTCAGATCTCTGCTCCATCACAGCTGGTTCAGTGATCAGCTCGTCATCTGACTCAGCTGTGGCCGAGCACACAGAGAAAAAGCTGCTCTGAAAACCCTGTTTGTATTTATCGGTGTGCTGTAACCTACTGACGACGTGTTGGACTCGTGTTGAGTCTCCAGTCTGCTGTTCAGACACTTTGAATGTATAAAAACGTGGATAACAAGAGAAGGAGTGCTGTGTGTTGTTTCTGTAACACTGAATTTAAGGGAAAGGCCTTAAAAAGAGACGAGTGACGACGTGTTTCAGTCTTAAAAAAGACTAAAATATGACGTCTGGTTGAGGTTCAGATGAAGGTTAGCAGCTCATTGCAGAAATGTCCTTTTTTATGTCTTCATGTTTTATTTGTTGCAAATAACACAAAACTAATATCCTTGCTGTGCAGCTATGAGACATTAATATTAACTGTGAGGTTCATCAGGGAATAAGGAACAGAGTGTATTTAACAGGTGCTGCTGAGAGGAAACAAACTCTGAGGAGCTTCTTAAAATATCAGTTAAAGTGCAGAAGATGTGTCAGATTCTCCAGAGGTTCCTCAGAGCTGCTGACTGAACCACAGAGGACCAGAGCTGCTTCTTCTTCCTCTCTGTGTTTCAAACAGTCTCTGCTCATATTGTTCATGTTCAGAGCTGTGAAAATCGTTTCAGAGACATCTTGTTCATCCTCTTGTCCTCACTAACAGATATTCATGTTTCAGTCTCTACCATCAGTTCCTGAGAGGAGAAAAAAGTCTTTATTCATTCTCACAACTCCTGATGGAAGCAGGTTTTAAACTGAGCTGGACTCTGTTTGTTGTTTATGAGGTTTCTCACACACTAACACTGTTTTAAAGTAAAGGTTACAGTTAGTTAAAGGTTGGGGTTTGGCGGAGGTGTGGTGTCTCTTGCTGAGTGAGGGCCTTTCAGAAAAGGTTTTTATACTGACACATCATGTGACTCTTAGATGGCTCACAGCTGGACTTCATTTCACTAATGACGAGACTCCTGAAGGTAACCGGCTGCACCAGAACCTGATTCAGATGATCAGAGCTCCATGATGAGCTGATCATTGAATCAGGTGTGTTGGAAGAGGGAGACATCTGAAACCTGCAGGATCGGGGGTAGCCCTGGTTTAGGGGGTGAATACATATGCACATGCCCATATCCAGTTAAACGTCAAAGTGTATTTTCAGTGTGTGCCTGTAGCACTGAGCAATTAACCCTTGTGATGTCTTAACATTCTGCAGACATTACTTGGTCTTCATTAAACCCCTAAAATAAATAAAGCAGCCTGATTGCTGTAAACCCCAAATCTGTTTTGCATGAAGAAACAACATCACAAACTCTGAATATCCAGTTTTTCCTCTTCACAGTGCAGAAAGTCTGTTGAATCAGTGAATCCACTCGTTTTATTACACACCTGCATCACTGTTTACTGCAGAATCACTTTAGTGTGTGTCTGTGTGTATTTATGTCTTCTGAAGTATGAAAAATATTTTATAACAGCCAAAAATGCCCCCTTAAACAGGATTCGTACCCTGTTGGTGAGCAGCTTTCATGGAAATATGAAAAAGGTATGTTGAATTTTCCTCATTCGAGGAAAAGTCGTTGAATTTCAAGTTTAAAACTATCGTTTAGGGAGTTTCCTGAGCTGGTAAACACAGTGGAGGATGGAGAATTATAAACTGTCAATGGGAGACATTTGTACAAAGTTCTGCAGGACGTTTTAAACTGAAGTTGGAGAGTAAAAGGTCGATGTTCGAGCTGCTCGTCTCATTTATTTCAGCTGGTCAGCAGCAGAGGATGACAGAGGACACGCGTCACTGTAGCTCATAAACTGGGTAACTGGAGCTGAAAACGTGTGTGAATTGTTGCAAAGGTGATCAATTAGAAAGTGTATTATGTTTATTATATTTGATGATATATTATATATATACTCAGTCGTTCAGGTTATTGTACATGTCAGTAGACAGGAACATACTAACTGCTGCTGTCTGTAGAGCCTCTGAAACATCACATGTGATATTGAGCTTTAAAATAAACATCCCTGTCTGCCTCCAATCCATAACTTCCAGCAGAGCTGCAGACAGGAGGGAGCCGAAGAAAAGAAAATGAGGGAAGTCAGAGGGAAGAGGAAATTGAGTTGAAATTGAAGGAACAAATTGCAAACGGACAGGAGGCTGTCTGTGCACCGACACACACACACACACACACACACACACACACAGTGTGTGCAGCACAATGTGCAGAGCCAGCTGCCTACTCAAGTGTACTTGACATTTAAATTCATACACCCGGCCCTCGCTCCTCTCAGCCTGCATATTGATGCATCCAGGAGCAGAGAAACATTTGTTAGAGAGCGAGGTGCAGGGAGGGGAGGGAGGAGTGTGTTTATGCAGGAGAGAGAAAGAAAGACAATTAAAGAGACAGACAGAGGGACGGAGGGACGGGAGGATCTGTACCTGCGGCGCTGGAGTGATGAATCTGTTTGTTTTCTTTCTAATAGAGCACACAAATCTTCTGCGAGCACAGCCGACGCAGCGCCGAGCCCACAAACCTCCATCTTCTGACTCCGTCCTCTCCCTCTCCACCGGCTGCAGGATCAAATTACACCATACTGTTTATTCTGAGCATCATATGTTGGCATACTTTGTCATGTTTCAGGGTTAGTTTGCAGTTTACCAGCTTTGACTTTCTCTACTTCTTCTTTGGGTTTTCTTAGATCTTCTCTCCTTCTTGTTTCTCTCGAGTTCATATCAGATGTACAGATCCTAAAAAGTATCTTTTGAGAGGAATATTTTGAGTTCGCCCCCAAAAAATGCTAGTCTGGCTACATACGTACAACAAAACATAGTTCTTTATACACAGTTACCAATAAGTTGGATTAGTTTTGTTTTCAGACACAATCCTCTGTGAATTCATTGTGATTTGTTTGGAAGACACTGATGAATAAAGTTTTGGGAGGATATAAACTATAATTTCCTTTGCTTCCACAGTTGGTATCATCACTTCCTGTGCAGCATTCTTTATAATTATCGTGGCCACTAGAGGACGAACGGAGCAATCAAAGGAGGTCCAGGTGATGTAACGTGATGTACCTAAATTAACTTCTGTTGTTTTGGATCACTGGCCATCAACCCGTTCTGTAGTTCAGCTCTGAGAAATGAGCTGCAGCCGGACTAAATGTTTTCTAATCTACTTCACCGCGTTGTCATTTCCTCTCTGAGCCGCTGACCTCGTAAAGATCTGAGCCCTGAATTGGACCTCGAAGCTCTCTGGTCCCACAGCAGCAGCAGCTGACTGTGTAATGAGCGTCTCTGAGTAAATAAACAGATGAATAGATGCGTTTTGTTTATTCATCGCACCTTTTCTCCTGAATCTGTCTCCGAGTGCCGACGTGTGCTCGGCTCAGTGAACCAGCAGCTGTTAAATATACAGAAGTTACTTCTTTGTAAGGAAATAAAGTGATCTGTTGGTGCACACACGTTTGCTGCCTGGAGATTTTCTGTCCTAGTGGCCCAAATCATTAAAGTGCACCTTCACTGTGGCTCTGCAGTAATCCCAAATGAAGTTGGACTGAGGAGAGTCTGAAGCTTCAGCCCTATAAAATCCCCAACAGCAGCATTTAGTTTGTTGGATCCTCACTGTGTGGATGTCTGTGTTTTAATGACAGTAAATACAGTTCAGACTAAACAACATGGGTGTAAATAAAACGTGTCTCCTCCCGTCATTATCTCCTCTCTGCCCTCCATGTTCACATTGTGATCCTCGTAACATTGCATCACTTTCCAAGTGGAGTGATGAGCTCTGCAGCTTTTCACCTCCACGCCATGAATCATTCATTCAGATGAGTGTGTGACAGCAGTGTCACAGCCTCCCTCTAATACCTGACAGCAGAAAAAAGGCCCTTCGTGCTGTGAAAGGAATACTTTATGCAGCTCCTTCCACCTCCAGACGAGATGAGCTCTCAGGGACACTGATTTCTGAGAAAAGTGCTTAAAGGAGCTTCTTAATGCAGCAGACAGTTTGGGCTGAAAGTTAGAGGAAAGTCGTTTTAAAGTCGGTGGTCTGGGGTCCAGTTAATGTAAGCTGTCTTCTGTGGAAACAGCTTTAAGTATAGTTATGCTTGTACGTCCTAAATAATGACGACTGGATCACATTTTTAAACCAACAGAGGAAGTGGGGACAGCTTCAGTTTTAAGCTTAAGATCACAGTTACTTTTTAGGGTAATTTCAAGTTTGGCTCTTTTCAGGGACCAAAACAGACCAAACAGGGTTAGAGGAAGAAGAACCAGAAGACAGAAAGGACAGACAGTTTACTGAGGAATCAGAATCTATTTATTGTCATTGCACAACTACAAAAAACTAAAAGAGAAACTCTCAAAATCAGACCTCCACCAAGGCAACAGGGTCAGTTACTCTGTCACCTGAAGGATTATAGTCAAAACATGTATTTTGGGACACTGGCATTGAAATATTTCATCCACTAGATGGTGGAAGTTAGTGAAGGCAATAGGATCACTCTAACCTCTACCAGAATACTTCATTGATGCTTTATTTATTTTATATGCATCTGGCTGTTAAGGGCAGAAGCTTAGTAGGATACTGGGAATGTATTGTTGTGGTAATATATCACTTAGTTGCTTTCTAGGTAACCCTTTATTTTAAAACAGTGAAATGTAAGATGGCCATTAAAGCTGAGCCTTTACACTTTGTCACAGAAACAACAAAACCTGTTTGAAGACCCTGAGGCTGCCAGGGGCCTCAAGCACTCACACACTGGGGAGAGTGAAAAGCCATGTGTGTGTAACAGGTCGGTGAACTTCATAGTTCAAACCACTGGAGGCACTGGTGAGTAGGTACTTAAACACTCACACACCAAGTGTGGACTTCTGGGAAATAATGTATAAAAACCTTAACCAAAGCATGTTACACGTGGTTTTAGGCTGATTTAAGTCTTGGCCAAGTGGGGACCTAAAAAATGTCCCCT
>CAFUXE010000352.1:386191-408124 GCA_903364295.1 Serranus cabrilla
ACCTCATCCTGTCGGTGTGTCTGGATCAGAGGAAATGTCTCATTAAAACTGTCAACCTGCTTCATAAATCCAAACACTAACATCCTAAAGCATCTTAACCCTTGAAGTTTTGGAGGTAGTACTGCAGTTAATCTTTAAAAAGAATCCTAAACCTGAACCTGATCCAGGCCTGGCGTACGGCAGCTGTAAACTGACCTGAATGTGTCTCGTTAATGAAGGATCACTGCACTCACACTCACTCCTCGGCTGTGTTTTAACCATCAAAGTCAGCAGAGGAAAAGCAAACCAAAGGTTGGAGCTGTCGCATCTTTTACTGGCTGCATTAATTCACTCAGGTACAGAGCAGAAACACACTCCAAACTCTGTTAAAGATCCAGGTGGAGAAACAGTCCGTCACGGCCATAAACTGTCTCAAAATGTTAACACATAAGTGGAAAATAATGAATGCATCCGGCCCATGATTTAGATTTAATTGGTTCTTCCTTGGCACGCTGCACACTTCCAACAAGTTTTATGAAAATCAGGCCAGTAGTTTCTCTGTGATCCTGCTGAGAGGCTGCATGTAGAGCAGATTTAATAAGAAATGGTGTGGCAACACATAAACGAGAGACTGACAAAATAGGCAAAAAGGGGAAAAAAATCTTAATTAAATGGAATATTATTAAATAAATGACTGTGTTCACCACAGAGAATACACAGAAGTCTTTAAAGGGCATCAACAAATTATACAGCTAAGAGTCAGAAATGCTCAACTTGTGATCAACAAAAGCTGGAGGAAAATCGACAAGTTTTCCAAATTAAATGACTTTGTTTGTAACCTCCAGAGAGATTCCTGTAATCATTAACTGATCTGATGCTTCTATTAGCATGATAATGTAATTTGTCAGTGCATTTTAAATCTGTTACAGAAACAGAAACGGAGCACTTCGAGTCTCTTCTTCTCTGGTTCAAACAATTCCTGGTTCTTTGTTCAAACAGGAAATAAATGATGTAAATGCTGGAAGTGAAGTAGTTACCATGACGACGTGACTACAGGAAGTGACGTAGTTCAGTAAAAACGTTTTGTGTGTTTGAGTCACACGGACACCAACACTGCTGACTCAGCAGGTTACCTTTTATTTTGGTCGTTTAACGTCTTTTTTCTGTAATTTTGTGTACTTTTTCTTCATGATATTTTTGTCTTTTTTGTAATTTTGTGTAATTTTGGTTATTATACGTGTTTTTCCAGTAATTTTTTGTCTTTTTTTTTGGCCGTTTTCTGTCTTTTGAAAATGGAAATACATAAAAAAGAAAATATTTTAAGAATATGAAACAGCTACAATCACCAAGAAACCCCGAGCAGCAGCAGTGCAGCCGTGTCCATCCAGGAGGCAGAAAAACACAGGACAGCCCTGAGACTGAAGAGATTAATGACACGAAATGAAGCTCAGGGTGCTCGGTGTCCAGGACTGAGAGTCTCACAGACTCACCTGAACATTTGGTCATTTTCTTAAAAAAGCAGCTACTAAAAAAAAGCATCAGCTTTGTAACTAAAACATGATGTTTAACTGCTCAGATGAAGACTTCAGCTCCCAGGATTCCTGTGGAAACATGCTGAGACAGAGGAACTGTAATGCCATTTGTCTTCCTAATGTAACTTTAATTATATTCTGTTATCAGGGCTGAGGGGCCTGTGGTTGGTTCACCCACTCTTCCACATCTTCTACATTTGGTCCACACACACACAAACACCCACAGTGTGTCTGACTCTGTGTGCTGATAGTGAACGTGTGTTTGGAAGAAAAAGTAGAAAGGAATGAAGAGATGGAGTGACTGTTCAGAGTGATTAATAGCTGTAATATAAACAGTCATGTGAGCGCAGCTGAACGTGACATGCTCACACACTCCACCATCCACATTCATAAACACACACACACCCTGCTGGTGCGTTAGGTGTGTGTGACCTCTAAAACATCAGTCCTGTCAGAGCAGCATTTATCTCTGCTCTCTGCCTCATAATGAAGTTGTGGAAATTCAAATAATCTATGACATATATTTCTTTGGAGGTGGAATAACATTTGCACACCCTCAGGGTTTTATTCATTTATTTTGGCAAAATAGAGTTACTGAAAAAACAAACCAAACCAAACAACCTGGAACTTTTAAATGTGTTTTACCTGAATTACTATCAGCAGGACTGCCATGAAAGTTTATAAAACATCCACGTGTCCTAATGACCTTTCCCTCACAGCCTCCAGCAGGTTGACATTTTTTGTTTGCAGTGAAATGTCTCCAAAAAACCATTTGATAGATTGTGATGAAATGTGGTTCATCGTTCATGTTCCCCTCAAGAGGAATTCTCATCATCAGGTCGACATTTTAATGAGCGCAGGACTCTGGTTTATGGGACTGATGTCCAAATGAAGCTTCATTAACCCTTTTCTTAATTTTCTGACCCCCCTCGTTGGCTCTCTCTGTTCACCAACGGCTGAGTAATTGAGTCTTTATCTTTAAACCAACAGTGTCATCTTCTAATACAAACTAATTATAATGATTTATTTAGACATCACACGTTTATGATCAAAGAGCATCGACATGTTAGTATGCTGTTATACTAAAATCTAATTATCTAGTAACACTAAATGCACCAAATTGACAAAATCGAGTGTACGTTCCAGTGTGGACTTTAGTTTCAAGAGCTGACCATTACCTATCAAAGAAGGGAGCTCCATTTTTTTTCTTCACCTAAATAATTTTTTACTACAAATACTTTCCCAGGTTCTTTAAAAAAAATTATAATAGAAAATATAATAAAAACAAAGAAAACCCATTGAATGAGAAGGTTTGTCCAAGCTTACCCAAGTTTCGATAAGTTGTTATGGAAAATGATAGTGAATGGTTACTTTGATGTGTGTGAGTGAGTGAGTGGTTGAAGTCCCTGCTCCGGCCACCAGAGGCAGCGCTGAGTCTGGACTCAAACACTCAAACACCTCAAGGCTAAAATCATAATAAAAAGCTCACCAGAGGGTTTTAGACATGATTTAAAGCATGTAAAACAGGGGATTATGAACTATGAAAATGTCCCCTTTGGCTTTGAAGTCCTCTGTTGGTGAAGGTGTAGTGATGCTAAGGTCCCCTGTTGGATAGGTTGGTGGGTACACACACAGTGGCAGAAGGTGTTTCTATCTCTGTATGTATGTTAGAAGTCAGATGTCAACAGTTGGCTGGAGGTCTTCTTTGACAAAGATAGATTGACCTACAGTGTCAGCCCCCAGCTGTGTGTGTGTGTGTGTGTGTGTGTGTGTCCACTGGAAATGAGTGGTGTGTGATTTCTGAGAAGGAAACAGACACTGATGGTGAGAGTGATGGATTGAATAAATGTACGTCCATGAGAGTGTGTGAACACAGTGACAGATGGAGTGTGTGTGTGTGTGCCAGCAGTGACCTTGTGGGACGATAGCTGTGAACACGTCCTGGTTTTCATACAGCGACAACCTGATGTTCTCGTTCTGTCTGTCGTTCCGTCTCACACACACAGACACACATTGGAAGAGACAAGTTGACACACACATGGTGTGAAATGTCACCACGAAAACTCACCCCACGGGCAAATCCTCCCGAGTGTCACCTCTGACATTCAGTCAGAATCATCTGAACAACATGTGGAAGAGCTGGGAATAACATTTAATGGCTTCATGTGCTGCATGCTGCTACTTGTCTTTTCACATTTGTTTGACATTACGGAGGAGAGAAAAGTGCAACAGTTGTTCCAGTGTGTGAACTCTTCAATCCCAGTGACCTCTGAGAGGACAGGACGAAACACAACACGTCATCTTTGAGGAATTGTTAATTTCCCTGTCAGACACAAAAAGAGATCTGTAAAATATTCATTTTCAGACAGAGACACGAGGGAAACAATGTCTCTCATATTTTATTTTTATTTTAAGACATTATTTCATATTATCAAACCTTACACTGAATTTTTCCTATTTTGTTTTGGTTTTATTATTGTCTTACATTTTTTAACATAATTTCTGTGGCTCACATCACCCTCATAACTCCTTCACTTCCAGCATTTACATCATTTATTTCCTGTTTTAACAAAGAACCAGGAAGTGTTTTGTCCTAAACCTGCTCAGTGGTTTGTTGCAGTAACACACAGAAACTGCAGCTTTTTTTTTTACAGCCATGAACTGTATTTGTATGCAAATGAATATTCTGCTGTTTTAACAAAATCACGTGAATGAATGTATGAATTCGGGGTGAAGAAGTCGTGGTAATTGCACATAATTTTGTGAGATTCCTGAACAGAAAAGCACATAAATGTGTTTCCTAAAATGCTAAACTACAATAGTCGCACTACTTTTCAAACTGGAAAAAAATGAAGTACTGTACTAAATCTTTAATCACCATTTTGAGTTTTTGAATTATAAATGAACTGAACATGCAAAGTAAACAGTTTCAGATGTTAGAGGATTATAAAATCTGAGTGTAAATGAGATATATATTTTACAAAACAAGAACTAGAGGGTTAACGAGTGAACAAAACTGAATTTATCCAAACTTTCATCAAAATCAAACAGTGGTGAGTTGAAGCTGACTTCTTCTCCAAAGTTTTTCTGTCGATGAGCTTTTACCTTGAACTTTCTCTGAGTAATCTCCAGATACTTCCTGAAATACTGTATGTCTGTTCTGATGATTCATGTCCTTCTCACTGTGAGTCACTGTCAACTTTGAGTCATCATATGTGAAAAAAACAGATGATGCTCAAGTCTTTGACCCAAGGTTAAATGAAAAGATGAATTCCTCTCTTTGCACGCAGTATTAAAGCTCAGCTATCACAAAGGCGGCAGACGATGCAAACAGGTAGATTAGCTTACTGAGGCCGAAAGCTTCTCCAACTAATGAACTCTGAGTGCTCTAATTAATTAGAACTGACAGAAAAACCTGCGAAACTGCAGACGAAAGGCAAATAATTATCACTTTCTTCCTCATGTGTTTCTATTTTATATTAATGTGTTTGACTGAGAAGGAGCCTTCGTAGTTAATTCACAGTCTTCTAATTGATTCCCATAAGCAGTTATATAGGGCTGATATGATGTCAATAACACTTAAAAGTGACGCTTTATGAAGGGAGGCGTTACTATTGGATTGAACGACAGTGTTTTCTCCCTTCGCTCTGCGTGTCTCTCCTGCTTTAGCTTTAATAGGCTGCAGTTAAGACAGAAATGATCAGATTAGCTGATGAGAGGAGCCAGGAGACTGAGAATGTGCCAGATTGGCTTCCTTCCTAACCCTCCATCAACGAACGGGAGGTTTCAAAACGGAAAGTAATTAATAGGCAGCGGTTGCACATTTGTCCTTCTTCGTTTCATTAACTGTCAGACGGGAAAGGGGGTGGATGTAAGGTCTCTCTGTTGCTACACTGGCTAATCGTTTCTGAGGGCACCCTGAATTCAATACATTTTTTACCTCATTATTTATTCCTCCAACGGAGCAAAATCATCTCTTTGAAGGCAGTTAGAGCGGCTCACATGGAGCTGAAAGAGTTCATTTTATCAGGAGCCTCAACGTGAGACGCTAACCAGAAACCAAAACCAGTCGAAATTATGAAATAAAAAGTCATAATTATGAGTTAAAAAGTCGAAATTATGAAATAAAAAGTCGAAATTATGAAATAAAAAGTTGAAAGGAAGAAACCTTATTAAATATAATTTCGACTTTTTATCTCATAATTATTACTTTTTATTTCATCATTTTGACTTTTTATCTCATAATATCGACCTAATATGGGTAAAAAAGAAGTTTAACAGAAGAAAACAAAATAAAGACCGGAGCATCGGGCGCGTCAGTCTCTCGGAGGGTCTTCTACGGCGGCGTGAACTGCCGAATAATGAAACTTTGGAAGATAAAGTGCAGGCCTGAGGTCAATAACACACGCTGATTGAGTGAGCGGAGCTTCCACTGGTTTGGCCGAGCAAACAGAAACCCCAGCGGGCGCTGCATCTCCAACTGCATGCGAGTTATAGAGGCAATACTAAGCCCCCCTGTAGGTTTGTGATTAATCAGAGTGATAGCAGAGGATTGAGTAGGAACATCACTGGGGGCGGGTGATCAGCGGCTGACAGGGCTGCTCCTCTGCTGCTTTGTCTTTGACGGGATAATAAGCCGAGGGCTTCCCGGGGTAGCTGGGAAGGTGGATGCTTTCTATCCTGTTTGCACTTATTATTTTGGGACCTAAACCTTCAAAGCGAGCGACAAATCAGGGCCCCGGGCCCTCTGCGGGGCCGGGCTTCCCTTCAGGCTGTCAGTGTGTGCTGTTAAAGCTGTTTGCACCACAAAATGAGTAAATGCATTGAAATGTTAAAGGTTCCAGTGAACTTCTAGTCGAATTGTTGGGCATCCTCTGAGTTTAGCTTCACTTCCTGTTTGTGCACATGACAGGCAGCATCAGAGAGAGACAGGCAGGATTTATCATAAAAATAACAACTAAATACTCAACTCCAGCCCGATTAACGAGCTGCAGGATTCAACTGTTTGTCCTGCTGAAGAGGAATCATCGAGAACTTAAAGAAAGGATCACTGTTGAGCAGAACAGAGAGGCTAATACCAATTCATGTCATTATAAAGTATCACCCACTGCCCATGAATACATTATTTATATTTCTGCCAAAAGCACTGTGGCATTTCTAATCCTGATAAGGATGTGTGCCTCTTTTCATCACGGCTTCATGAAACTGCAGCCAGAGAAATGTAGTAATCTGCCAGAATAACTGGACTGTTTTGCATTAATTATAGTCCGATTTCTGCAGGTGTAACACTGCTGCATGCTGCAGGTCAGTGGAGATGTCCTTTTTCTGCTTTCTAACAGAATGTGTGACAGGAAAGAGAGCTGAGTGAGAAGAGATTCACAGTCCTGCTGAGTGACAGATAGAAATTAAAACCGAGAAAGAGAAAAAGGGTGAGAGAGTCTTTTTAGTGGCAGTCTTTTTCCAGAGTTCAGTCTGCAGGATCTCTTGGGAGCGAGCAGAAAGAGGAAGAGGGATGAAACGGGACAGGACCATCCAGCCGGCACATCGGATCCTGACACACTAACTGCTCAGTCAGGACTCTATAAAAGCACCGAGGGGAAAATCCTTTACTCTGTGTCTGTGACCTGCAAAATCCTTGAGCTCATCAATGTCAAGCAGCGTCTCTGTCCTAAGTAACTTTAATACAGAAAGTCAACTTTCTGTGTGCTGGGAGAAGTTTGACAGGCACAACAGTGTGTGCAGGAACTCTGTCAGCTGTCCATATATAATCTGAAAACTCTCAAACCAGCTCTCACTGAGCCGGAGCACGGAGAGAGGAGCATGAAAGGGTTTGGTTAATGAGTCCACGAGTAGTTACAGGACCAACGCAACCAACTGCAGGTTTAAACTCAGCAACAACAAACCTGACAGCTGACTGCAGAAACACAGTATGTTCGTCTTCAAAGCATGAGAGGAAACTAAACTCATGTCAGTTTGTGTTTTAGACAAAAACAGAGAGACCTGTCACAGATGTGCAGACTTTTACATCATCAACGGCTTCTGGAAATGTACAATTACTTCAGTTGTTTACTTCAGACATAGAGAAGAAATGTTAGATTATTATTATTATTGATAATAATAAATGTGTCTAAAATCTGGTGTCTGTAACTTGTAACTTAAATGAGAATATCTGAACGCTGGTATACTATTTTATGCAGATGATATGATCGTTTACTTGATGTTTTCTCAGAATAAAGATGGAAGTGAAGACTAATGGGAAACATGGATCAAAAACATTTTTTTACTCTCATTTTAGCCAGTTGGCTGCACAAGGAGCCATGACTTTGAATGTTAGTTAGAGAGTGACTGATCAGTACAATTTGGGGTATTGAGGTTTAATTTGCATGAGCATCCATCTGCCTTTTGATGAGAGATTAATCCAGCAGGCCGAGTGCTGCACCAGTGCTGAGCAAAGCCAAACTTTAGACAAATAAACAGCACAAATAACCAACTGTGTTTGACTGGAAACTGGATATGGAGATACAGTTTGAAAAAAGCTAACTTCTTTGTGTGACCAACCACAGAAAAATATATTAAATTGATGCATATTACTTTATTGCATGCATTAATGCAACAGGAAACATTTCTGGAGTTCAGTGTAAACAGAATAAAGCTGGAGAATCTTTGCTAATTTCCATTTTACTCTTTGGAAAGACTCCCCGGCTGTAGGGGGGAGATGTTGTGTAAGAAAACAAAGGTATTCAGACCCCGGCTGTAAACAGAATATGGCATTTCTTTAAGCCAATAACTGAAAGATTTAATCCTCAGCCAGCTTCACAAAGACCTGTGCTGTGCATTCCCAGCGGTGGTGTCGTGCATCAGAGCAAGCACAATCGGTTTCTCTCCTGAGTGGGAAGAAGGGGCCGCTCCTTGTCCTTTTCTGCTGCTCTCATGAATTGTAGTGGATAATTAGAGTGGAATTGTGGACACAGTGAGGCAGGAAACATAACAGACTGTGGAGGAGTCTGAAATCCATCCATCACATATCGGCAGGTGAACACAAGCCAATGGCATCACAAGCTTCATGTGTGCGGCGCTCTGCAGGCCAGCAGCCCAGCCGGTCCAAAGGGATGATCCAAACTGGAAGAGAAACGTGTTTCAATCCCATAAAATGAACTGAATAAACACAGCATTCCATAACAATGATGGGAGATGACTTTTCAACACTTCCTGCAGCCCACAGAAGAACTCAGAAACATATCGACCTTGACTCGAACCTCCTCCGGACTCGTGCGTCACCGTTCAAATATGCTAATTTAGCTGAACAAACAAATCGATTGTGGTTTGAATAGATTGATTGATAATGTGTGTTTCTGTTTACCTGCGGCTCTGCGGCTCTGTCTCACCGAGGCTCTGGTCAAGTAGAGGTCAGCAACAGATTCCTGCACGGCCTGCAGAGCGTCTCATCAGACAAACACTCAGCGGTATAAATTCACCAAGAGAAGAACAACAACAGAACAAACTGCTTTAGAAAACATATTTCTGTGCTCTGGAAGATTTGTGTTAGCAGCATGAACAAGTGTGATCATCTGACTTTTCTTTCTCAGTTTTGATTGATAATTATTGTAAACATATCTGATGGATTGTCATGACATTTGGTTCATGTTCCCCTCATGAGTAATTATGATAACTTTGGTAATGCTCTGACTTTTCATCAGATCAACATTTGAATGTATCTAAACTATTAGATTAGAATTATGACTAAATTCCTGATGATATTCCTCTGAGCCTCTGCTGGACTACGATGTTGAGAATGGTAATTAAAAATATATATCTTCTAATCATTAGCATGTTGGTATTATCATTGAGAGCATGAAAATTACGGTAAATTACCACTTTTTTAACAGCACTGACTGACCCAGCAGCCAACCAGAGCTGCTCACCTGATGTTAAACTTTCATTACAGAGTTTATGGTGTTTATGCAGATGTGTGTTGGTCCTGGAATAGCTCTGTGTCCTTATCTAGATCTAACCAGCTCACAGGAGATTTACAATGTAAAACATTGACTTTGATGACCTAAAACATAACAAAGGAAAGTATTGTTTCCATTAAATAAGGTTACAAAAGGAACTTAAAAGACGAGTACCTATAAAAGTATCCAATTCAGTTGTAAAACTGAAAACAAGAAGATATAAAAACCCTGAAATGAGAGTCGGAGATGGAGAGATCAAACACAGGAAGAGAGCGAAGGAGAGCAGGAGAAGTTGGGGATGAATGGAGGAGAGAGCTGCCGGCTGATAAATCCTCAGGGCTTAATTATTGTCTTTTCCTCCCTCACATTATTCTCTCCATCAGGAGGATAGTACACAGCCTGCAGCCGCTCCTCCCGCCTCATCGAGAAGAAAACCACAGAGGTGCTGTCGATACCACTTTCACTTTAAATGTATTGTTTGTTGTTAATGCAATCATGTGCACGACTGAATGAAAGATAGAAATGTTTCCTTTTTGATTGTATTAACTGTCTGATTACTGAGCTGCCTCTGCATGAATAAATGATGAGGTAAAGTCAGTGAGTTGGGTGCAAATTAACGGTTATTAATGGATAAAAGTCAGCGTTTGTTTGTGCATAATGACGTGTCAACACAAATCCCTGCTTTATCAATTTAACACCCTTTTTATCCCTCTTAACGCCTCTTACCTCGCTTTTATTGTATTAAAATATAAATGTTGCCCAGCTTTTTTGCCTGCTGCCCCTCAGGCAGCACTGTGAGCATGAATGAAGATAGTAGCAGTGGAGCAGCTACAGCTGGTTTGGAGATAGCAGCACATCGCTCCGACAGGAACCACACTCCGTCTCAATATTGTCTGTTTACCCCAAACTTTATCTTCATTACGTGTCGCAGCGTGGATTCACTGATAAGATGTACGAGTGTGATACACGGCCTGATACAATCCTGTGACAAGATGCACTGTGGCTCCTTTTCATCTTTAGTGGATCTTGGATTGGATTATGTGCGCTTGTTTATGGGAGATATTATTCTTTGTACTTTGTTTGCTGACTGCTGGTGCACCGAGGCTGCACACTTCAATGGAGCGGCCGAGCAGGGGTCAGAGTCTGAACCTCTGAGGAGGCTCACAGCTGGAACAGGAGAAATATAAACTATTTTCTTCACATTTATCATGCAACCATTGTGCACAGCTAGACTGATTAATCACAAGTACCAACAGCTCAATTATCATTAATAAATGTTAATTAAATTAAGTCTATAAAGTGCTTTTGAAACAACAAGAACTAAATCAGTGAAATTGGCAATCAGCCTAAAATAAACAGTATTTATTCTAAAGATTACGTCTCTCACCTTATATTTCTTCTCATTTCTCTGAGTTGTCAGCACACATTATTCTTCTATGAACACCAGTTTATGTTTTAGCATGTTAGCATGGGAAACAAAGCACAGCTGACGGGATTGTTATTAGTTCTGCAGGTTTCTGGTCATAAAACACAGATATTTTCATACATTTTCACCATCAGTAGCCTGAGCTGGATTTAAAGCCTGAGTGTAAATAAATCAACATTGACTTCTGGTTTCATGCAGGATAAACAGTGATCTCCGGAGTCAGAGTCCCAACCTCCTCCCTACGCAGACTTTACCGTTCTTTATACTAAATCAAACAGTGCCATTCCCAATTTCCTGGGAATGGTTTTACATTTGAGTTAGCTGACAGCCTGATGTGTCTCATACAGACACTAACAGGCGCCTCTCTAAAGAAACAGTATTTAATGACAGCAGTGGTTCACCTGAGTTAAAGTCCTGTGCTTGTTTAACCATCAGTCTCTTCTGTGCGCGGACTTTCTTGCTCTTTATACCACGTCACCTGACACAGGAAGCTCTTACTCAGTTTGGTCTGTGACTTCTGATTCTCACGTATGTGGCAATGATTACTTGGGATGAAACAAAGAAAGTCTTTGAAGTAAACAAACAGTCAAGACACAGACCAGTCAAAGATGCAAGTCCCCTCCTCGTAATTATTTAAAAATATAAGAAGGACATTTGCAGGAATATTACAGGAAAACACCTGAACGTAAAATATCTGTTTTTGTTCTTTTAAAATGAGCAGAATCAGAAGTCCACACTTGGCTTAGTGTGATGGTCCCCTGGAGGCAGAATGTGAATGTTTGTGTGTATGCATTTCAAGTTTTGGTCACTTTTGAGTTTAAACAACAGACGTTTCCCGACTTTATACTATTAAAGATTTATCTGTGTCTTTGTTCTCCAGCTCCCAGGCAGCAGCGTGCAGTATATCCACCTGCTTACCTTCAGAAACACATTCATCGACGTGCTCGCCTGCTGTAAAACATCACTCCTCAAACCTCGGAGGACAGATTCAATAAGCCCGTGGGACTGCTGCACGGAGCCCATATGCATGCGTTCCCACTTGTAAAAGTTGATGAACATGAACTGCAGAAAAAAGCTAAAACTTCCTCTTTTCCCTCCTTCTCTCTTAGGAAACGCTGCTGCAGGAGTCAGGAGGAAGCAGCGAGCGGGAGAGGCAGAGCGGCTCGCTAACGTGCCCCTAAGACATGCAAATATAAACAATAACTGAGTGCATCTGTGAGTGTGTGTGTGTGTACTTCTGTGTGGGTGTGCGTGTGTGTGTGGGTGTGAATAAACATGAGAGCGAGTCGTCTGTATATTAGTGCACTGAGCTGCAGAGCTACGAGGCAGAGAGAGAAGGAGAGGAGAGGAGGATGTGGCAGGACGAGAAGATGTAAAGAAGATGAGGGAGGGAGGGAGAGAGAGAGGGAGGGAGGAGGGGGTTTGAATAAACAGAATCTGATTATAAAGATGATAAGGAAACAAGTGGGGCCACGGGGGAAGAAGGAGAGGAGGAGATGTATTAGGAAGAGCCGGGGAAGATAAAAAACGTCTGATGAAGAAAACTTCACAGCAATCTATACAATATTTCACTGTTAACTAACATTACAGCAGCTAACATGGCTACCAGGGTTTCTCAAAATCTGAGATATTCTGACTTTTAGTTTGAGTCAAGTTCCAAAACTGCATTTCCCATAATGCAGCTTGATAGCATCACTTCTTGTATTAAAGACTGGACGTCCTTCAGACTCCACATCCTGCTGAATTTAGGTTTTAGGAATAACTCTGATGACCTCACTCAGGTTTGAATGTCAGATATAATAAAACTATAATAAGGTTTTTAACTAAAAGTCAAAGAGCTTCACTGACTAAAAATTCCCCCAAAGGTAACCTTTTTTTGAACCGTACGTGTCTGTATGAACACTCTGCTGCTATTTTACACACATTACGTGCCACAAGGACTCACTTCAGTCTTACAAAAAACGTGCTAATTTCACGTATTTTGTGAGATCAGGTTGGCCTCTCAAATCTGTTCTCTCCAGCTAAAATCTGTCTTCCACCCACAGTCCACAGACATTCAGCTGTAATTGGTGACTCTAAACAGCCCGTAGGAGTGAATGAGAGCGTGAATGTTTGCCTGTCTCCATGTGTCGGCCCTGTGATGGTCTGGAGACCTGCCGGGGGTGGACCCGCCTCGTGGCTCCAGTTTGGATAAGCAGTCAGGATGAAGGAAGAAGGATTAGCTGAACTGAGTGAAGCTATTGCTCGATGTGTCCCCCCCAAAAAACAATGCATGAGATTATTACTTATCCTCCTTAAACTGGGGTCCAGACTTTGTGTGCCGTTTTAATGTGAGAGTTCCAGGAGACTTTATACTGGTGTTTCTTCAGGCTCAGTCCTTTGGTCCCGACATTAAACTGATGTTGATGTATAAACTCAGAGTTTTCCTTCGGGGACTCTGCAGAAGCAGAAAAGAGACTCCAGAGCCGGCGCTGAGGGCCAATCACATCGCTCCGCTGGTGTCAGCACCGGAACGGCTTCACAGAGGAAGCTGTGCCACACTTGCTAATAAGGAGCTAACAGAACAGCAGGCAGAGAGCTGAGGCTGCTAAGCGTGGCGGGAGCAGCAGAGCCAGAGATTTCCTGAGGCGGTGGCAGCCGGTCACAGCCGCTGTGACTCCTCAGACAGCGGGACAGAAGGTGGAGCAGCACTTCAAAGAGCTGCAGTGAAGCCTGCCTGACCACAGGTAATCATCTCATCTGTTGTGCTGCTTTCAGCCGCAGTGGAGGAGTCGGAGAGAGAGCTCTGCACATGATCCTGCAGCCGGGAAGGAACAGGAAGACTTTACTGACATGAGAGCAGATTCATGCATGAAGCAGAACGTACGCACAGAGGTCACCTGCAGATATAATCACCAATGTTAGACGGATATATGACACATGATGAGGAAGAGTTTCATTCACAGAGACGCTGAGCTGGAGAGAATAAAGATTCTGGTTCCTGAAAGAGCAGAAAGTAACATAACTTCAGCTGAACCATCTGGTTTTTGTTTAGTGATGAATATTTGATTGCAGGCTGTGAGCTGCAGCACTGAGCTCCTACTGTCTCTTGTTGTATTGCATTGAATTACAAATTCTTTATGCATGTACATACTGTATTTATGTATGCTTGTAGTCTTATTTTCGTGTAATTTTAATATACATAGCATGAAGTTGTTGCTTTTTCCTGTGCACCACAGGAAGAGTTGGACTGTCCATTATTTAAACGGCTCAAAAGCTCCAAAACCTGAAAGTCCAAAAAATGTCCCATTGGACTGAGAGCCTGAAAACAAACTCCCATCGCTCTGAAAAGACACAATATCCTTCAGTTAGGAGGGTGAAGACACATGGACAGGTGCAACAGAAAGAAGCTAGGCTACAAACCGTCCCTTGTTGGAGTTATGTGTGATATTACGATGCGAGTTAGAGCTAAAGAAGAACAAACGACTCCTGTTTCCTGCATGAATGATTGTCAGATTGGAGGTCTGATGTTTGCATTTTACTTTACACTTAAATATGATTCTCTATGTTAATTTTTATTGCTTTAACTAATTTGAATTTAAATGTGTTTCTCTACGTTGCTTTTATTGCTTTTATATGTTTTCCATGTTTGATGTAAAGCTCTTTGAAGGCCCTGCTGTTGAATTACAAATAAACTCTCCTTGCAGCAGGTGAGACTCAGACGGACTCAGCTGATAATTGACTATTTGCAGGTCCTGAGTCCTTCTCTCTGCAGGGAGAGAGGGTTTTTGGAGCTGTGGGTGTTTGGTGTTGGGATAACAAGCCTTTGGACAAATGAGCTCTCAGTCCTCTGGGACCCTTTTGGAGCTGTTGGGCTTCCAGAATAATCTGCTGTCCTAACAGTGTTGTGGCACCGGGAATCCCTGCAGCTGCTTATAGCTGATGGAGATCTGAGGAAATGAAAACATACACAAATCTCAGTAAGATATTGATCGGCCGCTGCTATAACTGGCTTCTAACTGCTGTAATGATCTGTTAGCGTATCAGCCGTGTGTGCTTAGACTCGCATGACTTCATCTTTGAAAACCAGCGTTATTACTGGCAGGACGTCGATCCCGTCAGCAGCCAATGAGCTGATCAAGCTTCACTGAAACACTTTCTCAGGTTGGAAGGTGATGAATCATCTCGTTGTTTGTTGCTGCAGGTCCTCAAACAGTTTGTGCTCATTCTGCAAAACGGTGCCGCACCTTTCTGATGCACAACACAAGGTTAGAAAGCGTCTCCAGAGAGTCTGAGCTCTGGGAGGAGAGGCGTTTATCAGCCAGTTTAGTCAAAATGACAGAAAACAGATCAAAAGATAACTCTTTGCATTACATATTTAAAAACAGAAATCCAAAGCATCTGAAATTGCTGGGTGCTGCTGGATCATTAATGCCCCCCCGCTGCTCCTCTCCTCCCACTCAGACGCAGTCAGAGTCACTGAAATACCAAACAGGCGAGAAAACCCAGCGTGCTCATCAGAAACGCCTCTCTGCCAGAGAAAGTCTCACCATCTGCCACGTTGGAAGTAAAGCTGGAGGAGTTTGAGGGTGAAATCACGACCTGCAGACGCGGCTGCAGCCTGCAGATGGACGTCTGCAGGAAACACGTCCGTCACACTCATGGTTACAGCGGCACATGTGATCAGCTCCAGACGTGTGTGAGAGACGGCGAGGACTCCCTCTGACAGCCGACGGGCGCCGACGACCGCTTGATAGCAACAAATTAGACCTCGGCGGACTTCAAAGGCATCTTATTAGCTGCTGGTGTCATTATGTGATGTAGAGCATCAGCTCAGCGCGGAGAGGTCTCGGGGCGAATCTGCTCACATGGTAATTATTGTGTTAGATAATGACGGGACACGCAGTGACATCAAAGCCCAGAATACACACGGTGCTGATAGAGAGGGCTCAGAGTCACGGTGCAAGTCTGCAGAAAGTGTTTATCATTTAAGTGTTCAGTTATGAACCATCAGGCTGCTGCACAAACAGCTTCACCTCAACAAAGATTCACTCCTGACTAATAAAACTCATTACTGCTACATGCAAACAACTGATTACACAGACTTCTGCAGAAAGGCCAAAACATCTCACCCAGCAGCTGATACCAACACCTCCATGAAGACATTATGTGCTGCATATATTGCTCCAAGTCAGATGTAATATTAATAGGAGTAAAATGGGAAGAGGAGGGAGAACATCAACTTATTGAAGCAAGAAGATGTGTGAAATAAATTGTGGTAAATGAGGCGTGAAGAGGTGGAGGCAGACTGAGCGAGGACGAGCTGATGCATGCAGGGCGGAGAGAATAGAAATATTAATGCTGTAAATATCATTTCAGTCTGCTGAGGAACAAACTGAGAGGATGATATCCTGAATCAGTCTGAGGAGCTGGAACCTCTTCCTCCTAAACCATGTGTCTGATGTATGTTTTATATTTACTTTTATTATTTGTTACGTTGTAGATTCATATTAAAGAAATCAGAACTATTATGGAACACATTATGTCCTAAAAAAAAAGTGTGAAACAAACCAGAATATGTTTTATATTTCAGATTTGATGACAGCTTTGCTTTGCTTTGTGATAATATAACAAATATTACATAATAATCAAACCAATTAAAAGCACTATATTAAGGTTGCAGCTGATTATCTGTGCAGTCCCAAACCAGTTGTCATGTGCATCTGCAAAAATAATTTTGTTTACAGGTAAACATGGATAAACTCTCATTATTCTATTTGTTAAAAACATGCTGGACTTTTTTTTATCAGGCAAAATAAACAAATGAATGATTAAGATAAATAAAATGTGCCTCCGTCTGCTCGTCCCCTAAAAATCCGACCTTTATGTTTTCTTACTTTCTTTTGCTGCATCTCGTCAGTGAAGCTGCTGTTTCTGCAGCACATGAAGCGTCCTGACACCCAGCAGAGCTCGGCCCCGCGGTGACCAGGCTCCTCCAGCTGCTGATGGAGTGCCTTGCTCAGGGGCGTCCTCACAGACCGGAGCATCAATCAGGCTCTTCTCCGTGTCACCGCTCCCCATGAGGCCCATCAGTCTGAACCGCCAACACTTATCATCACAAAGCAGCTTCTCCGCGCCGCCGCCGCCTCATGCAACTTTCACATGTTTATTAAAGTATAATGCATTCAAACTGCATCACCAAAAATAGCTGCCGACGCTGCAGAGTGGAGCAGCTTCAGACTGACTCAGACGTTTCAGAGGCTGAACCGGCCGTCTGTTTCTAAAGTGTGTGGGCAATTTTCAACAATATAATGTTCTGTAAACACGCACCATAACTTATTCCCTGGCAAGAGGAGCAGCTGATCTGATTTAAAAGGTGTCAGAGAAACAGACGGATGGTTGGTGTGTTCTGTCAGTGAGCGTCTCTGGCAGCGTGTGTGTTGGAGGGATTCGTTTGGGGACCTTGGCGCCAGCAAAAAGACAAAATGAAGAATGAGTTTTAAAACGCTGCCAGTTTCTCTCCTCCGTTTCTACACGACCTCAGCTGCTGTGTCGGGTGTCTGAGAGCGAGTCTGTGTGGTTTTTGAGAGATTCATCTTAATCTGACTTTCTTTGGGATAATCAGAGTCACACAGCTGGTTATTAAAGTGTTATGAACACGCTCACGAGAGACAGAGTGTTTTTAATTACAGCAAACATCATCAGAGTGCAGAATAACTTCAGATTAAACAGAGATACCTGCAGGGAAATACAGTTTTATACACAGTATAATCACATAAACACAATAAGAGAAGCTGAAGTGAAAGAAATCAGCTCCGGCTGTAAATACAAGAGGGATTTATCCTTTCACCATGTTCACTTCTACAGTATTTTGGAGTTTTTTCCTCCTGATGATAAACTATTTTAATTATGTGATGCACAAGAAAGGTACAAGTGCTGTCTGTCTGTTTCTGCTGGCAGACAGGAGAAAAGTAGTTCACGCCTGATGGAGTCGAAATGTTTCTTTAATGAGCCGGAAAACAGAATATAGTTTTTATTTCCAGTTATCATCACAGAGCCTGATGTTGTTCTGGGCTGAGTGATGAAACATCGGCGCTGTCAGACCTGTCAGGACGGGATCCACGTCTAATAATGTTTTAATGGGAAAGAAGTTCTTCATTTAACTCCAGGAGCTCTCTCAGTAGCCAAGAGTCAGAAAGGATTTGTGCATTTTTATTTTCTATGGGAGATAAAAGGAAGAAACAACAACTATTTTTGACGTGTCATTTACCTTAAACTTAACAACAAACGTCATTAACAACATTTTATTAAACCGCCCATCTTACGGCTTCAGACAAAAGTTAAAAAGGATGAATGTAAATAATAAAACAAACAGATCACTTTATTATAAAGTCCTGATGTTAAACCTTTGCAGCACAGCGTGCAGATTTAAAGTCTGCAAGGAAAACAAACTTTACATGTTTTTGGACTCAAACAATCAAAGTTCAAAGTACTTTATTGGTCTTGGATACTAGTTTTAGCAAATTCTCAAGCAACATTTAGAAATGTTCCATTAAAGTAACTGTGAATCGGTGAGTTTCCATCAATAAAGTGCGCTGCAGTAACGTCCTCTGGTCAGCAGGGGGCAGTGTGATGTGCTGTAGGATAATCCGTCAGGAAACAGGAGAAGAAGAGAGAAAATAACAACAAACAGAGGAAACGGAGAGAAGTCTGCAGGAATTATTCTTTATGTCAGAGGAAACAGCTGATCAGTTTAATGTTTCAGAGCTTATTCGGTGAAAGTTTCCACCTCCCGTTATTAACTTTTTATTTATAAAAAGACATAAAACACTTCAAGCCAGCATAAAAACTTTTATGCACATTTTTGAAAGTTTTAACCAATGTTGGTGTTTCCATCAAGCTTTTCTTCCAACGTGCAGATAAACATTATTATAGAATGATTCAGTTCTCACACATCAGTCAAATGAAACTGCTGAAACCGTTTTCAATGATCCTGATTCTTGTGATCTGACTGGTCAGAAACCTGCACAGCACCTGGTGACACCAGAACTACAGCTGAATGATGAGCTGCTGCTCTGTCCTGATGATAGAGACTCTCAGAGGGTCTCAGAGCTGATTTATCTGATGTATCTGATGTATCTGATGTATCTGATGTATCTGATTTATCAGCTTGTCCTGCGTGAGCACGGCTGCAGCTTCACATCTGCATGTGCTGCGTGTCTGTGCAGATGGATGTGAACGCTGACTGACTGTTTGTTTGGAGCTGCTGTGATTGATCCTCGACTGCAGGGTGAACAAACAGACAAACAGGAAACAAACGCTCGGCTGCTGCAGGCGGCTGTGACTGTAATGTACCAGTCAATATTAGTATGGACAGCCAGACAGACAGACAGACAGACAGACAGACAGACAGACAGACAGACAGACAGACAGCAGGGTCACAGCCAGACACACTAAAAAACAAACCAGAATAAAAGAGTCGGAGGCAGCTGGTGTCATGGAGACGGACAGTTCAAGACAACAGAAGACAAACCAGCTCCTGTGATAACGAGACAGATGTTGGACTGCAGCTGTGACCAGTTCACAGCACACTCACTATATATAGAGTCTGTCTGTCTGTCTGTCTGTCTGAGTGAGTTTCATTTTTAACACAAATGTTTCAAATTAACTCTTAATTTGATTTATTTTCCAACATCTCCACATTCATATTATTGCTACATTTCTTCATTAAACAACATCTTTCTCTGGTTGTACCCGTTTGTGAACACTTCCTGTTTTTAAACTCTTTCTGATGTCATCAGTGACATCACGGGACAAACCAAGTGTGAAGGGGGGGAGCACTGAGCTCAAACATATCAGTATTTATTTATTTTAATGAATACAGATCGTAATAGTGAGAAATATTAAAGTCTGTTGGTGTTTCTTGAGACATTTTGACACGAACCTGCTTCAGGTGAATGAAACAAACGAACCCTGAGTTCAAAAAAGGTTTTCTGTCAGTAGAAGAAGAAGAAGAAGAAGAAGAAGCAGGAAGTAGGAAGCAGGAAGTAGGAAGTAAAAGTGAAGTCACCTGTGCAGCTGTGAGTGAAGTCAGCTGATGAGTTCATTGTTTTCATCGTCATGTTTGTTTCTTATGGAGGAATTAAACCTTTTTTATGGACTTGGATAAAGTTTCCTGCCTCCAAACATTTTCCTGACATTTCCAGGATTCCCAACACTTCCCCATGAAGTCTCATCTCCCTCCTCCTCCTGCAGGATGAAGCAGAATAATAATCCTGGACTGACCTGATGCTTCCTGTGAGTACCGTCTGAGTTTATTCTCACTTTTCTCTGTCTGACTGACTGTCTCCCTGTTGAGCTCTTTGGTCTGAAAAGTGTTTAAGTGGATCTAATGTGATTGTCTTTGAGCTGTGGAGGAAACCAGATGAATCTGTGTTGTTAGTGGAGAAATCTTTACACTTGTCACAGGTTTCACTGTGTTATTGCTGCTTTCAGAGCTGTTTCTTCTGGCTTTGCTTTAACAATCAATTCCTCCTTCAGTGCTGCTTATTTGGATGTTTTAGCTCGAGGTTATTGTCCTCAGAGTCCAAGTTAAAAACCCAATAACAGGATCTTCCACTGATAAACTGTACATATTTATCCTCATGTATTCCAGTTTCAGGCACCTTATTGTACTGAGTTCTTTATTTTATCGGCTGCAGACGAATGTTTCTGTTTGTAATCTTTGCAAATGATTTCTGCTAAATCAGAGTTTAATAATGAGGCACTTGTGTTTTGATTTTCTGCTAACTTGTTTATTTAGTTATTGGCTTTATTGACCCCACAGTAATTAAAATGAGTTCCATCTTTACCACATTGATGCTTTTATTGAGCTCCAACATGTGAAATACTTTTGTTGCTTCAGTATATGTTTAAGCTTTTTCTACTTAAAGTATCTGAGTTCATCTTCTAGCTCGAATCCTTGAACGTCTTTGTTTTCGTCCTTTTATCTCTTTCCATCTTTCCAATCCCTGCAGATGAGCGTCTCATTATTGAGTGTGTGTTGTGACTGCTGTGTGTGACTGACTCAGTCTGACCCTCTTTATGAAGCCAGCAGAGTGCTGACTCATGCTAATCTGGAGGCAACAATAGCTGTTGTGTTGTGGCTGATTCAGTGCGTGATGTTTCCTCTTGTGTTCCTGCTGTCAGAATGCTGCAGGTCACAGGTAATCACTGCTTTCAGATAGTCGGGTCTTGAGGTTTTCCCGCGTACAGGACGAAATAACAGGACAAACATTAGCACAGCTTTGTTCCCGCTCCATCATCGGAGCACTCCACAGAGCTGGAGGACACTCGGCTGGAACGCTCTCTGAGCGCTCTGTGTTTTGGTAAATTGAGATCTGATTGAGTGCGTACTCAGACGGGTCAAACCGTGGTCAACATGTCCCATTTAAACATCACTCTGGACTCAGTGAGTCCCGGGAACTCGCAGCGTCTGCTGAGGAAACAGTCCAACGTTTACGTTTCAGCCAAACCTCTGAAACATCAACACAATGAGTCAGCACTTTTTCTTTCTGACCTACTTTAAATAATTGCTGCAGGTATCCAGCTGTGCATGAAGGAAGCAGGGTTTGGGAGGTGTGTGTGTGTGTGTGTGTGAGTGTGTGTGTGAGTGTGTTTTGTATTTATTTCTCTCCTTCTCTCTGTCCTCCGTCAGGCTTCGGCCTTCACTGCCCGACAGAGAGAAGATGAAGGATGAATCAGACCTGTTGAGTTTTCAGGTTTAGGAAATGTTACAGTTTGCACCTTCAGGATGATTTTATATAATTACAAGAAACTAAAGTTTCCCACTTTGAGTATCTTATCTTATCTCAGATACAGGTGCATGACAAGTCGGCCTTCAGTTTCAGTCTTTCCTGTGAACAAATGCACAGCGATGCTTCAACAGCTGCTCAGTGAGAACGACTTTCTGAGGTTTGTGAATATATGAAGTCAAAGTGCAAAGATTCATTAGAGGAATAAATCTTTTTATTTATACGCTTAGTTTGAAAATGTTTTAGACACGTTTGTTTAGCTGAAGGCTGAG